>OX402063.1:4904815-5282315 GCA_947859365.1 Archips crataeganus | reverse complement strand
CACCAGTATGGCTTCTATAGGCAACTTGCGTTTAACCACAATCACACCTGATGGAAAGCGAAGATGAGGCCTACGATGGAGCACGCTTGCGTAGTAAATGCTCATTCACCCTAGACTTGAATTTAGGGGAATAAGCAGGAAGAAGGCAGTTGAGCGCGGTGTTGCGCGCGTCCCCAAGCTGCAAACCGTACAACAAATACGGGCACTGTAACCGGTATGCGCGCGCTGCATAACCCTTCCACCAGTATGGCTTCTATAGGCAACTTGCGTTTAACCACAATCACACCTGATGGAAAGCGAAGATGAGGCCTACGATGGAGCACGCTTGCGTAGTAAATGCTCATTCACCCTAGACTTGAATTTAGGGGAATAAGCAGGAAGAAGGCAGTTGAGCGCGGTGTTGCGCGCGTCCCCAAGCTGCAAACCGTACAACAAATACGGGCACTGTAACCGGTATGCGCGCGCTGCATAACCCTTCCACCAGTATGGCTTCTATAGGCAACAGGCCGGAACACGACGAGAGTCGCTTGGCGTCCTGACTCAACCTATAGGGTGGTGTCCAGCCGCGGCCGAAGCCTATTACCACTGGAGTTGTATCGCTCGTTTAGCACCACCCTGGGGTCACGTGTAGGGTCTCGAGGGTAAACCTACGGACGCGAGCGATTTCAACTCCCAAAATATATATATATACCCCTGATATGATGATGATGTTTAGGCTTGAAGGACCATTAAGTACTTATATTACACTTTTTCGACCAGGACAATCTCGCTGTTGAGTCAAAAATCACATCTGTGAAACTCGCTCCCCAGGGCAAGCCAGTACCTATACTTACTTGCATCGGATAGTCCAAGGCTCTTCAATGTAGTAAATGTGCAATGACACCAACCCATAGGATGAAGCCCAGTCTTTAAAGCATTCTGGCGCGAATGGGACGGTGATCTGAGGAATATAAGTAAATTACACTCTGACCAATAAAGGTGTAGGGTTAAGGGTCTACCGTGTTTTTGGCGCATTTATTGCATTCATTTAATCTCGTGCTGTATCATTACAAGTAAAGCTATAGTCTTGAAATTCATGTGTAAGATATTTGAGGATTCACTCTAACGACAAGTGTTTATCGAAACACGATTACTTATATTCTCTCGATAGAAAAAAATCCAAAGCCATCTCTAAAATAATAAAATAAATTCGTAGTACGACGCTAATACTGCACGGCAGGTCATGACTTTTTTAATGTTAATAAAAGAAGATGTTTTCTAGGGCGTAGTGTTGCTACATTTTTAAAATATGTATTCGTTTTAGTAATAATAATAAATACAAACTGAAATATAGATGCACAGAAAAAACCCCAGAAAAAAGACCAATGCTGGGAATCGAACCCAGGTCCTCAGCATTCCGTGCCGCGTGCCATACCCCTACACCACCACTGGTCTAGAGATTAGACACGAATCTTTCCTATACATCATACATTTCAATCTGCTAAATCATCACCTTATGCATGATTTCACGGGATGACCGTAAAAGTAATAAAAAAAAAAAATGAAGTTGAAAAAATATGTACAAAAAAAGATACTTCATAGCTAACTTAATAATAATAAGATGAAAATACCCAAAAACACGCGCAGTCCAACCAACCTATCTTGAGCCATCGTGCCTCCCCCGCCGGAAATCGCCCACCCAAAATCGATTAGCGCGAAAAGCTCGGCACGCCCTTAACGTCATAAATATACCTAGAGATTTTCCTAGCACGAACGATGTGTGGTTAGTATTTGACATAATAATTTCATCGACTCCTTTTGGTATTACTAGTATTGTTCTATATTTTCAAACGTGTCTCATAGATATAATGCCACTTAAAAGATATCGATAAACTAAGTACTTATTAGAAGGAAAAGTATTCGTTCGTGTCAGGAAAGGAAAATCTCTAGACGGTATAGTCATAAATAAATGATCTGGGCCCAATTAAATAACAAAGTAAGTACCTAAGTACTTTGCAAGCTCTACATTTTGAGATTAAAATATCAATTTTCAAAAAAGCCGAATAGACCATGTTCTTTCCGTGGACCATTCAAATAGTCCCGCAAAAATTGATCAAAGAGGGCTGCGCGACAAATCGTGCCGGGTTCGACGGCTTTCTGTAAAATGAAAGTACTTTAAGCTCGGATTTTCATCTTAATTTTCCATTTGTAAAGGTTTACGCTGTTTTCTTTACCTCGGCATTGCCAGTTTTGTCATGGTTGAACAATGTTGAAAATTACAAAATGTTTTAAAGATATAAAAGGGTTTGAAGTAACATTTAACTTTTATTTAAATTTGATGACGTCTTTCAGTGGCAATTTTTCGACTAGCTGACAAGATTAAGCGAAGCTGCAGCAATTCTATTCTAACCATTCTATTCGTTAAAATTTGAGGGACCTTTTTTTAAAACAAACCACTCGAAAATATCATTCGAAGGTAGGTATTGAGAAATTATGCGAAATCTGAAATTAGAGTAGAATAGTAGAAAATGAAATCTCTAAAATCGCTGTCAATTGAAATTGCGAACAATGTAAATAAACCATTTAATGAAATATCCATATTCTAGCACTTGTTTATTATATTAATGGTTGAGGATAGTGTTGTGGTACTTGTGGTAAGTTTTGATTAAATAACACACGGATTTAGCAGTATTTGATGAGGGAAAATGGAAATTAAAGACATTTTAAATACAAGGTTTGTTTACATTGTTTGCAATTTCAATTGACTGACAGTTTAAATTAATCCTGTCAACTAGTGAAAAAATTTAATTGAGCTGTAGTTTTGTAGTAAAACACTAGTTTAACATTTTCGAAGGATATGATTTGGCTCCCAGCACAATTTTCCCCACTTTCAAATGGTATTTTCGAGTGACATGATTTGAAAAATCGGTCCCCAGGCAATACCAAATACTCAAACATAGATGTATCTATCTTTATTTTTACCGCGCATCTCCTTTATACGACGTAATATATTCCAAATCTAGGTAAATCTGGCATATCCTTCTGCATAAAATATGAGGTATTGTGGTTTCCGTATCATACTACTTTAGACGTAGGCGTACGACTTTATATTTAAATCGTATCTTTGAAAATATCACTAGAAAATGGTAACAAACATCATTAGAAATTGCTACAAAACTGGTTTTAAGAATCGGCATCGGCATTACAGAAAACGCTCGCAAACTTATTTTCAAGCACTAGAAGTATAAATAGCGGTACTAAAAGCATTATATAACGGAGTTTTTCCTTGACTGACTGATCTTATGAGCTTATAAAAATGTTATGTATCGTAGACTGGAAATACAGATCCAGCCAACAGCCACCAACCAAATTTTAGATACCACTGTCAGTCAGCTTACCGATTTCTGAAATCATATTACTCGAAAATGCCATATGCCATTGATGTAAAACAGTGCCCAAATTCAAATAAAATTAGAGTACCTATATTATTATGGTCGCGGGTGAGCAATGTAGCTAGTATAAAACTATAGGATCTAATTTGTACATGTTTTGTCAACTCGTCGATATTTTAATTTGAGCTGTAGTTTACACACACCACACACACCACACAATAAATAAATAAATAAATATTAGGGGACAATCTTACACAAATCGACCTAGTCCCAAACTAAGCAAAGCTTGTACTATGGGTACTAGACGACGATAAACATACTTATATAGATAAATAAATACTTAAATACATAGAAAACATCCATAACTCAGGAACAAATATTCGTGCTCATCACACAAATAAATGCCCTTACCGGGATTTGAACCCAGGACCTCTTGCTTCGTAGGCAGGGTCACTACCAACTAGGCTAAAGCGGTCGTTAAAATACACTGTACCACTACCATGAGTTTACACTAGTTCACAATGACCGTATTCGCTAGCGACGGCGTAAATGATTTGTATAGAGAATTGTACTTCCGTAAGTGACCGCTAGAGGCGCTGTACAATTCTCCATACAAATAATTTACGCCGTCGCTAGCGAGTACGGTCACGTAAACTAGTGTAAACGCATGGTAGAGGTACATACAAATAATTTACGCCGTCGCTAGCGAGTACGGTCACGTAAACTAGTGTAAACGCATGGTAGAGGTACATACAAATAATTTACGCCGTCGCTAGCGAGTACCGTCACGTAAACTAGTGTAAACTCATGGTAGAGGTACATACAAATAATTTACGCCATCGCTAGCGAGTACGGTCACGTAAACTAGTGTAAACTCATGGTAGAGGTACATACAAATAATTTACGCCGTCGCTAGCGAGTACGGTCACGTATACTAGTGTAAACTCATGGTAGAGGTACTGTACTTATTTTAATAATCGGTGCCCAGCGCGGATTAGGAAAGCATTATCTGGGTGAATCAAGTTTTCTTTGCCACCCGTTGCTAGGGTTACACAAATTTAGTCTCCTGGACAACCTAGAAGTATTTTTCTATGAAACATCTCATCTCATCTTCTGATCTTTGTTCTCTTGGACAACCGGGGAAACACAAAAAAGTTGATTGACCAATCTATGCAATTTATTGAATCAGGCGTTACTATGCCGAGGTATAAATAAATAAATAATAATAATAATAAATAACATTCATTACTCCATATGGCCTCAGGAATGCGTGGTTAAGAGTCTCGCGGAAACCTGGTGGGTACGTTGTATATGTTAGTTACCACTGCGCTCTTTTTGGCTGTGGGCGTGCGCTCGAACCAGTCCCGGTACTTCTGGTGCGCCAGACGACCGAAGGTCTGGAAGCCGGTGCCCACGAGCTCGCCCTGAGTGACCAGCGCGAACCAGGGCAGCGTCTCCTCGCAATTCAGCTCGGTTGTCATGTTGTAGAAGTAGTGAGTGCCTGGATGGAAATTGTAGGACATGTTTAGACCTATGCTTAGTCGTTCGATGATCAATTTGCAACAGATATACGTGCCGTAAAGTCGGAGCACTATGTTCTAATGGAGGGTTAACTTTGGGCCATATGAAAACCACATATGTATAAAAGAGTCTAATAAAAAAAACATGAAAAAGACGATGTTGTGACTCGGATAGAGAAAATAATGTTAAGTTGGTTTGGACGTGTGGAAAGGATGGATGGATGGATGACGGAAGAATTAGGAAAGAGATTAAGGCGAGTACCTACAGATGGAAATGTTAAAAGGGGAGATCAAAAAGGACATTCCATTATCAGATGCGGGATGTCTTAAAGAAAACTCAGTTCAAGAGTACCCGAAACCAGCGAGCATATATGAAAAGACTAATGAGTGTTTTGGAAGCGAAAGATGTATGTCAGGATCGTATAGTAAGTAGGCGTAACAAAATTAAATAGTCTCTGCGTACCCTTTTTAGGGTTCCGTAGTCAACTAGGAACCCTTATAGTTTCGCCATGTCTGTCCGTCTGTCTGTCTGTCTGTCTGTCTGTCCGCGGCTAAGCTCAGAGACTGTTAGTACTAGAAAGCTGTAATTTGGCATCAATATATATATCAGTCACGCTGACAAAGTGATTGAATAAAAAAAAGTAAAAAAAATTTTTTTAGGGTACCTCCCCATTGACGCAAAGACGTATAGACCCCCCCATTATAAACGTAAAGTGGGGGTGATTTTATTTTCTCGGCTAACCCTATAGTGTGGGGTATCGTTGAATAGGTCTTTTAAAATCATTGTGGGGTTGCTAACATGATTTTTCTATTCAGTGATCTGTTTGCGAAATATTCAACTTTAAAGTGAAAATTTTCATTAAAATCGGCCGTCCCCCCCCCTCTAAAATCTAAACTGTTGGGTGGAAAAATTTGAAAAAATTCAGAAGGGTAGTAAATATATCAAATTTACTAGGAAAATTATAGCGGCTAAGATTGCTTTGAAATTATTTGTAGTTTAAGAGTAAACAGTAGCCTAAGGTATAAAACATACCTAAACTTGGATGATTCCGTACACATACGAAATCCTTAGAAAAATATTACTTGATTTTTTCGTAATGGCTACGGAACCCTACCTTGGGCGTGTCCGACACGCTCTTGGCCGGTTTTTTTTTTAATGAGTCGCCAGAGGGGCCAATCTGCGTACCCTTATTGCTGGGAAGGAGGTGTGATTGTATGTAAGTAAGTATGTAAAGCTGCGTACGGACTGCGCGCACTCGGGTACGCGTACCCGGGCTTGCGTGTCCTGGAACGCCATGTCCGTACAGTGTTGGTATAAGTAATACTATAATGTTATACATAAATGTAAAAGTTTATGTGTGTGTGTGTGTGTGTGTGTGTGTGTGTGTGTGAGTGTGTGTGTGTGTGTGTGTGTGTGTGTGTGTTTGTTACTCTTTCACACTAAAAAAATTTGGATGGAATTTAGTATGCAGAAAGCTGAATCTTTGAAAAACAAGAAGGCTACTTTTATTTTGATAATACCCTGCAATCAGGATGTAAGACTGACTCTACAGCTGGGGTGTACTTCATACAACGTAACTGGGGGGTTACTACGAAATTCGAAGTTCGAAGTTCGGATCGTGCGGTCCCTCTCACTCTCGTAATAAATACCTTTAGCGTGAGCGGAACGGCATGAAACGAAGTTCGAATTTCGCGCTTCGTAGTATAGGGCCAGTAACTGAATACCACGATGTAATTTATGGGAATTTAGAAAGGAATCTGGAATGTGCATTCAACTGCCAGTAGTAGACCGATTTTAGAAATAACATTCCAAATTGGTAAAAATGTGTAAATATTGCCACAAAACTACACTACCTACAAATTAAATTTTAGATTTCGTGCTCAATTTTTCACCACGTCGAATTTAAAAGTGATGTCGTTTAAAAAATTAGTATACAGAGTTAATCGTTCACGCGAGCGAGGCCGAGGGTAAAGGCTTGTGTAGTAAGGTAAACATAGTCTGCTAGTCTCGCCATGCTAGTCCGGCGCGGCTGCCTCTGAGTAATTACTTTTGTCGGTTTACTAGAGACGGACCGACTAAGAATTTTGCCGACAAATAGAAATATTTTATTTCTATTGAATGTTGTAGATACAAAATATGTTTTACTTAAGTAATTCTATATTCAAACATAAAAACTTAAAAAGTCTTACAAATATTATTTTCCAACATGTATGTCTATAAACACATCTTAATTTAATTTATATACTTATACCGCCGCCTTAACGACTTAACGACCGCCTTAGCCTAGTTGGTAGTGACCCTGCCTACGAAGCAAGAGGTCCTGGGTTCAAATCCCGGTAAGGGCATTTATTTGTGTGATGAGCACGAATATTTGTTCATGAGTTATGGATGTTTTCTATGTATTTAAGTATTTATTTATCTATATAAGTATGTTTATCGTCGTCTAGTACCCATAGTACAAGCTTTGCTTAGTTTGGGACTAGGTCGATTTGTGTAAGATTGTCCCCTAATATTTATTTATTTATTTACTTATACTTTTTTGTAAATAATGTATAGACATTGTGAAAATATTCCTTAAGGAAGTAAAAACATTTTTTGATAAGCCAACGGAATAGTTAATTTATTTTAAATGCAAGCTTTTTTGTTAACTACTTTTTGGTGACTGTAATTGCATTGTCGTCCAACCTACATAGTGTACCAAATTTCAAGACAATCCGAGTGTAGTGAGTCACTGGGAGTGAGTAAAATTCGCCTTCTAAAGCTGCGTACGGACTGCGCGCACTCGGGTACGCGTACCCGGGCTTGCGTGTCCATGTCCGTACGCCATGTACAGTCGACTACAAAAAGATCGATACCGCCAAATTTACAAAGATATGTATACACACCTTTATTGACTTAACATTAAGGTCGTGTATACATATTTTTGTAACTTTGGCCGTATCGATTTTTTTGTAGTCGACTGTACGCGTACAGTATACGTGTACGTGTACAGTACGTGTACGCGTACGTGTACGTGTACAGTGTACGCGTACATGGCGTACGGACATGGCGTTCCAGGACACGCAAGCCCGGGTACGCGTACCCGAGTGCGCGCAGTCCGTAAGCAGCTTACGATTTGACCCAAACAAACAGGGAAAGTTAAATAAAAGCTTATAATAATTCTTTGCTTCCGATCGACTCCTGCGCCATAATTTGCTTTTGGTAACAAAATGATTTGAAAATAAAAACAAAGAGTTATTTCTATATTTTACTAGTTGTATTTAAGTAACATACTTGAAATAAAAAGATAGTGCGCGGAGTCCCTCCGCGCGGAAGAAGTGAAACTTCATAATAAAAAATAATAAACCAGGCGTGCATTGTAATCTCAACCGAGGCCTTGGACTAAATTCAGGAACGGCCCAACACGGTTTGCGAGCGGTAATTCAATCGTTTGGGAGAGGATAGGAATGGGTTGAGCTTGGGATGAGCCTTATTTTCCTGTTAATTCGCTTTGTAAATAAATAAATAAACAAATAAATAAGGCACATCCCAAACTCAGCCCAAACCTCTCGCAAACCAGTGATTTTTGGCGTTCCGGAATAACAGTTCAAACCAAACCAACCCAAACGATTGAATTACCGCTACAAAACCCGCGAAGGCCCGCTCCTGAATTTAGCCCCTTCTTGTCTAACACACTCAGAATCACAATAATTTTCACTATTTCTTTCTGTCATACAGATAGGATGATGTCAAAAAGAGATGGTGTACCTATGGCGGTCACCCATCCAAGTACCTACTGACCGCGGCCGACGTTGCTTAACTTCGGTGATCGGACGAGAACCGATGTTTTTGTCAAATATCTTGAAAACGGTGCATCCTACGGCAAAATCAATGAAGTTTTCATCACCCCCTCACCCCTAACCCCCATCACCTTACCCCCCCTCAATCGTCAACTTGCGTTGCGTTGCGTTGCGTTGCGTTTAAAGCAACGCTTTTTGGAAGTCGCATTAGAAGTTTCACTTCAAAAACTTAAGGAAATATTGGTAGTTAATTGTTTTATGGGTGTTGAGTGCGAATTAAATGTAGGTATTCCATGTTCCTTGACGAAGCATGTTGCGGATTTTTAATTGTATTTTTTGTAATTGACGATGCTTCTTGTATTTGGATGACTTGTTTTATTATTAGGATGACTACGGACAATGCGCTCGCGACCAAGGTCGTTGACATCAACCAAATATCGGTCGGGACAACCGATTTCTACACTGTCCATTTTTAAATCAACCCGACCAAGGTCACGATGGTTGACGGTTGGTCCCGACCGTGTAGAAGGCCTTTTAATGTGGCCGGATAGTCGGCTTTCCCTAGCCGGTACATCTCTACTGTTTACTTATCGTTAAGCTCCGAGCTCGTATCAATCAAGTGGGGATGATAACGGAGTCTCCTAGGTACTGCATCCACTTGGGCCAAATGGATCGTACTTATATAGGTACTGTGCTTTCACCCCCGTATTCATTAACCTCTACTCTGTACCCCATATGCAAGACAGTTACGACTGCACAAGACTGTGTTTTCATGACATGCATGGTTTATTTTGGAATTCCAGAAACTAACGCCTGGTTCAACTGTTAAGTATTTAAAATTACGGAGGTCGTTATTTTAAATGATATTTATGAGCACTTTATAAACTGGTGTTGAATTAACGTTTGTCTAACATTTTTCATTAAATC
Organism: Archips crataeganus; assembly: GCA_947859365.1. Classification (NCBI taxonomy): domain Eukaryota; kingdom Metazoa; phylum Arthropoda; class Insecta; order Lepidoptera; family Tortricidae; genus Archips; species Archips crataeganus. The sequence continues at coordinate 5,272,717 of OX402063.1, read as the reverse complement.
GACGGTGGAAACTGTAATAACTAGGTACATATATTGTTTCTAAAACAGGTTGCTAATTACCGTTCCTGGCTTTTTTATATAAAAAAAGGGTCGTAGGTCTTGGGCCGCTTACGCAGTAAGGTCCTAGTTTGTCATGTTCTTGTAGAAATTTTTTTTACTCGTGTTTTATCCGTTATAATAAATAAAATAAATAAATAAATATCACGGGACAATTCACACCAATTGACCTAGTCCCAAAGTAAGCTAAGCATAGCTTGTGTTATGTGTATACTTATATAGACAGGATACATACTTAAATACATATCAAACACCCAAGACCCGAGAACAAACATTCGTATTATTCATACAAATATCTGCCCCGACACGGGAATCGAACCCGGGACCTCAAGCTTCGTAGTCAGGTTCTCTATAACCACTAGGCCATCTGGTTGTCTGGTTGTTGTTGTTATAGAAAAGTTATGAGGATTTCGTTGTGCTTATTAATATAATTTAAGATTTTGATTAGAATCAGCATTTTTAATCGTAAACAAAGTATTTCAAATAATCATAGCTAATATAGATAGATCTTAAAATCTTGTACCTTATTTAGCCCACTCGGCAAAACCGTTCGTATTATGTAACAAACATCATCATCATTTCAACCGAAAGACGTCCACTGCTGAACATAGGCCTCCCCCAAGGCTCGCCAAACGGTTCGACCCTGCGCCATCCGCATCCAATGCGTTCCCGCCACCTTAACCAGGTCGTCGCTCCATCTTGTTGGAGGCCTACCTACACTGCGTCTTCCGGTATTATGAAACGATTGTATAAAATACTCTTTAAGAGTTTTTAGAAAAGTGGAGTGTTTTGTAAATAGTTGACTATTTTGATTCGACCTCAGGCCTTGGCTGAGCGGCCCGTCTGGCAGCTCGTCCTCTCTCCGGTAAGTCGTAAAAGCCACCAGAGTCTAACACAGGGGGGGCACACTTACATATATCACACTTTTCATGCGACTACAGCGATCTCTGGTTGTTTGGTAAAGAACTAAATTAGCGGCCATCTTGGTTGATTTGTCAAACTTGTCAGTTGTCATTTCACGGGATGACCGTAAAAGTAATAAAAAAAATGAAGTTGAAAAAATATGTACAAAAAAAGATACTTCATAGCTAACTTGTTTAAAGTTGTCATTCATCGGCCATGGCCATGGCGTACCAAATTGTACGGTCAAGGACTTTAATTGATAGGCCACTTGCCAATGTTCGTATTTTAGCCGTGTTGTAATCGGGTTTAGCCGCTTATACTTCGTATATGCTGATTTGAATTAGACGGCTAAAATACGAATAGTGGCAATTAGCCTATCAATTAAAATTACGCGTAATTGTAGCTGTACATCACTACCAACATATACATATAGATAGGTATACATCTATAGATACGTCACATTAGTTCTTCACCAGGGCGTAGGGCAGCAGCACCTTCCATACATGCATATTTGACGACCAGATGGCCTAGTGGTTAGAGAACCTGACTATGAAGCTTGAGGTTCCGGGTTCGATTCCCGTGTCGGGGCAGATATTTGTATGAAAAAAAACGAATGTTTGTTCTCGGGTCTTGGGTGTTTAATATGTATTTAAGTATGTATCTATCTATATAAGTATGTTTATCCGTTACCTAGTACCCATAACACAAGCTTTCCTAGCTTACTTTGGGACTAGGTCAATTGGTGTGAATTGTCCCGTGATATTTATTTATTTATTTATATTTGACCATAGAGTTGCCACTCTTGTTCATATAATATTACAATACTCTTTGGGCTAACAGCAACAATCCATCCAAAAAATTATTTTAGGCGGTATCGTATCCTTTCAAATCATCAAGGATTTGCTACACTGGATACGTTCTGCGGTCTGCGATCAGGTCAAATTGAACGCAGCCCGCATTACGTATGAACAACATTGTCGGTCTCTATATATTTTGTATAGATATGCGATCTGATCGTGCGGACCGTACGGACAAAATATATAGAGACCGAAAATGTTATAATCATAATCATAATCATAATCATAATCATTTATTCATTGTCCAGCATAGGTAATATTAATTTGGTCTTAGATTACATTCTGAGTTCCAATATGCTGTATAATGCTGTTACAATGTCAATTTGATCTGACCGCAGACCGCAGAACGCATCTAGTGTGGCAAATCCTTCACTGTGGCGCCCTCTCTGTCGTATACTTACCCATGTTAGGTATACAGTTCTGCTTCTTAAACACGGTGCTGTTGAGCTCAGCCTCGGTGCTGGGGATGCGCATGAGTCGACCGTCGAGCCCAGTTACCCACACGCCGCCATCTTGTAACGTGGCACCGTTCTCTACTTGCGGGCCCGCGCCTGCCTTCAGGGATTCTACATAACATAGATAATCCATACTTAATATTATAAATGCCAAAGCATGTATTTAATCATACTAAATACAAACTGCAACATGGATGCACAGAAAAACCCAGAAAAAAGACCAGCTCTGGGAATCGAACCCAGGTCCTCAGCATTCCGTGCTACGTGCTAAACCCCTACACCACAACTGGTCGGGACTTAGACACTATAATTTTTCCTATGCATGCTATTCTTTTCTGGGTTTGATATATGTATTTGACGGGATAACTGTAAAAGTAAAAAAAAAAATTGGAGATGAAAAATAAAAATACAAAAAGACTCCAAAAAAACAATCTTGAAAGTATGTATGTCTGCCTTAAACATGAAACTACCGCGAGACTCACTCATAGTGAAATAGCACGGATCACACGCGTCTCAAAACGAGTTTAACTCGACATATTTAGGGCTAATCCGTAGCCCTTCCTCTCCGAGGAACACGCTACCGGCTGCTGCCAAACGCTCAGTAGGTACTTACCAACCACTATCCCGGTAGCCCGAAACATGTCGAGTTAAACTCGTTTTGAGACGTATGTGATCCGTATTATGTCACTATGTCTGTCAGTTTGTTATCTCTTCACGCTTAAATCGCTGAACCGATTGAAATTTAGTATAGTGATAGTTTGAGTCCCGGAAAAGGACATAGGATAGTTTTTAATCCCGGAAAATTGCATAGTTCCCGCGGGATAGCAACAACCGATTTTTCTGCAGACGGAGTCGCGGGCAACAGCTAGTATTTTTATTTAATTATTCAGTAAATCCACATCATATACACCGTGTAATTTTAGTGGTTGTTTTCCCGAAACGAGGTGATTTAGTATCGATTGTACAATCGATTTATAATTACTATTTTGACTAGAGTCAAAAATCCAATTGTGAAAAACGAAAGTCGAAAATGACCGCAAACCAATAGTAACGCTTCGTTGGTACAAGTAGCGTACGATCGTACGATAGGTTAGGTACCAACGAAGCGTTACTATTTCACGGTGTATATTGCATTTACTATACTTTAGGGGAGACCGAGGAGAGTTGTGACATCATGCTAAAAAATCGACGTTGGCACTACTCTCCTCTGTCACAACTGTCCTCGGTCTCCCCTACCTTCTGAGACGTAGAACTGCGTGGCGGTCCAGTAGTCGCGTGAAGGCTCGCCCTCTGCGGCCGGCGCCCGCCACTTCACGAACCTCTTCTCCGGCTTCACCCCCATCGGCTCGTACTCGTCCACCGGCAACTGGCCAGGAGACAGATTTTTAAAACCATAACCCATAACACACTAAAAACAACAACTTGGTTTATCTTCTATATATGTAAGTGCTAGCTGTTGCCCGCGACTCCGTCTGCGAAGAATAGGAGTAGGTATAAAAAATAGCCAACGACCTATTCTCAGACCTGCCGAGTACAGAAAAAAGTTGGATAAAAATCGGTCAAGCCGTTTCGGAGGAGTTCGATAACAAACACCGTGACACGAGATTTTTGTATATTAGATATACAGTTGGTTACGCAGATAAGTTAAGGATCAATTATTACACGACTACGGCAAAGCCAAAAGGAAGTGTAATGATTTTAATAACAGTTTATGTTTGTGTGTATGGATGTTCCACCGTAGCGTCGAGACTGCTCATCCGATTTTAATAAATAGGATATCAATCGATTCGTTATTATTCTTATATAAATGACTCAATAATTTCGTTGATTCTGAAGATCTAAGCGGGATAACATTTAGGTGTCCCAGCTTCCGTACTCGTTCCATCAATTTGTTTGCGACGCGGCTCTGCCGTACAAACTATGATGAACTCTTTCTTAGAGCATGTTCCAGTTATAATAATAATAAGTACCTACTCATGTGCTGATATGTTTCACATGATATTGCATGAATTTGTGTCTGAATTATTTCTTACTAGCTTTTGCCCGCGGCTTCGCTCGCGTGTACTATGAGTATTACAAAGAACCAAGATATCAAGCAAGCAAGCATACAGGCAAGCAAGCAAGCAGGTCCACAATTGACCGAGAAATCGGTGAACGTACCTACATAAAAAAAAGTGGAATGCATAACCTCCTCCTTTTTTAGAAGTCGGTTAAAGAGCCCTTTGCGGCCTACTTACAGTATAAACTTATGAATTTTGAAATTTTAGCTTTCTACAACCAGTAAAACGCAAAATCCCGTTTTTTCCCGTTCCCGTAAGAATTTTGGGAAATGTTTTCTTAATGCTCCCCTACACTGCCCAAGGAACCCACTTGCTAAATTTCAGCTTTCTATGACCAGTAAAACGAAAAATCCCGTTTTTCCCGTTCCCGTGGGAATTTTGGAAAGTCCTCTCTCAATGCTCCTCTACACTCCCCAAACAACCTACATGCCGAATTTCAGCTTTCTACGACCAGTAAAACGAAAAATCCCGTTTTTTCCCGTTCCCGTGGGAATTTAGGAAAGTCCTCTCTCAATGCTCCTCTACACTCCCCAAGAAACCTACATGCCGAATTTCAGCTTTCTACGACCAGTAAAACGAAAAATCCAGTTTTTTCCCGTTCCTGTAGGAATTTTGGAAAGTCCTCTCTCAATCCAGCTCTACACTCCCCAAGCAACCTACATGCCGAATTTCAGCTTTCTACGACCAGTAAAACGAAAAATCCCTTTTTTCCTTATCCCGTGGGAATTTCCGAAAATCCTTAAAACTGTTTTTTACTACTATAATTACCTAGTTCTATGCCAAATTTGAAGAGTCTAGTAATTATAGTTCATAGGATCCCGTTGAACTGAATATATAAATCCCGTTTTTTCCTTATCCCGTGGGAATTGTGAAAAATCCTGAAATTAATGTTTTAACTAATGTAATACCTACTTGTGTATCAAATTTGAAGAGTCTAGTTATTATAGTTAATGAGATAGGGTCACTCGGAATCGAATATATAAATCCCGTTTTTTCCCGTTCACGAGGGAATTCCCAAAAATCCTTCCTTAGTGAATGTCTACATTGTATAAGGTATCTATGTGCAAAATTTCAAGTCTCTAGGTCCAGTGGTTTGGGCTGTGCGTTGATATATCAACAGTCATTTAGTTTATTTAGACATTTCAACCCCATCGCACCCCATCCAGGGAGATGGTATTTTACGTCTGCCACGTCGGATTTTAAAACCGTTGTTGTTTTCATAACCAGCGATCCGATAAACCATAGAAACAACACCCATGTTGATTTTTAGACTTTGTTACCCCTTTCCCCCCTTTTAGGGGTTGAATTCTCAAAAAACCTGAAACACGTGTTTACTCATTTATCATTAGGAGTACTTCTGTGAAGTTTCGAATAAAATAGTCGAACTAATCTTGTTTCCCCATACAAACTTTGGACCCCCGTTTCACCCCCTTAGGGTGTGAATTTTGAAAAATCCTTTCTTAGTGCACCCCTAGACCTTATAAGGAACCTACATGCCAAATTTTGAATCTCTAGGCCCAGTGGTTTGGGCTGTGCGTTGATATGTCAGTCAGTCAGTCAGTCAGTCAGTCAGTCAGTCAGTCAGTCAGTCAGCCAGTTTCTTCTTTTATATATATAGATGAAAAATAAGTAAGAGTAGGTACAACGTCATCTTAGTATAAGTTCATTTTGGTGAAATTTAGAACGTGATACAAAATTAGTGTTTCTAGCTTAGTGCTGGACAACATAATGCACTTACCCAGCTGTTAGAATTAGCATTGTTAAATTTGAGATGTCCATACATTTAGTTCATAATTTAACTACCGCAAAGTATGAAAATCCAAAATTTTATCAGTCCAATTTCAACAATTGAGTAAATGCATTATGTTATCCAGCATTAGCTAAGCTTGAAACATTAATTTTGTATCACGTTCAGAATTTCACCCTGCATATCTAGGTACCTAGCTTCTCGCGAATCTAGTAGTTCATTAAAATACCAATTATTTGTGTTTGTTCTGCGATGTCTACTTAGATTACATCTGAGCATAAAGATAAAAAAATAACTATAAGTGGAAACTGATTTGGATTATGTGTTATCTTATCATAATTATCTTAGAAGTTTTACTATTAAGCTGTTTGTTTCCCATTAAATAAATAAATTTAAAAAAAATCTTCTAGGTAGGTAGGTATGTATTTACGAGTATGTATAGTCCTGACTGACTGATATACCAAAATACAGCCCAAACCGTTGAAGCTAAAGATTTAAAATTTGGCACCCATAAGGTAAACGTCCCTGTGCTCGCCACTGACCCAATACATGGCACCTTCAATATTATGCCATAGTAAGAGAGGTGACAGATGGCTGTCATCTACTGGGCGTTGAGGTGTCGAGCATTGGTGCGTTTACCTTATACCTATACCATATACCCACCCATATACCATTCCATTATACCTACCTTGAGTGAGTGGAGGGAGGTACAGTCGACTACAAAAAGATCGATACCGCCAAAGTTACAAAGATATGTATACACACCTTTATTGACTTAACATTAAGGTCGTGTATACATATTTTTGTAACTTTGGCCGTATCGATTTTTTGTAGTCGACTGTACACTGATAAAGGGTTTTTCGCTTTAAAGTGGCTAATCTCCATCCATAACTATAATTAGTAGAGACATCAAATTTGGCATGCAAGTAGGTAGGTAGGTAGGTAGGTCCGCGCGGTCAGATCGCATGCACGCGCAATATATAGAGACCGACAATGTTGTCCATACATAATGCGGGCTGCGTTCAATTTGACCTGACCGCGACCGCAGAACGCATCCAGTGTGGCAAATCCTTTAATTATGGGATTTTCCAAAAATCCTAAAGTTAGTTTTTTACTGTTATACCTAGGTACCGGGATTTATGTATTTAATTTAATGGGACCCTATCTCAGTAACCATTCCTTTAGGATTATAATATAGAGGTGTAGTAAAAAGGGGATTTTGGGATTTCTCGCGGGAGATCGGGATTTGTCTATAAATTTGATTTGTGTGCGGACAAAGTTGCGGGAAAAAGCTAGATGATTTATTTAGTTTATAAATGTATTGTTGTGGCAGCAAGACAGTGCGCAGGGGCCGGCGGCGCGAGCTCATTATTTAATTCACCGAATTAAGGGGGTACGATGCGCACCATTTCTCCATACAAACGTAATTCCCTGTTTCCTCCCTGGATAATGGCTTTAGAGCCAAATTTTTTTTACTGTGTAATCTGTATCTACCACAGCTATGCCCCTATGTTTCGTTTTTTTCCATATTTCAATTAACATAAGAAATATGAGCTTTCAAAAACTGAAAATTTGCCCAATTTCAACGTCATTTTCAGACACTCATCAGAAAAGAATCCCTCCTATAAACAAAAAAAGGAAAACATAGTGGCATAGCTAAATCTGTCCTCTAATTATTTGTGAAATAAATAAATTTATTGGTCCAGTTTTCGAGAAGAAAACAGGGGATTACGAAATGCTGTTTTGATCAATTTTACGCGCCTATTAACGGTCTGAGGCGCAGTTGTCCCGCTCTCGCTGTAAGTACTGACACGGAGGGGTTCGGGCGAGACAGCGACATTTCATTAAAATGCCTATTTCTCAAAATTCTCTCAGCCATCGTACCCTCTTAACGACGGACCTATCACCGTTATCGGTTATTTGCGGAACGCGGCAGCTCATTCTAGAACGTTCTGCAAGCCAATACTTGGTACTTGTAACTTTGGGACATATGAAAAGAAAGAAAGAAAAAAGTTTATTTCACTCACTTAAAACACAAACAATTATTACTATTAAAACCTAAGATTAAAACAATAAACAAGCAAACAAAAAAAAAATAATAAAAAAAATGCTCTAGTAAACTAGACTTTAAGGTAAACGTGCCAATGCTCGACAACTCAACACCCAGTAAAGAAAGAACACAAGACACATCATCATCAAGTTCAGTAGATGACACCCATCTGTCACCTCTCTTACTATGACATAAGATTAAAGGTGCCATGTATTGGGTCAGTGTCGAGCACAGGGATTTTACCTTACAAGGTAAATAAGTTTTCTTTGTTCCATTCATCATCATCATCCCAGCCTATATACATCCCACTGCAAGGCACAGGCCTCCTATCGGAATGAGAGGGCATTGGGCCGTAGTTCACACGCGGTCCCAGGCGGATTGGGAAATTCATACACACTATTGAATTTCTTTGCAGGTGTATTCAGGTTTCCTCACGATGTTTTCCTTCACCGTAAAGCTCATGGTAAATTTCGCACATGAATTCCCGGGTATATAAAAGCCGGGATTTGAACCCACGACCCTCAGTATGAGAGGCCATAGATCCAACCGCTAGGCCACCACGGTTACCGTTCGACGTGAGGTTCTCAGTCGTCTGTATGCTTTTTTTATATGATATGTATGTAGGGTTAGTGTTGTGAAAAACCAAAAAAGTATCATTCTACAAACACAGTCAGGGGACCAATTTTTGGAATCATATCACTCGAAAATAACATTCGAAAGTGGTGACAAAACGTGCTGAATTTGAAATTCGAATAGAGCAGCAGGAAATTACAGCTCTAAAATAATCTTGCCAGCCAGTGGAACATTTAATTTGAACTGTAGTTATGTAGGAATTATATTATTTTCGAATGGTATTTTCGAGTGATTGTGACTTGATAAATCGGTCCACAGATTTAATTTTACATTGAAAGACAATCAATCAATTGTCTGAGGGACAAGGGGTGTGATCCGCGTTCGGGTTCGTACCTGGTGCAAAGGATTTCCTTGGCTATTCAGCGGGGCAACGCTGCCAGCGTCATGGGGACCTTTGGGCCGGGTGCGGTTCGGGACGGGGATTTTTGATTTTTTTTTCTCATTTTTAAATTATTATTATTATTTGCATTGAAAGATGTTGAAAAAATAGTGTCTATCCTCCATTTACAGTCTTGAATTACAACGCCTATTGAAGTTAAGATTTATGTGAACTCTATATAATAAGACGTCTGGCTCCGTTGGAGGCTGGCGCTGTTCCAGACAAGAGTGAAGAGTGTTTAGGCTTTGGCAAATTTAAGATAGTGCCTAAATAGCGATGAAATGGAGGTCAATAGGACACTTAGATTTTAGAGATCTTATGCGAATTGGGGATGTCTATTTTTTTTGCAATGTACTTATATTTAATCGAAAACCATTTCGAGATAAATGCTTTTTAACTCGTATTCTGTACTTATTTAATTTTAATATTATGTAATGTATTTATTACATAACAAATAAGCGATGACCTTCATTTGACATTGGTGTAAATTGCGTGACCGGTCCAAGTCGTACTTTATTCTGTGTGGTTAGAATTCTTCACAATTTAAGCGTGGATTATACTACGGAGTTTGATTTGGACCCGCTGCCTGACATCTAGCACTTTGACAGCGCCAGTAAAGTGGCACTAGTTACAGTGTACCACTACGCAAAAAATAATTAAAGGGGTAGACTTATCGTACGCATTTAGATAGATTTAGAAATTTGGCAGTGTTCGAGCCCTCATTACAATCTGACGTCATCAACCAAAATAGTTTCAATAAGTAATTAATTTTGAAAAAGTTACTGAACTAAATGACAAAATATTGAAATTAGTTTCTTATAATTGACTTTTCTATACAAAAAAAAATATAAAAAACACTGGTAATTTTTTTTAGACATTCCCAATTGATTTATAAGATTTGATGTTATTCGAAGGCCAGACTGTTGTTCTTTTTAATTTTTGACTTTAAATAATCTTAGTTATATTATCAACGCGAAAGTTTGTATGGATGGTTTGAGGGATTCTGATGATATTTGACACGCAAATAGTTTATAACCTGTAGGTTTATTGTCTAACGTTTCAGGGGGGTTACTACTAAATTCGAAGTTCGAAGTTCGGATCGTGCGGTCCCTCTCACTCTCGTAATAAATACCATCAGCGTGAGCGGAACGGCATGAAACGAAGTTCAAATTTCGCGCTTCGTAGTATAGGGCCTGACGCTTGCCTTCGCAAGCACTATTACTCTTTCTGTCAAACGGTATAAAATGATGACAAAAAGAGATGGTGAAAGCGAAGGCATGCGTCAGAAGCGTTAGACAATACGGCCTCTGGATTAGAAAATCATATTGTTTCCACGTTTTAATGCTATTGAATGCTAACGTGTTTTTTTCACAACAGTTGCATTTTATATTTAAGAAACAAGGCAAATAGACTTTGCTAACTAAACATCGTGTTTCAGTTGCTAAAGTAGAATATTTATAGCCAATTGAAATCCAGCCCCGAAGCTTCCAGCCCAGCGTCATACAGCGGACAGACGCCTTTCCCCAGAGGACAGTAATCCACAGCTCGGATAGCGCCCACAGCAGTCATTCCGTCCGCCGACAGGGGGACCGATATTCGAAATGGTACAATTCGAAAATTAGTGTAATTGCTATAAGGTTACAGCTAAAATTAAATCGACTAGCTAACGAAGTCTATTAGAGCTTTAATTATTTACTATTCTACTCCTGTTTCTATAGTCCGACAAGCTCGTGCGCGGCCCTCCACGGAACTCTGTCGCAGTCAGCGTTTGCCGCACTTATTAAAAACAATCTTGTTAAGGACAGCAGAGGCTCCCTGCGACAGGGTTCCGCCGAGCGCCGCGCACGAGCTTGTCAAGGTATAGCACAACTTTCACCACGCTGTCTTTTTTAAAATCGGTTCCCTTACTGAGGGCGCAAGCACTCTAGTAGAATAAATACTTACTAACAGCCACGACGACGAATAAATGCTTACTAACAGCCAGCCAGCCACGAAGCCTCTGGCGTCGTACAGCGGACAGACGCCTTTCCCCAGGGGAATTACATCCCCAGCTCAGGCAGCGAGCCTGGCCGCTGGATCCACCACTAGCCGCTCCGCCTCTAAGTAGCTGATGGTGCGAGGGCTCCAGTCAATTATAGTAAGCTGAATTTCTGCCACGAAACCACCAGAATAGTACAGCTGACAGACAACTCGCCCCAGGGGACAGTACTGTACATCCTCAGCTCGGGCAGCCCGCCAGGTGGCCGCTTTGTCCGTCGCCAGCCCTCCGCTTCCACGTCGCTGACGGTGCAAGGGATCAAATAGAACAGGTACTTACAGCCACCTGCAGTCCAGCTACGAACCCACCAGCGTCGTACAGCGGACACACGCCTCTCCCCGGGGGACAGTACATCCTCAGCTCTGGCAGCGCGCCAGGTGGCCGTTCTGTCCGCCGCCAGCCCTCAGCCTCCACGTCGCTGATGGTGCGAGGGATCTTGAAGAAGTGCTCCACGTCCGCCATGGCCTCGGACCAGCCGAATTTTACTAGGTGTAGCGTAAGGAATGTTATAATTAGTCAAAAAAAAACTTTAAATCACACGTGTGAAGAAATCGTTTGTAAATATGTAGTAAAAAGTTGTGTTGAATTCGTAATGCGAGTACAAAATGACAGCTGTACCTATTTAATCTTATTAAATAGTTGTAAAATTTTATTTGAGCTGTAGTTTTGTAACGATATATATTAGCTCTATTATTAGATTTATCTAAGGCGTTCGACTGCGTAGTACACGAGACTGTCCTGTATCAGTTAGAAAATATAGGCATACGAGGTAATGCCCTTAAACTCTTCAAGACCTATTTATGTGATAGGAAACAGGCGACAGTAATTGAATATTATAATAATTTAACTAAATCAATAGAGCAGAAGCGATCGGATTTTGAGACTGTTACTGTAGGGGTTCCGCAGGGAAGTGTGCTAGGCCCACTTATTTTTCTAATTTACATTAATGAACTACCTAAAGTTGTTAATGAATTATGCGTCCTCTTTGCTGATGATGCTACACTATTGTTCTCTGGTTCACAATCAAGTAAAGAGCTACAAGATAATATTAATAACACACTGAGTGTTGTCGTTAAGTGGCTGAAAACTTTAAATCTAAATGTTAACCTGAACAAAACTAAACTGATGCAGTTTAGAAATTACAGAACTGAACCTATGACTATTGATGTATCAGAAGGGGCGGTAAATATTGAAAAGGTTGACAGCGGTAACTTCTTAGGAATCACAATAGATACACATCTAAGTTGGAAATCTCACATTGCTGATTTAAACAAAAAAATTGCAAAAGCCTGTTACGCCTTATCGATACTTTCAGAGACCTGTTCTGAAAATATCATTAAGAGCGCTTACTATGGAAATGTTTTTTCACTGCTCACATACGACATTATCTATTGGGGTGACTCTGTTGACGTCGTAACTACATTCAGATTGCAAAAAAGATGTTTACGCACCATGTACCACTTGCACTACAGACACTCACTCAGGAATGTATTTAAGGAAAAGAACTTCTTGACGCTCACTGGAATTTACATACTTGAGTTGTCTCTTCGTGAAGCGCAATGAAGAGTATTTCACAAAAATGTCTTCACTTCGTCACAATCTGCGTACCCAGTACAAGTATAATTACCGTATTCCTAGGGTCCACAATAAAATTATGTTCAAAAGTGCCTTCATTGCCGCTATGCGAGTTTTTAATAAGTTACCTGTCGAGATTAAATCTCTTGAAAATAGAAAGTTTAAGGGTAGTCTGAAACGTTGGCTCATCAATAAAACCTTCTATAGCATTAACGAGTTTTATGCTGATTAATTCGGTAATTGTTAGCGCATGTAATTTAGTTTTAGTTTTTCTTACTATTTTGTAAATATTGTATGTCCGCGATGGACAAACTGTTGTGTCTAAATATATATCATAATTAACACCTTTGTACACAGTTCAACAATAAAATTATTCTTATTCTTATTCTTATACAGGTTTTTTTTGGTAGCCTAGTGGTTTGACTTATTGCCTGTCAAATAGAGGATCGTGGGTTCAAACCCGAGCTCGCACCTCTAAGTTTTTCGGAACTTATGTGCGAAATTACATTTGATTTTCTATTTACCGGCTTTACGGTGAAGGACAACATCGCGCTGAAACGAACGAACGACTTCAATGGTGTGTGTGAAGTTCCCAACCCGCATTGGGTCCGCCTGGGACCTACAGCACAATCCGTATCATTCTGAGAGGAGGCCTGTGCCCTGCAGTGGGATGTACATAGACTGAGATGTGATACAGGGTTTTACGTAACAGTTGGTATTTTCATAAGTATTGTGATTTTTCAAAATCGGTTCTCAGGTCTACTTACCTTCATAATTTAGGAGTAATTTGAATGCAAAATTGCGTTGACTGTACGCTAAGTACTTACTTAGTTATAATATTATTGATTTGTATTTTTATTTAATGACGTAGGTATTTACCTCTCAATCCATCATATTCAATGCCTGCAACAAACAAAAATCGGTTTAAGTAAATAACTCCAAGAATTCGTAGTTGCAATGATTATCCCACCATATTAAAGTTTAGTTAAGAAAAAAAACGAAAACATGTATTTTGTGACATATGGAGAAAAATAATAAAAATCCGCTTATATATCTGTGGGGCCTCTTTGTATTTCTATTCTTTTGAAGTTTGAAGATCATCAGCTCTGTTCAAGTGCAAGTCTAAACAAATTAATTGACAACATGCGTCGAAAATAAAAAACCGGCCAAGAGCGTGTCGGACACGCCCAAGGTAGGGTTCCGTAGCCATTACGAAAAATCAAGTAATATTTTTCTAAGGATTTCGTATGTGTACGGAATCATCCATGTTTAGGTATGTTTTATACTTTAGGCTACTATTTACTCTTAAACTACAAATATTTTCCAAGCAATCTTAGCCGCTATAATTTTCCTAGTAAATTTGATATATTTACTACCATTCTGAATTTTTTCAAATTTTTCCACCCGACAGTTTAGATTTTAGAGGGGGGGGGACGGTCGATTTTAATGAAAATTTTTACTTTAAAGTTGAATATTTCGCAAACAGATCACTAAATAGAAAAATCATGTTAGCAACCCCACAATAGTTTTAAAAGACCTATCCAACAATACCCCACACTATAGGATTGGTCGAGAAAAAAAAAATCACACCCACTTTACGTCTATGGGAGGTACCCTAAAAAAAATTTTTTTAGTTTTTTTTATTTAACCACTTTCTCGGCGTGATTGATATATATATTCATGCCAAATTACAGCTTTCTAGTACTAACAGTCTCTGAGCTTAGCCGCGGACAGACAGACAGACAGACAGACAGACGGACAGACATGGCGAAACTATAAGGGTTCCTAGTTGACTACGGAACCCTAAAAAGAGATAATAACCTCGTACTGTCAATGAGGATACTAATTTCCACTCTATGAAAAATTAAGCATCATTTTAACGAAAGTTTTTTTAGCTATACTCAGATTTTTATCATTTCCGAATGGTTTCGAGTAATATGATTCCAAAAAATTGTCTCTGATCTTTACCTAGACAAAGGATTTTCCATCAGTCAGCCACAAATGTAGGAAATGAAGGTATATTTGCCCTTGATTTTCTGTTGTTACACTATCCATTGAGCCGGATGATTCGGTTTTTGTGCGTCACAAATAACGCTCCAATGGTCACCGATCACTCTAATCGAATATATATACCTCTAATACGAAATTTTATCACAGATATTTCCTAGCTAGACTTTATTACTCAACGGGAAAACGAGTTTTGTGATCACACCACTCGAAAGTGGTAAAAAAATGGCTACTCGTAGAAAAGTTCACGTTCTTCGCCCACGTTAGTAATACTAATATCTTCACAAAACATATTTACAATCTTACAGCTTGGCCTGAAAAAAAAATGGTAACATTTTCGAAGCACAGCGTTCGCTCGACAACACCATCTATTGAATTTAGATGAAGTTAGAGAGGGTACGATGGCTGAGAGAATTTTGAGAAATAGGCATTTTAATGAAATGTCGCTGTCTCGCCCGAACCCCTCCGTGTCAGTACTTACAGCGAGAGCGGGACAACTGCACCTCAGACCGTTAATAGGCGCGTAAAATTGATCAAAACAGCATTTCGTAATCCCCTGTTTTCTTCTCGAAAACTGGACCAATAAATTTATTTATTTCACAAATAATTAGAGGACAGATTTAGCTATGCTCCTATGTTTTCCTTTTTTTATTTATATCAGGGATTCTTTTCTGATGAGTGCCTGAAAATGACGTTGAAATTGGGCAATTTTTTCAGTTTTTGAAAGCTCATATTTCTTATGTTAATTGAAATATGGAAAAAAACGAAACATAGGGGCATAGCTGTGGTAGATACAGATTACACAGTAAAAAAAATTTGGCTCTAAAGCCATTATCCAGGGAGGAAACAGGGGATTACGTTTGTATGGAGAAATGTTGCGCACCGTACCCTCTTAAAGCCGAGGTATTTTAACGATCTTCGGCAGCGCCCATTCATGTTTATCATCATCATCATTTCAGCCGAAAGACATCCACTGCTGAAGTAGTAGTAGTGAAGTAGTTTCAAAAAACTGGCCAAGAGCATGTCGGACACGCCCAAGGTAGGGTTCCGTAGCCATTACGAAAAAATCAAGTAATATTTTTCTAAGGATTTCGTATGTGTACGGAAGCATCCAAGTTTAGGTATGTTTTATACCTTAGGCTACTATTTACTCTTAAACTACAAATAATTTCCAAGCAATCTTAGCCGCTATAATTTTCCTAGTAAATTTGATATATTTACTACCCTTCTGAATTTTTTCAAATTTTTCCACCCAACAGTTTAGATTTTAGAGGGGGGGGGGGGGGACGGCCGATTTTAATGAAAATTTTCACTTTAAAGTTGAATATTTAGCAAACAGATCACTGAATAGAATTATCATGTTAGCAACCCCGCAATGATTTTAAAAGACCTATACAACGATACCCCACACTATAGGGTTAGCCGAGAAAAAAAAAACACCCCCACTTTACGTCTATGGGAGGTACCCTAAAAAATTTTTTTTTACTTTTTTTTATTCAATCACTTTGTCGGCGTGACTGATATATACGAGGGGCGTTCAATATAAAGTGAGAATGAGATGCAAACTCTTTTAATATTACGAAATTAAATACTGGCCGGTAAAGCTAATCTATCTAGCTGATTGCTATGAAAAAAAAACTAACTGTCTTTTGTTTAAAAAAATATACGGTAATTTCTTTGAAATGCTATTGAGTACGTTAGCGAAAATGGAGAAAATTAAACTGCGCGCCGTTATCAAATACTTGTATTTGAAAATTTTTTCTACGGACCAAGTCAATTTGGATTTGCGGGACACTTAAGGGTCTAATGCTCCTCCGTATTCGACAGTCGCACGTTGGTGCGCCGAATTTAGACGTGGAAGAACATCGACAATGGACGACCCCCGCTCCGGACGCCCTACTACAGCAGTAACTGAAGAAATTGTGAAAAAAGTCGAAAACTCAGTTTTGGCGGATCGTCGTGTCACAGTTCGTTTTATTGCTGAAAATGTAAAGATTTCAACGGGGAGCGTGCATAATATTTTACATGAACGCTTGGCTATGAAAAAGGTATCTGCGCGTTGGGTACCAAGAATGCTTACTGACACGCAAAAACAAACTAGACTAGAGATTTGTCAAGAAGCTTTGAACCTGATGCAGCAAGACCGGGAACTTTTTTTGGCGCGATTTATAACAATGGACGAAACATGGCTCCATCATTACGACCCTGAAACGAAACTGCAGTCTATGACATGGAAAAGGCCATCATCTCCAACTCCGAAGAAATTCAAGGTGAGCCCATCTGCCGGTAAGGTCATGGGCTCTGTTTTTGGGATGGTAAAGGGGTATTAATGATTGAGTATCTCGAACATGGAGCCACTATTACGGGCACTTTATACGCCAAACAAATAGCAACATTGCGCAATGAGATCCGCGAAAAACGGCGAGGTAAACTCTCGAAAGTTGTGCTGTTCCACCACGACAATGCCCCGGCACACAAGTCCGCCGTTGCAATGGCTGCAATTCGTGATGCTGGGTTCGATATCCTTAAGCATCCTCCGTATTCACCAGATCTCGCTCCCTGTGATTTCTACCTATTTCCGAGATTGAAACAATACCTGAGAGGCCAGAAATTTGAAGACGACGACGCGGTAGTCGCTGCAGTACAAGATTTTTTAAGTACTCAAGATGAGACCTTTTTTAAAAATGGAATTTTAAGTTTAGAAAAAAGATATACTAAGTGTATTATGCTAAAAGGTGACTATGTCGAAAAATAAAATGACATTTAGTAAAAGTTGTTTATAACATACTCATTCTCACTTTTTATTGAACGCCCCTAGTATATTCATGCCAAATTACAGCTTTCTAGTACTAACATTCTCTGAGCTTAGCCGCGGACAGACAGACAGACAGACAGACAGACGGACAGACATGGCGAAACTATAAGGGTTCCTAGTTGACTACGGAACCCTAAAAATTGAAATGTTAAAAGAGCCCTCTCCGGCCTACTTGCAGAATAAACGTTTTGATTTTGATTTTCAGATCTGTGTCTATCGGTGCGCCAAGTTTCATCTATATCCGTTCAGTTGTTATTGCGTGATTGACTAACAAACATTCAAACATCCAAACATCTTCGCAAACTTTCTCATTTATAACATTAGTAGGATAGATTTTGACGAGTAATTCACTAAATTAAACGAAACTAAATAACTAGCTAATGTTCATCAGAAATCTTTCCAGCATTTATTTATCTGTAGAAGATTGTAAGGCGGGCATTATAGGTACCTACATAACCTACATGGTTCGTGTTATGTAGACTCGTTAAGTGCGGCATTGTTATCATGATTCTCTTATAACACACAACAATGCTGTTTTCAATTCATTATATGAAACGTGTTCGCTCGATTCATCATGCTTGATAGAAATACTACAACAACTCTAGTCGTTAGTTTCCGATTTTTTAAAAACATAGTAGGTATAAGGCTCATACACAGCGTAAGATACAAAATTTGTCGCCCCTGTGGACATAAAGTTAGCAAATTCGAGTCAGAAAATATAAGATTCATTTGAATGGGCCGAAAGTAGGCCAGGCTTACCTCACGCCGATGTAGATAGACTTGACTAAAAAATATTGGCTATCTTAGACACCCCTAACTTTTGCCATGTCCGTCCATAGGAGATTTTTTTAATGGGTCCCACTGAAAAACAGCGTTGCGGTTTGCCGCGACATTATGCTGAGTGGGGCCCAATTTATACTAATTCGATGTTTTTTATCTGTATCTTTTTTCCTGCCAAATGTATTTTTCTGTGTATCGAATATGTGTAAATAAATATCTCTCTCTCTCTCTCTCTCAGATGCAAAAAAATGATATGACCCATAATTCGAAAATATCATTCGAAAGTAGTCAAAATTGATACAAAACTTCTGCTCAAATTAGTTGAGTGTTGGTAAATATTATTGCATTAAGAGTAAAGTTTTTTGAAGAGGTGCTAATTATATTTTTTTTCGACAGTAGTCGTCTTCAAGACCGAGAAACTGCAGCTGATTTTTTTTTATCTCCTACTTTTTATTGGAAATATGTTTTTAAGTGTTCGAGATGACATTTGTGAGATTTAATGGCTGACAAGCGGTTCGAGCTCAGTATTTAGTAGAAATAGAAAAAAAACGAAGTCAATTGTCAATGTCAAATGAAATCTAACCGTTTGCGTTTCGTTTACGTTGCGTTGACCAAGAAGCAGTTTCAAAATAGTGATCGAAAATATTCAATCGTGATTCAATTATCGTGTGTTTTATCATTTCCAAGTCAATGTGGCGGGTGGGGGGAGTGGGGTGGGGGGGAGGGGGGGGGGGTTCCGGTGGTTTGGGGGGGAGGGGGGGGTTCCGGTGGTTTGGGGGTTCGGTGTTAGGGGGGTTGGGTTTAGGTGGTTCGGGGGTTTGTAAAATGAGGAGGGGGTAAGGGGGGTTTAGGGGATTGGGGGTAAGGGTGTGGGGTTTGGGGGGGGGTTGGGGAAATGGGGTGGGGGATGTTGGGGGGTTGGGTTGAGGGGGTTTGGGGGTTGTAGGTGAGGGGGGTAAAGTTAGAAAAAAAAAAATGCAACTAAAAAATAGAAAATAAATAATAGTTAAAAAAAACTAAAAAACACGCTTTAAAAAATAAAAAATAAATTTTAATAAATTTCAATTCACTATTCTTATAGTGCAGTAAAAAATCTTAATAAGCAATTATTATATTGTTATATCCAGATCAAAATTTGTAAACAATTCTAAATATTGATAAAATAAATAATAATAGTTTAAAATATTTTATTGTAAAAAAAGCGTGGGGTGCTTTTTAAGATGTTATCAAAATGATAATCCTTGACAATTGATACCATGCACCCCACGCTTTTTTTACAATAAAATATTTTAAACTATTATTATTTATTTTATCAATATTTAGAATTGTTTACAAATTTTGATCTGGATATAACAATATAATAATTGCTTATTAAGATTTTTTACTGCACTATAAGAATAGTGAATTGAAATTTATTAAAATTTATTTTTTATTTTTTAAAGCGTGTTTTTTAGTTTTTTTAAACTATTATTTTTATTATATAGTAACACAGAAATAAACAAACAAAAACAACAACACAACACAAACAACAACACACAACAACAACAAACAAAGCAAAAACAGAATAGCCGGCAAGGACTAGATTACTTATTTATTCGTTATTACCTACTGCCATACCACCATACCACCACCACCACCACCATACCACCGCAGCATATAACTTAAATGCAATGAGATGGGCTCAACTAATGAGGCATCTCCTAATACACCATGAGTATGTGGCTAGCAGACAGTTGCCAATCTAAGTATTGCCAGATAGGAATGGATATTAAATGCGTTATGGGGTTGTGATGTTGGGGGCAGAATTACCGGGACATCTACCATTAAAATCCATACTTATTATAAATGCGGAAGTGTGCCTCTCTGTCTGTTACCTCTTCTGGCTACAACCGCTCAACCGATCAGGTCAAATTTGGTATAGAAAGAGAGTTACCTAGGGAAGGAAGGACATAAAGGGTAGTTTTTATCTCGGAAAATTGCACATTTCCCGCGATGTAAAAGTATTATTTGTAGACAGAGTCGCGGGCAACAGCTAGCATCGCATAAATCGAACATTATTATTACTAACGCAACTGTCAAAAAATGGTAAAGCAAAGCACTGCAATAAAAAACTTACCACGAACTAGCGACACCGTAGCAACTATCGTAAGGAACGTTTTCATTGTAGATGATAAAACTTTTAAAATTTCCCGAGTAGCTCCGTCCCGCTGCGCAAGAGTCGCCTAACTGGCGATCACAATCAGATTAAGTACTTACTGGTATATTACAGTAGACTGGCATTGAGAGAGCCAATTCAATGCTTCTTCCTAGCTGTCAGCTTAATTTTAAAGGATATAGCTAAGTGGTGATCATCAGGCATGCGTGACTAGTGTAAGTGGGAGAGATTGATGCAAATTTACATACGGCTTTCTTAAATTTCGTATACAGTACATAATCCTATTACAAAAAATATTTTAATCCGTGCATGTTTAGACAAGAAATAAGGAGAGGGTAATTTAATTAGCTTTTTTCCATTTTGTATTGTACTTAATTACGTATTTTTTTTATTTGAATACAAGAGTTGTGTGTACTTTGACAATTTAAGTACCTATGCTAAATCCGCAGGCCCAATAAAGCCTAATAAGATTAATAACCCTGCTACACAAAACATTTTTAATTTGGTATTTATATATGGTAAAATTTATCATTTTTTGTTCATGTTAATAATGATCTACATTAGAAGATGACGTTAATTTTCTTTTATTACAGTAATATTTTGGTTAGGCCTTATTGCCCGATAGGGTTTAGTAGTACTGTCACGGAATGAAAAGTTTCGTCACTTTTCGACTATATGTCAACGAGTTAAGATCGAAAAGCGACGAAACTTATCATTCCGCGACTAGGTAAGTATACCTTGTTTTTCAAATAACGGCTAAACATGTCCGGCAACGTGACCAGCGAAATGATGATTGGCTAAGTTTAGTTCAAGAACCACGCCACATTATGGCCAAGTACACCTTTAATAGCGGAAATATACAACAAAATTGGTTAGGAATTCACTTAGTACAGTCAATTGTAAAAACCCGATTGCATAAAACTTGCTCATAATATAAATATGTGCTCTTATGTCGTCGAATTAAGGTATCGGTACATAATGATGAGAGAGAGGATTAAATCGATACATATTTTTGCACTTGACCGTACCTAATATGCTATCTTGTACAGTGTAATTGTACCTACTACAAGGAACCCTTATGTCATGTCCATCTGTCTATCTGTCAGTCCACGGCTTAGCTTAGACACTGGTAGTGTTAGGAAGCTGTAATTTGCAAGAGTATTATATATTAAGTACCTAGGGTGAGTGGGGGTAAGATGAAAATAAGATGAAAGGCAGTGTTAGATGAAAAACTACTCTTAGTACCGGGTGCTACGAGTGGTTTTTCATCTTACACTGTTTTTCATCTTACCCCCACTCACCCTACGCTAAGTTCTAAAATAAAACCTCGAAAAAAAAATTTGAGTTTTTTTTTTTCGTCTAACTAAACCCTTTCTAAACCTATGATGTGGGGTAGCGTTATAGTTCTTTAAAATTAATAGTTTGCACACATCATTTTTCGCATTTAATGATCCATCTGCTAAATATTAAGCCCCCTTCAAGCTAAACTATTGGTTTGAGAAATATAACGAATTGAAAAAGGAAAATTATCACGCCTTAAAACTTTATGTACAAGTTAAGGAGTACCTACATAGTTGATTAAAACTAATTATTGACTATTTATCGCATTATTATGTATAGTCGGGGTAAGAAAGGTTCGCCACTTTTCGACCTTAACTCGTTGACATAGAGTCGAAAAGTGACTAACCTTTTCTTACGCCGACTGACTATACCTAGTACGGAACTGTATTGAAAGAGTACAAAACTATTGAAAGAGTAATTTTCGTATTTCAACGTAACTTTTTCCAGTCGGTCGTTTTGCTGTCAACATGGGTTTTGAACTGCACCAACCTATCATCTACATACAAAAACAAACAAACGAACAAAGTGACCACAGAATAAACTTTTCACGAAGCTCAGCTGCGTATGACATGTTTACACAAGCGTTCCCGAAAATAAACGAAGATTAAAGAATTCCACGCTCATTTACCCTCTTCAAACCTTATTATGGCAAAACCGGGTCGCCCGAAACCCCGGCAAGTTGCAGGAGACTGACAACCTTGTAATATTCCCTTGTATATTTCTTGTTTATTTATTTCGTTAAAAAATGTACCTACCCTAAAATTTTTTTCTTACATTTTATTTTATCACTTTTTCGGGGTAGGTAAATACTATTACAATGCAAAATTACAGCTTTCTAGCACTAATAGCCCCTGCGCTAAGCCGCGGACAGACAGACAGACATGACAAAACTATAAGGGTTCCGTTTCGCCATTTTGGCTCTGGAACCCTAAAAAGTCTTATCAAATAATTGCGAGGCTTTGTTGCCCCAAGATATTATGTAAATGCTAAAACTCGAAGCTCTCCGGCCAAATAAAAAGCAATCACAAGAAGAGTTGAGAATTTGTCCCGGCTTATATTCCCTGATTTAGCATCCAATCACGGGGAAATCATCGGGATTCAATTTGGCGGGAAACCATAAATTGGATATCATAATTCGGCTTAGAATTCGTCGCGTTGGTCATTTTAACGAAAGAAACCGTTAAAATGTGGTTTTTGTTGTAGGTACGCGTTTGAAGGGAAATATATTACTTAAACACTTTTAAGGGCCGGCAACAGATTAGTGACTCTCTTTGAGTTGTTGATATATATGGGCGGTGTTGATCATTTCCCATCAGATGACCCGCTTGCTCGATGTCTTCATTCTCATAATAATAATAAAAAAAACTTTGATTGTAACAATGTTGTAACTATCCGTTTGATGATTTAAAAAATGGACTGGTCAGGAGATTTAGCTGTATTTTGCCTCGCAAAAATCTCCAGGCGCCTTATTATGCATTCTGTCAAAAGTCCTTAGATAGAATCCTATATTTTTTCAGATTTGGATGAGATTTGGTACGTAGAAAGCTGGACGTCTAGAATAACTCATACTTAGACTACTTTTTATCCTGGAATACCGACGGGATCAGCTAGGTGGGTGTTTTTGGGTAATTTTATCGGGAATTTTCGGGAAATCTGGGAGCTTCAGTTCGACTGCCAAACCTAATGGCTTACACGTAGAGATAAACTACGATAACATGGCCCGCCTCTCCACATTACTATTTCAATGTGTTTAGTCACATATTTACGAAATAATTTTTTTTAGTAGTATCTGCTTTTGTTTGACGGCTGTCTCAACACGCACACATGCGTTGAAAGTTTTGGTGTGCTTTATAAATACTTTCACAATACATTGAAGACTTCTTGAACTGTGGAGGGGCGAGCCATGTTATCGTAGATTATCTTTACGAAGCCGTAGGTTAAGGATAATATAGAATAAACCACACATTTCAGTATTTAACTAATTTCAACATCTACTAACCCATCCTATCCCACTAATATTATAAACGTGAAAGTTTATATTGATATTTGTTGTTCTTTCGCGCTAAAATGGTGTTAAATTTATTAATTTAACTATAGACTTAAGTAAGCGCCATCTAACCAAACCTGATGGAACTTCTAGAATTGTATAACAGCCTTTAGGATTCTTTGCTTTGTCAATAATCTACGTAAATAGTTCCATAAGCCATCCCAGAGATGGCGCTGTTATTTAGTATTTAAGGCAAGTTTTATAGAAATAAATTGCTCTTTTTCGCTACTACCGACGGCGACGGTCGGCACAATTAATCCGCCTTTTAATTTTTCCCAGAGCTTACCAATTTTACAAATGGTTTGACGGTTTCTGATGAAATTTGGCACACACATAGTTTATTATTATTATTATTTATTATTATCCTGGAAAATTGCATAGTTCCCGCTGGATTCGAATTCTTTGCAGATGGAGTCTCGAGCAACAGCTGGTTTATCATGTTTTGTCAGTTGATTCTCGAATTCATAAATGTATCCGATGTAATTAGTCGTCAATGTTTCGGCTGCATTGCAAATTACACTTGCAACGACCGAAATCTCGAGTAGACAGAAAAGGCTATCTCTTTTGTTTAACTGTACTTTTTTTAGCTTTGATTCTGGAAATATGTCTAACAGTACCTGGAGAATGCTACGCGGCTTCTGATTTGCTACAAACTCTTAAGAGAACCTATAAAAAAATACTATTTAAATGTAAACGCCTACAAGAAATAGAGCGGCAATAAAGAGCATTGGGAGAGCTTCAGGCGCCTCGCGGGCGCAGTGGTTTGGCGTACGTCCTGTTAGATAATGGAGTTCTTTATGTGCAGCCGGAATTTTATGATTTACTGCTCATGTGGGGGTATTTAGTACAATTATTGGATCTATGGAGGCTGCACACTGTTCCGAGGCCAAGACCGTTTGGTCCATAACCTGTCCCGACACGGACCCGCCTGCCAATCCCTGCTCGCAGAAGCAATGGGACGAGCCGCTCTGTCAACTAGTACGGAAAAACCTTTTAGATACGTCGACTAGTTCGGCAGACCGTGCTCGTCTCCTTGCGACTGCGGAGTGGGAATCGGGTCTGTGGCTGCAGGCGCTACCCTCTCCAAACATAGGGACTTTCCTCGATAACACCACCTTCCGCCTGGCAGCTAGTTTACGTTTGGGGGCATCAACTAATCAGCCACATCGCTGTCAATGCGGCGCCATGGTGGACATACTGGGTCACCATGGCCTCTCATGTGTCCGGAGCGCTGGTAGGATCTCCCGCCACGCCAGCATTAATGACATCATCCGTCGGGCCCTTGTCAGTATGAGAGTGCCGGCAGTCCTCGAGCCCAGCGGGCTGGCCAGGGACGACGGCAAGAGGCCTGATGGAATGTCGCTGGTGCCTTGGAGCATGGGTCGGCCGCTAGTTTGGGATGCTACTTTTGTTGATACCCTGGCACCGTCCCATGTTCCAAGCACCAACGTCACCGCTGGCGCTGCGGCATCCTCGGCTGAAAGCCTCAAACGCCGCAAATATGCCGCCCTAGGAACTAGCTACATGTTTGCGGCGTTTGGCGTTTGAACCTTGGGGCCATGGGGGCCAAGTGCGCGTCGGCTATACAAAGATTTGTCGACGCGCCTAATAGAGGCCTCGGGCGACCAGAGGGCTGGCCACTATTTCGCACAGCGAATAAGTATCGCTATACAGCGAGGAAATACGGCCAGCCTTCTGGGCACCTTGCCCATTGACGGCGATTTAGGCCAAATTTTCTATTTATAGTTTAAGTTTTTATTATGTTTGTTATTGTTTTTTAACCTGTTGTAAGTAATTATGGAAGGCATTTTTGAAGTAGGTCCTTTGCTTTATGAATTAAGTATCTTTAACCCGCGGCTTCGCTCGCCTACAAAATACCTTCACGAGAAACATTTATATTATCTTAAACTTTTGCCTGAAAAAAAATAACAATAAAATAAACAATATAAACTGTCATTGATTGTTTGTAGATATAAATATTGTAGGTACTATACCTACACATTGAGTTCAACAGACATTGGCAGAGCGTAAAATCGAGGTAATTAAATACTTATAGATTGTCTAATTTAAAAAGACGCGCCCTACCACCGCATTTACGCCCAAGATTTGTCATGTAATTAGACGATCGTGATGTTGCACATTGATTATAGTTCACGGAATAGTTGACGCTCACAAACAGATGATTGAGTCGTAATTAATACTTGCACGGACACATCAAAATCATCTGATTCGGTAGAGGGGCGCGCGTCATTTTAGCACGCACACACACCATCCCTATGAACACCACCACCCATCCCTATGAACTATGGTTAAAATCTATATTCTTAATTTAATTCGTAACGCAAATCGTTTTCTTTCTTTTTAAACTGTAACTCAGTAGTTGCGGACACCTGAGGGCAGGAGACCTGGTGACCTGACACACAGGATCTCCCTAGTTCGGGCACCAGTCTCCCCCACTCAAGTCTCCGAATTACAACTTTATTGTAATATTTTTAAGTTCCTACATTGTACTTGGTGGTGGAGAATTCAAATAAATTTCTTATTCTTATTCAAGCTCTACTTACCTAAAAGATTTGACTAAAAATACTAATGTTTGTGTTAGTTGCATGCATAGTTACGAGTAAAGTTTAATAATAGGGGTTTTAAAAAAGGTTAGGTTTTATTATTGGACGATTTTATTGTTAAAAGACTTTTTCCCATTTTTAACTTATCTAGTTAAAAAACTTTGCGTTTGATTAAGAATTGACACAATCTCAGTGAAATTGCCATTTTAAATCCAGTACAATTTTTCACCTGTTCGTAGGTATGATAGTAGGTACCTGTTTGTTATTTTCGAATGACGTGATTTCAAAAATGCGGTCTCCAGATTTGCTAAATTGTCCAATCCTTTCCACTTCAAGAACCTTTTTTTTCGTTTTTATTACGAGTAGGTACCACTTTGTGAACAACAAATTGATATAATCTAATATATAAAAATCTCGTGTCACGGTGTTTGTTACCGAACTTCTCCGAAACGGCTTGACCGATTTTTATAAAACTTTTTTCTCCATACTCGGTAGGTCTGAGAATAGATCGTAGGCTATTTTTCATACCCCTATTCTTCGCGGACGGAGTCGCGGGCAACAGCTATAAAAATCTCGTGTCACGGTGTTGGTTACCAAACTCCTCCGAAACGGCTTGGCCGATTTTTATGAAACTTTTTTCTCTACACTCGGTAGGTCTGAGAATAAATCGTAGGCTATTTTTTATCTTCGCAGACGGAGTCGCGGGCAATAGCTAGTAATAATCGTAATATTGTTTAGTGCCAAAACTTTATCATAAGTGTCTGTTCAAATGTGTGTTTCATTTCAAACTTTCATCACGCCTTTGCAACATTTAAGTAGGTAAGTACATTGTTCTTGGACAACTTTGAAGAAAGTGCCATATTGTTAATTTGAAGACTTATTTTAAGCAACAAATTATAATGTGGTTGTTATTGCTATAAGTATAATATTGCAGTACCCTTATACATGGAGTAAATGTTGAACTTATACATTAGTAAGTACATGCTTTTTAAGATCTTTAAAAATCAAATCAAATCAAATCAAAAATTTTATTCACTATGAACACGGTTGGTAACAAGATATTATAACAGCAGGAGGTATCACATGTTCTGCCGCTATTGGAGCGTGTAAATGTTAAAAACAGTAAAACTATAAATATGAGAAAGGACAAACAAAATCAATTATCATGCATAATCAGAACAAATATCTACCCTAACAATAATAACAAACTAAACAAATTTACCCCAGCTATAACCATTCACTGCAACAATGTCACAAAATAAATACAATGACAATAATAACAAATAAAATTAATAAATCAATGTAAGTACGATAATTTTTTCATGAAATCATTACAAATTAAAATCTAAAAGTCAAGTCTATTATGTCAGTAATAATAAATCAGACCAAATAATTAACAACAATAATAATAAAATATACATAAAAAAAAACTAAATTTGAGTAACATTAAAATCATTACATTACCTTTATCAAAACATTTAATGCAAAGAGTTTGCGTTTTGAGTTTGAAACAGATCCTTTAAAGTAGGGTGCAAACTTGAATTATTTATACACTAGATAGAGTGTCAGTAGCAAACATTGCGATACAAACGTCCAAAAATCCATTTGACAGCTTCATATTACGATCGCGTTACGTCATTCAAACTGAAGGGAGGCAAATGACATACACCGTGAAATTTTAGTGGTTGTTTTCCCGAAACGAGGTGATTTAGTTTCGATTGTACAGTCGATTTATAATTACTATTTTTTTTTTTAGTTTTTCCTTTCATTCCAGGTTAGCTTGAAAAGATCCCTTTTAGGGATAAGTTCGCCTTTGTACTATTTTTGTTGTGTTGTTTTGTATTATTTTTGTGTTTTATGTACAATAAAGTGTTTACATACATTACATACATACATACTATTTTGACTAGAGTCAAAAATCCAATTGTGAAAAACGAAAGTCGAAAATGACCGCAAACCAATAGTAACGCTTCGTTGGTACAAGTAGCGTACGATCGTACGATAGGTTAGGTACCATCGAAGCGTTACTATTGGTTTGCGGTCATTTTCGACTTTCATTTTTCACAATTGGATTTTTGACTCTAGTCAAAATAGTAATTATAAATCGATTGTACAATCGATACTAAATCACCTCGTTTCGGGAAAACAACCACTAAAATTTCACGGTGTATATACAAGAATTGCTCGTTTAAAGGTATTAGATAGATTTATTTTTAAAGTTAATATATAACTAAATATTCTGTGAATATTTCAAGCGTCTACCTGTTGCCGTTATCATACCTATCGAGCAAAAACGAGAAAAAAAAATCACGTTTGTTAGTATGGGAGCCCCCTTAAATATTTATTTTATTCTGTTTTTAGTAGGTATTTGTTGTTATGGCGGCAATCGAAATACATCATCTGTGAAAATTTCAACTTTCTAGCTATCACAACTCGTGAGATACAACCTGGTGACAGACAGACAGACGGACAGACGGACGGATGGACAGCGGAGCCTCATTAATAGGGTCCCGTTTTACCCTTTGGGTACGGAACCCTAAAAACACTTAATAATCTAGCGGCTGCCTTAGCGAATATTTTACTCTATGCACAATTACGTAGTAATAATCAGTTCTATATTGCGATTACAGATGGCGCTGGCCAGTTTAAAACACGCTATCGTTGTGTCCCTGTGATTTGTTTAGATTATTCCAACCGATTTCAAACATACCCGATTGAAATTTAGTGAAAATTTTTGAAAACGTATCCTCATGAATTCCAGTGAGGATACGTCTCCTACCTGTCCTATCCTATCCTACCTATCCTGTTGAATTCAAACCTAAAATATAGACAGAGTTAACATTCCCACTGCCTTAACGGTAGATTTGCTGATTTCACGTTGATGTTGTTGATGCCTCTGTTGTTTTGTTGTTTAATTCCTAATTTTTAGGGGCCTCCCCCCTAAATTTTTTTGTATTCTGTTTTTTAGTATTTGCTGTAATAGCGGCAACCGAAATACATCATGTGTGAAAATTTCAACTATACCTTGACAAGCTCGTGCGCGGCGCTCGGCGGAACCCTGTCGCAGGGAGCCTCTGCTGTCCTTAACAAGATTGTTTTTAATAAGTGCGGCAAATACTGACTGCGACAGGGTTCCGCGGAGGGTCGCGCACGAGCTTGTCGGACTAGAGGCAGAAAATTTCAATTTCAGCTAGGCAGCTATCACGGTTCGTGAGATACCTAAAGCCTGGTGACAGACGGATGGACAGCGAAGTCTCAGTAATAGGGTCCCGTTTTTAGGGTTCCGTAGTTACCCTTTGGGTACGGAACCCTAAAAACCAAACTTCTAAACGTATTTGGACACTCTCAAGGGAATCAAAATTTACAGAGTATTTTCCGTTGACCTATAACTACTATAACTATGAAATTTGGGAATTTCAATGGTGTGTGTGTGTGTGTGTGTGAAGTTCCCAATCCGCACTGGGTCCGCGTGGGATCTACGGCCGAACCCTCTCATTTTGAGAGGAGGCCTTTGATCTGCAGTGGGACGTAACTATATAGGCTGAGATGGATGGATGGATAGCTAAATCTTGAACAGTAAACTGTTTTGGATTCCATACTTCAGGGATACTGGAGTCGGTGAAGCAGTTATAATAGTATTTTATGCAACTGTACTGTATCCATAATAAGGGCCATTAAGACACGAATGCGAGTTTATGACATGAGGCGAAGCCGAATGTCATAATAGATACGCATGAGTGTCTTAATGGCCGATTATGAATAGTTGCATACATTACTTTTTCAACGAGTTCAAAATAAACAATTATTAAATAATGATTACTTACATAACGGACAATAAATGATTTTTTCGATTTTAAAAGTAGCAAATTATTGCTCACTTCAATTGCCGCCTGTTTTATTTCTAGCGGCGTCAACATTTCTGCATCACTTAATTCACCAAAGTCACAAATTCTCACAGATAAAAAGTTATTTAAATAGTGTTTAACTCTTTTATTTCTTTCAACTTGAATTGAAAGAACTCCATGCAAAGCAAAACAAATTCCCGCTATTTTGAAACTTTTTTTTTTCACTACTCGTAACCTTAGAATGGACCCGGGAACTTTAGGTCATACAGACAAATTGAATGATGTTAAAATATTAATATTTAATAATGACTTTAAAATTCATTTATTGCCCGTTATTTAAGTATTCATTATTTAATAAAATTGTTAATGTAAACAAATTTTAATTAATGTATAATGACTTTATATTAATTTACCGCTTTATTTTTTTTTAATTTGCGACCGTACTCGTACCATAGAGCTTGATCAGCGTGTTCTCAATTACGAAATTTCGCTTGAAATTAAAAAAACTAAAAAACACGCTTTAAAAAATAAAAAAATAAATTTTAATAAATTTCAATGCACTATTCTTATAGTGCAGTAAAAAATCTTAATAAGCAATTATTATATTGTTATATCCAGATCAAAATTTGTAAACAATTCTAAATATTGATAAAATAAATAATAATAGTTTAAAATATTTTATTGTAAAAAAGGCGTGGGGTGCATGGTGTCAATTGTCAAGGATTATCATTTTGATAACATCTTAAAAAGCACCCCACGCTTTTTTTACAATAAAATATTTTAAACTATTATTATTTATTTTATCAATATTTAGAATTGTTTACAAATTTTGATCTGGATATAACAATATAATAATTGCTTATTAAGATTTTTTACTGCACTATAAGAATAGTGCATTGAAATTTATTAAAATTTATTTTTTATTTTTTAAAGCATGTTTTTAGTTTTTTTAAACTATTATTTATTTTCTATTTTTTAGTTGCATTTTTTTTCTTTCTAACTTTACCCCCCTCACCTACAACCCCCAAACCCCCTAAACCCAACCCCCCAACATCCCCCACCCCATTTCCCCAAACCCCCCCCCCCAAACCCCACACCCTTACCCTCAATCCCCCCTTACCCTCCTCCTCATTTTACAAACCCCCGAACCACCTAAACCCAACCCCCCTAACACCGAACCCCCCAAACCCCCGGAACCCCCCCCCCCCCACCCCGCCACCTACCGCCCCCCCTTCCAGTTCCATCATCAAACCCTTGTTACCATCTAGGCCTCTTACCCCCTCCCCATTTCCCACAACCCCCCAAAATCACTTACCCCCGAACCCCCCAACACCCCCACCCTATTCCCCGTAAACCCCCCCCCAATCTCCTAACCCCAACCGCCACACCCTAACCCCCAACCCTCTAAACCCCCGACCCCCTTACCCCATACCCCATTCCCCCCCCACCCCGCCACCTACCCCCCTTCCAGCTCCATCATCAGACCCTATTTACCATCTAGGACCAAAGTACTCGTCAAAACGAATCAAACGAGCCCAAACTCGATGGGGTTGTTTCGTTTTATTGTGGAGTGCCTTTGGCCATCTTCCAGCTCCATCATCAGACCCTGGTTACCATCTAGGATCAAAATGCTCGTCAAGACGAATCAAACGAGCCCAAACTCGACGGGGTTGTGTAGTTTTATTGTGGAGTGCCTTTGGCCATCTTCCAGCTCCATCATCAGACCCTGGTTACCATCTGAGATCAAATTGCTCGTCAAGACGAATCAAACGAGCCCAAACTCGACGGGATTGTGTTGTTTTATTACATAGTTCCTATGGCCACCATCCAGCTCCATCATCAGATCAGCTCCATGTTACAATAATATTGCATTGTCATCCAATTTACACATATGTGCAAAATTTCAGCTCAATCGGAAACCGGGAAGTGGGTCAAAATCGCGCCCTAGGGAGTCGGTTACAAACATACATACAAACATACAGGTGAAGCTAATATACTAGGGGCGTTCAATAAAAAGTGAGAATGAGTATGTTATAAACAACTTTTACTAAATGTAATTTTATTTTTCGACATAGTCACCTTTTAGCATAATACACTTAGTATATCTTTTTTCTAAACTTAAAATTCCATTTTTAAAAAAGGTCTCATCTTGAGTACTTAAAAAATCTTGTACTGCAGCGACTACCGCGTCGTCGTCTTCAAATTTCTGGCCTCTCAGGTATTGTTTCAATCTCGGAAATAGGTAGAAATCACTGGGAGCGAGATCTGGTGAATACGGAGGATGCTTAAGGATATCGAACCCAACATCACGAATTGCAGCCATTGCAACAGCGGACTTGTGTGCCGGGGCATTGTCCTGGTGGAACAGCACAACTTTCGAGAGTTTACCTCGCCGTTTTTCGCGGATCTCATTGCGCAATGTTGCTATTTGTATGGCGTATAAAGTGCCCGTAATAGTGGCTCCATGCTCGAGATACTCAATCATTAATACCCCTTTACCATCCCAAAAAACAGAGCCCATGACCTTACCGGCAGATGGGCTCACCTTGCATTTCTTCGGAGTTGGAGATGATGGCCTTTTCCATGTCATAGACTGCAGTTTCGTTTCAGGGTCGTAATGATGGAGCCATGTTTCGTCCATTGTTATAAATCGCGCCAAAAAAAGTTCCCGGTCTTGCTGCATCAGGTTCAAAGCTTCTTGACAATTCTCTAGTCTAGTTTGTTTTTGCGTGTCAGTAAGCATTCTTGGTACCCAACGCGCAGATACCTTTTTCATACCCAAGCGTTCATGTAAAATCTTATGCACGCTCCCCGTTGAAATCTTTACATTTTCAGCAATAAAACGAACTGTGACACGACGATCCGCCAAAACTGAGTTCTCGACTTTTTTCACAATTTCTTCAGTTACTGCTGTAGTAGGGCGTTCGGAGCGGGGGTCGTCCATTGTCAATGTTCTTCCACGTCTAAATTCGGCGCACCAACGTGCGACTGTCGAATACGGAGGAGCATTAGACCCTAAAGTGTCCCGCAAATCCAAATTGACTTGGTCCGTAGAAAAAATTTTCAAACACAATTATTTGATAACGGCGCGCAGTTCAATTTTCTCCATTTTCGCTAACGTACTCAATAGCATTGCAAAGAAATTACCGTATATTTTTTTAAGCAAAAGACAGTTAGTTTTTTTTTTCATAGCAATCAGCTAGATAGATTAGCTTTACCGGCCAGTATTTAATTTCGTAATATTAAAAGAGTTTGCATCTCATTCTCACTTTATATTGAACGCCCCTCGTAAAGCGTGTAAAAATAAACCTTGATTGTGATTGGTCTTATCTGTTCTTACTCATTTTTAAGCAACCAATCACGTGGAACACGCATATTTAAAGAAACTCGATTATCAAAATTGATTTCAGTATTCTTTTTTTGAATATTATTATATTACTCTGTCCCGTAACATAATTAAATTACTATGGGTTATTATGTTACTGAATTTGCACCATAGAGTATAGAACTTGGAACAGACTTATAACGTTAGTTATTATTGCATAGTTTCTGACCATATAATTGAAAGATTATACTACAGGAGTAGAAAAAATAAATAAACAATTTAGAGATTTTGCAGCCCTGTGTATTCCATTATGAAGCAAGTAAGAGAATAAAGTAGTTTTTAATTTGGTGCTGCCATTATACGTAATCCGTGGTCTCCACTCAAGAACTCGTCTACCCCAACGGTTATCGGTTCTTCGGGTTATATGGCCTGCCCATTGCCACTTCAGCGTGCTGATGCGGTGGGCTATGTCGATAACTTTAGTTCTCTGTCGGATCACTTCGTTACGAATTCGATCTTTTAGAGAAACTCCGAGCATAGCCCTTTCCATAGCACGTTGAGCAACTTTAAATTTGTGGACCAGCCCTACAGTGAGTGTCCATGTTTCGTTAAAGCACCGTATGTCATACCATATACATGTCATATATGTTCAGCACCGTAGCGTGGGACGTCCTCAGACTCTCAGACTCGGTGGAGCGATGATCTTCGCAAGGCGGCTGGCAACAGCTGGATGAGAGTGGCCCAGGATCGTGCTCAGTGGCGTGCCATGGGAGAGGCCTATGTCCAGCAGTGGACGAACATAGGGTGATGATGATGATGATGATGATGATGATTACACGTAATAATATCGATAGAGTTGATTTATTATGCAATAAATCTCTGTCCAACACCAGCTCGAAGTCCTAACTTTCGCCTGCATGTCGCAAGCGGTCCCCGAGCAAACAGTGAGTCAGTATATTTATGCAATATGTACGAAACTTTACCAATTTAGCTGTGCTATCACGCAGTTTCATAGTGAACTTAGTGTAATCATATTTAAGGTTGAATGGAGTTTGCTTCGAGTAAAGTTATGCTGGTAAATGTAGTTCTGAATCTATTAAGTATTTCGTTCTGGTTCAGAGCTCACGTCCGGTCACTTTGATCGCCAAGGAATTATCCCTTGGTACGGAAGTCTTATGAAATGTCATTCCATTGTTTCTCGCTTCCCTACCAGGATATTACAATTGTAATAAATGCAATAAGTTATTTGTTCGTGCTCGATGTTTTGATGTAATGTTGGATGTGGAAATTACAACATTTGAAAGCGATTTTATTGCATTGATTGTTTGCGTAGTAGCATTGGACCATTGATAATGATAGCGGTTTTTGTTTTGGTTTATGGCTTGTGTGCCGAACCGAATCACTTTCGGATACGTTTTTGTAGAAATGGCTGAAGATTCTGACACAGTGTCCAGATATTTGGTA
The DNA here is from genome assembly GCA_947859365.1 of Archips crataeganus. NCBI lineage: Eukaryota > Metazoa > Arthropoda > Insecta > Lepidoptera > Tortricidae > Archips > Archips crataeganus. The sequence continues at coordinate 5,237,620 of OX402063.1, read as the reverse complement.
GAAGTGCAGGACTTCTAGTAAATAGCAGAAAACGCCATCGCAATATACAATTATACAGCCAATTCGAAAAAAACGTGACCACGAAAGTGTGGCGGCTGAAGCGCTCGAATGACCCTCGTTTCTAATATATCAACTATTATAATAATTAAATTGCTGAAGTTGTACGTACCTTGTGTCTTAAAATTAATTCCGAATCTCAGTAGTTGGGTTAGTTTGACAGAACACACCTTTTAATGTTTTTCAGGATTGTTTTTATTCTGGTTGATAAATATTTCCATGTTTAGTTCATGTTCAAAGGCGCGACTACATTTTGATAAAAAACTCCGATGAAAAACTTTTCATGCGTGTTCAGTTAATCTAACCCAACTATCTGCTGAAATATTCAGAATTACTTTAAAAACTTACTACATTTGAAATTTACCATGAGCTTTACGGTGAGGGCAAATATCGTGAGGAAACCTGCACACACCTGAAAGGAAATTCAATGGTGTGTGTGAAGTTTTCAATCCGCACTGTGAATTGAACGAACGCGTGGGAACTATGGTTCGAGCCTTCTCATATCGAGAGAAGCCTTATGCCGTGCAGTGGGATGTATATAGGTTTTTATATGTAAACAAATCCAAGCATGCATAAGCTTTTGTTTAATTTTTAAGTTAGTTTTTATTTTAGCTTAACCCATCGCATGACGAACTACTTTTTTTTGGTCATTTTGTGCAAGTAAATTATATTAAAAGGTGATCGAAACCAGTAACAAAAATAATCAAATCACGAATAGTTGCGCGCCACTAAGTATGGCGCAAAACGTCCCACGGGTTAAATATGGCTACATTAAGTGGTAAACTTCTTTGAAACAAAGCGGTATGTGGAGCTTTAATTCAAACTCAAGAACTCCTACTTTAGACCACATTAGGAAGTATCTAGTTAGTAATAATTTGGCACAAAGCCATTGTCGAGTATGCTCCGTAATTTGGCAAAGTCACGTGTGTTGTATGTAGACACGAAATTTTGGGTGCCTGTGTGTAATGTGTAGTTTGGAAGATGGCCCAGAGCTCTCATTTTACGAAACTCCAAGTAGCTCGTATCCAACTACGAGAAAGCTAAGAGTACGCTTTTAGCATCTAAATGTAAGTACTTGTTGTGTTTCTTCGTGGTTTCTCCATTTTCATTTATTTGTATTCTTTATACCGTAGAATTGAAACAATTACTTTGCTCACCCGCGACCATAATGATAGAGCTACGTTTATGCAAGAAATGTTGTACCTGCATGCAGTGCCTCCCTCCACCTCCACACAGTACGAACAATGTTAGAGTGTTCAATCTACTTTTCACTTTGAATGCGAGGAAAAAAACGACGTTTTTCACTAAATTACACTATTACTTTTTCATCTCTCATACTCGGAAAGTGAGGCAAAACATATCCGACATACGGGAGCAAAACTGTACTTTCTTCCCAAGGGTAGAAATGAAATAAAAAAAAAACAAAGGTATTGGCTGTCAATGGAACACATACGCATTCAACCAAGCATTACGGCATATACAGGGTATAAATCACATGTTGTGTTTTTCTTCGTAGTTTCTCCAGTTTCATTTATTTGTATTATTTATTTGATTTTGATTTTATTTCTTGTGAATAGAAGAGCGGGACCTCCTGATACAGGTATTTTATACCTACTAGGAGGACTCAAACACCATGTAATTTACTGATTTGTTTTTACCTAATAAACGATTATTATTATTATGTTGGTACGGATTTCCGATCACGGGCCCATGGGGACCCGGTCATTTGAAAGGCATTCATGGGGCCAAAGCCAACATGAAGAGGCCTTTGGTACCATATAATATAAATGAGATTATTATTATTATTATTATTATTATTTATACCGATCAGGGCACAAGGCTTGAACCCTCGTACAATAAACCGAAATCGACAGCCACGGTGTATACCTACAGATTAATTATTGCAAATCCTTTGCCCAAAGCCGTCTTAATTTATATTTTGTAACGAAGTTGTAGCGGCAAAGTGTAACAATCAGTCCCACCGCTTCCCACGGGTGTCCGTTTTTTGTTTTTTGTTTCCGCATTTGAATCGCGTTGAAAATCCACCCCCTTTATTCATAAACGCTTGGTAAGCTTATCTGTCGCACACAGACAGAACAAACCTTCTGATATTATAATCTAAGATCCCAAAACGTACCTTCAACCGCTTGTTTACCAGATGATTATTTTTATTTCAATGATAAATCAAAATTAAAATAAATATAAGAAAAACTACGGTAGGCCGGTAAGGCCGTACACGTATCTGTTTTTTTTTTCGAGTTTACCAGCGCTTTCGGAAAGACCATGAATGCCAAGATGAATACGCCGCAAGAACTTTTGCATAAAGTATTTTTTTCTAAAAAACAGACTAGAATTTTTCTAATAATACACAACCACAAATGCATTCTACAAGGAAAACTCACTAAATAGTTAGTTACATGACAGCATTTTACGAACAAGTGTTAATTGCACAGCAAAACCAGGGGCTAAATTCAGGAACGGCCCAACACGGTTTGCGAGCGGTAATTCAATCGTTTGGGAGAAGATAGGAATGGGTTGAGCTTGGGATGGTCCTTATTTTCCTGTTAATTCGCTTTGTAAATAAATGAATAAGGCTCATCCCAAACTCAGCCCAAACCTCTCGCAAAACAGTGTTTTTGGCGTTCCTGAATAGCAGTTCAAACCAAACCCAACCCAAACGATTGAATTACCGCTACCAAACCCGTGCAGGCCCGTTCCTGAATTTAGCGCCTGAACACTACCCCGCTGGCACGATTTCATTGACCAAGAAATGTACTTACAGGGTCTCCAGGTGAAATAACTATGTGAAATTTGAAAGGGTGTAATAAAATATAGATACAGAAAAGGTAGACGGAGGCCTTGAACCTCGCTCTGGGTTGTTTCTGGTGCAAAGGCTATCGTGGTTCAGCGGGGCAATGCGCCTGGTTTGACGCGGGGCGGTTTATTTGCCTGGCTGTATTTTAAATTGTATTTTGTAATACAGCAAATAAAATAAAATATACTTAGTTACAGCGAAAGTTATACCCTACCTGGGTTAATTTGGCCCTGAAGGGATTAACTCGGTCCAGGTTTTATTTATCATCATCATTTCAGCCGTAGGACGTCCACTGCTGGGCATAGGCCTCCCTCATTAATGCCCAATCATTACGGTTGGAAGCGGCTTGCATCCACCTTGAACCTGCGGCCTTTACCAAATCGTCTGGCCATCTCGTTGATCTCGTAGGGACCTACGCTGCGCTTGCCAGTCAGTGATTTCCATTCGAGAACTTTTCAGCCACATCGGCCATCAGTTCTACTAGCGATGCCCTGCCCACTGCCACTTGAGTCTGGCGATTTTTTTTGGGCTATGGTCAGTGTCGGTAGATAGGCCTCCAACAAGATGGAACAACGATCTGATTAAGGTTGCGGGAACACGTTGGATGTCAAAGGCGCAAGAACCATCTTGGCCGATTTGACGAAACTTGTGGGAGGCCTATGTTCAACAGTGGACGTCTTTCACCTAAAAAGATGATGATGATGATGAATAAAGCCTGCAGCCTTGTTGTCTAACGTTCCTGACGCTTGCCTTCGCAATCACTATTTCTTTCTGTCAAACGGTATAAAAGGGTGACAGAAGAGATGGTGAAAGCGAAGGCAAGCGTCAGAAGCATAAGACAATACGGCCTCTGGACTGAGCTAATTACAATGGCTAAAGTTACCCGTCAGAGTCGAATTAACCCGACTTTACGGTAGCACTTGATATAAGTACCATAGTTGCATAGAAAGCCTATTTGGTTGCATGTGGCGTAGCCCTAAGCTGTATCAAAATTAGTTGGGGGGCTTTCCCGGGAAGCACGAGATTCACGAGGTGCACGGGGACACACAAAAAAAACTACGACTAACATAGCACGTCACAAGATACACATACACAAATGTTTGCCTATTCTTCTTTTCTTTTTTTTTTTGTTATTTAAATTTTTGTTCTGTTTATCTTAGCTATAGTTGCGGCCACCCTTGCCAGAAGGACCGGGCTGAACACCAGCGCTGGAAATTGTCATTATCTCCAGCAAATGCTGAGTCCGGTACCTATTGCCAAGCGTAGCTATTAGTTTTAAGTTGTTTTTCTTATTATTATTATTTTTTGTACATGTACGATGGCAATAAAGTTTTTATTATTATTATTATTATTATGTTGATACGGATTTCCGATCACGGGCCCATGGGGACCCGGTCATTTGAAAGGCATTCATGGGGCCAAAGCCAACATGAAGAGGCCTTTGGTACAATATAATATAAATGAGATGGGCGCAACTATGGAGGTCTATCCCCTAATACACCATGAGGATGTGCTAGCGGACAGTCCTCCACAGTTGCCAATCTATTGCCAGGTAGGAATCGACATGGAATTGGCTATGGGGTTGGGATGTTGTGGACAGGATTACCGGGCTATAGAGTGAGATAACGGACACCTACCATTTCAATATCTCATAAACTGAACTTTTGGTAGGCGGTGACTCGCCATTCACTAAATGGGCGCCCTCAAACTATTGCCCACTCGGGGCAACGAGGCGGCAACATTGGTGTGAACGGCTAAGGATGGAGAGGTGTTCCTGGACTTTAAACTTCAAAATGCCAACTCGCCACTTACGGAAACACATCCATCCTTCAAGCATTTAGCTCTTGCGCTCCACTCTAGGCGGCCAACAAAGGCAAACTAGAGGCGGGGTGGGTGTGTAGCTGTGTGTGAGTGTGTGTATAAGCGCATGTGTGTATGTGTACCCCTGGAGGTCTTGGGTTCGTGGTGTCGCTACGCACCAACAGCTCGCCACAAGCCGCCCTGCGATGACTGACTGCACTGGTGACACGACAACACCAGCGGGCGATGAGGTCGTCACATCCCTACGCCTTTTTATTATTATTATTATTAAGTGACATTCTGGATAACATTTTACTAATTTTTGCTTACACACGTTAGGGGCCTCTGTAGCCCGGGGGCCCGTATCATCGATACGGCTGATACGGCGGTAGCTACGCCCCTATTTGGTTTCGAAACTAGGTGTGCGTCAAGCACGCGCTGGGAAGGCCCACGGCGGAAACATCGATTCGTTTCCAGACCGAGGTCTGCTTACATTATCTGTGACTGATCGTGACCAGTGGAGGATCCGGCTTAGCTGTTCAAGGGTATTTGTTAGTGGTTGGGAGCAATGACTGTACGTGAGGATTATTTCAGTATTTACCCGTAACTTATATTGTCTTGACCTTTATCTTGAATTTTGGCGACCGGATAGCTTACTGAATTTTAATAATAAAAAAAATTAAACGACTCAAACACAATTAAACCGAATACGTGTTTCGCCTCTCTTTAAACTTTTTATTACCAAGAAAATTAGATAATCAGTTAAATTACTAGCATAGTTAGATGCTCCCACCCTAGTCCTGAGGGTAAGCAGCGCATATTGGCCATCTGTTGGTATCCTGCCTTTTCGCAGGTTATTTCCCAAATGATTAATTTGCCAGCTGTTTTTTTTTCTGAAACTGCAAACTATTCAGGATAATTATATTTCAGGACTATCATGTAGGTTAGGTTAGGTTTGTTTTATAACAATCCTGAAAAGTTGACAGTTTCAGAAAAAAATAAACAGTGGGCAAATTAATCAGCTGGGAAAAATTATAGTTGGTTAAAGGCAGGGAACCCCATCTGTTTGGTTGCCTTAGGTTCATGGGCCTATTTTTCCACTTTCCATCAGGTTTTCCATCATTTTAATAAGTATAGTAAAAATAGCGTTCCTCAGAGGTTCCACATCTAAAAGTTTTGAAAGGCAAATTATGTATTGTATTGTGGTGGCCTAGTAGTTTGACCTATGGCCTCTCAAGCAGAGGATCGTGGGTTCAAATCCCGGCTCGCGTCTCTGAGTTTTTCGGAATTTATGTGCGAAATTACATTCGAAATTTACCATGATCTTTACGATGAAGGAAAACATCATAAGGAAACCTGTATAAGAAATTCAATAGTGTGTGTGAAATTCCTAATCCGCACTGGGCCCGCGTGGGAACTACGACCCAACCCCTCTCATTCTGAGAGGAGGCTTGTGCCCTGCAGTGGGACGTATATAAGCTAGGATGATGATGACGAAAGCTATTCTGTAATATCTCTAGAGTAATAATCCTTTCATGTAAACCAGTGGATCGACACGCCGGGGAGGCCCAAGACTCAATCCGATTCGTTACCAGAGCGAGGCTTGCATGCATTACACACTTCGCCACATTTAAGGCTTAAGTGCCTCACCTCTATACTTCGATAAGCAATCGTGCTACGTTAAAAGATGGTTAGTTTTCAAAGGTACAGTGTAATGGAGCTGGTACAAAGCAACCTTCCTGCATTAGCTTATTAAGATCCGGCGTGTTAGCCCAGTCGAGGTAGTTGAGTAACAACAGCCGTTAACAGTTGTTACACAACGCATATTCAGTTTCTTTCAGTACAAGGTGACATCGGAGGCGAGGAGAAATGATACGACTTAATTAAACATTAAAGGATTTGTTACACTGAATGCGTTCTGCGGTCGCGGTCAGGTCAAATTGATCGTAGCCCGCATTATGTATGAACAACATAATGTCCCTTAATATTTATTTTTATATTTATTATTATTAACATTGTCGGTCTCTACAGGGTTATTTGTAATTCACTAGCATCCTTTTAACCCTAAACTCCTACCACTTAAACAAATGTTTTTTGTTTTACGGCTTTTGTCATAACATAATATTTTTGGTGTAATAACGTTTTGAAAATTTGAGTTTACCTATTATTTTTACGATACTCTGTGTATTTGTATGGGAAAAAAAGTGTTTCATTTTAAAAAGTCGTAGAACAAAAAACATTTGTCTGAGTGATAGGAATTCAGGGTTAAGAGGATGTCAGTGAATTAAAAATAACCCTGTAATATTGCGCGTGCATGCGATCTGACCGCGCAAAATACAAAATATATAGAGACCGACAATGTTGGGCATAGATAATGCGGGCTGCGGTCAATTTGACCAGACCACGACCGCAGAACGCATTCAGTGTGACAAATCCTTTAAGAGGGATCATAATAACATAGGACAAATTGCGTTCACAATTAGACACGGTCCGATCGTGTGTGCAGCGAGCAAATGACGGCCTCACGGTCCCAACGGAAGACCAGCGCTGGCTCTCGAGCCGGCATTATGCTGAGGTGGGTCCGTTTCGTGATACCTAGTTTCTTTATTTTGTAATCTTTATGCCTTTATGCTATTGTTGTCACGAATAAATGTTTTTCTTTCTTTTTTTCTTTCAAAGAATAAGTTTAACTATTTAAAGGGGGAACGCTGCCAGTATCTTCGGAACCTTACCTAAAAGGTCTCCTTTTCAGATTTTTTAGTTGTATATAAGACATAAATATCTGTTCACACACATTTTTATATCATAGGTGTGTAGGTGATTAAATGGGCACTTAAAAAAAAAGTGTACCCTTTACTTTTTTAAATGAGGTAATTTTGGGATTTTTTGTTTTCCAAAATCACAAGCTAAATTATTTTCATTAAGAAAAAATTTTTATGGAAAATTAAGGATGAAACAGAAACTTCTTTAACGGGTCAGGGCGTGCGGCGTGACGACAAGAAAATCGTTTTTTCCAGAATATGAATCGATGATGGGCTTCGGGCCGATGTAAAGAATTTGGGATAAGTACCATACCCCTTGATACGATATCATAACTATAGAGCGCCATAGGATGAATAATCGCTAATAGGAACCGCCAAGATTCAAGGAGGTACACAGGGCATAAGCTGTCATTAGAGACATCGCCTCATTAAGTCAGGAAAAATCTTAACAGCGCGATCTACGATTTCAAGGTGGTCGGTACAGCGACATCTGTTGGGTAATAGCTTAACCATATTACTAACATAGTCGCATTATACATGTTTTAACAATTGGGTTACATTCAATATCTTTAAGTAGTGGGTTACTGAATTTTACAGGTTTCAGATAACTAGGATTACATGCGATTATCAGTACCACTAACGACATCTATTGGGTAATAGCTTGACCATATATCACTGTACCAACATAGTCACATTATACATAATATTTGACAATCGGGATACGTTCAGTATCTTTAAGGGCCCGTTGTTTGATCAATAGTTAAACAAACTAATAGTTAACGCATACAAACATAATAAGAGTTAACGCATTTCAAAGGCAATTTGACTATTAGTTTGTTTAACTATTGATCAAATAACGGACCGTAAGTAGTGAGTTGCTGAATTTTACAGGTTTCAGGCTTTGATCAATTATAACTGTAGATCCACAGTCGCGCGCCCGAAAATGTCCGAGCCAAATGAGCGCCACTTTGATAAAAGTGGCCTTCTTTTTTCTCAGTACGTTGCGTGAAATTGTCAAGTTTAGCTGTCAAGTGTCAACCGAAATTCGCCTGTAATAAAGTAAAGACTAGGTTCAAATTTCTGTGTAGGTGATGATTTTAATTGTTATGCAAACAAATAAAAAAGTTCGGACATTCTTTGAAGGGGATTTTGTTCGGCAATGTGTATCTTCAGTTATAATTGATCAAAGGTTTCAGGCAACTACCATTACATGCGACTATCAGTACCCGTAACGACATCTATTGGGTAATAGCGTGATCATATTACTACATCATCGATACTCCTAGCTCCATCTAGTTTGACTTAGGCTAACTAATCTTATAAACTAATAAATGAGTAGGTGGGTTTTGACTTTTGGCTGTCGCGTTACAAGGACATTTTTTTAACCATAAAAATCAATAGCGCTCTTGATTCTAAGTAAAAAAAACCCAAATATCCTCATTAAAAAAAATTACAGGTAGGTAGGTACGCTTTTTATTGAAATCGCCCAAATGTACCTTATACTTAATCTAATCACAACAATGTTCAAAATTAAAAATATTTTAGTGTTAATAGTTTGGTCACCCTACTGAAAAGAAGGAGATATAAGGACACACGTACCTATGTCACGTGCCTCAAATGTCCATTGTTCCACTTCACCATTGCTGCCTTTATCATTTGATTATCTTTTCAAATGCTACCACTACTGTTCCTAGTCTATTACTAGTTAAAAAACAGTCAAGTGCGAGTAGGTGTGAGTATGGAAGGCTCCGTACCTCCGCAAGTACAATTCAGTAAAAGTTTTAAAGCAGTTCAAAAAAAACCGGCCAAGTGCGAGTCGGACTCGCGCAGGAAGGGTTCCGTACAATTATCTATAAAAATCACGTTTGTTGTATGGGAGCCCCCCTTAAATATTTTTTTAATTTTAATTTGATGATTGCATTGCTATCTGACCTATGTATGTATGACCAATGTTTTGACAAATAAATATTCAATTTATTTAATTATTTATTTTTAAAGTCAATATATGTATAATTAAATAGGTATTCTGTGAATATTTCACGCGTCTACCTGTTACCGTTATCAATAAAGAGCAAAAACGAGCAAAAAAAATCACGTTTGTTGTATGGGAGCCCCCTTAAATATTTATTTTATTCCATTTTTTAGTATTTGTTGTTAAAGCGGCAACCGAAATACGTCATCTGTGAAAATTTCAACTCTCTAGCTATCACGGTTCCCGAGATACAGCCTGGTGACAGACGGACAGACAGACAGACGGACGGACAGCGGAGTCTCAGTAATAGGGTTCCCGTTTTTACCCTTTGGGTACGGAACCCTAAAAAATCACCAAATTGTAAGCACTAAAATCGCAAACTTCTCGAAAAACATCCAAATAGTGTAGGGTCGCTCGCACGTATACGCGCCGCCATGACTATGGCTGCTAATCGTTGCCTAGCAACTGTCAGCTGTCGCCTAACAACCAGCGTCGTAGTTAAAAACGCCGAAATAGACACGTTTCTTGTAAGGGGGGTCGCCCCTTTAATTTTTAACTTTATTTTGCAAAAAATAGAGCTCTGTGACGACAGACGGACGGACAGACAGACAGACAGACAGACAGCGAAATCTCAGTGATAGGGTCGCATCGGCACCCTTTGGGCGCAGAGCTTTAAAAAAGGGTTGGGTTTTGTGTAAGGACTATTGATTAATTGGATTGATAATATTGGCTGGCTACCAATTACCGAATTTGAAAAAGTGGTTTTTGATTAAGTCTCCGGTGTCACCCTGTAGTTGACCCATGAAAATAGTGGAGTAATTTTACCAAACAATAAAGTTTTAATCGTTTTAGTTGCAGAGTTAGGTTTACGGTTTTAGAAACTTGCATTTTTGTTTGAAGATGTAGGTTAATTTGATCGATAACTTAGTAATGCCTTACAACATATTTAAGTACCTACCTAAAGGAAAAAATGCGAAAATTATTTCTTACATTCTACGTTCATCGTCATCACCATCATCTCAGCCTATATGCGTCCCACGGCAGGGCACAGGCCTCTTCTCAGAATGAGAGGGCTTGCGGTGTAGTTCCCACGCGGAGCGCGTGCGAATTGAGAACTTCATACACAACATTGAATTGCTCGCAGGTCTTGCAGGTTTTGACGACTATTGTATTTAGGAAAATTATTGCCATGGTAATCAAAAACGTCCTTTGAGAAGCTTATATCTGTAATATGTGTAGACGCAGGTGGGGTAGATAGCTTGTGATTTAATATAATAATTCGCCCGCATAACTAATGGCCCTTCTCCAAAATTCGCCCAGCAACACGGAGAGTTTGCAGCCGCCTTGTATTCCAGATACAACCTTGAAGGCGCTTGAAATTAAGATTTATGGTCAGGTGTCTGTTTTCTTTATAATTATTTGAGAGCTTAGTGAGCGTTCGTTTTTGTCGTTTGTTTAAGTAAACCATTACGTGGGTACAACATAAATATTAGGGTTCTTGGAAAGTTAAGCAAAATTTACTCGTTAAAGATTTTCTTGCCCGTTATGGCAATTTAGGGGGCAGCCTAGATGGCTAGATCGCGAGCGTGCTACGATTACTTTACGAATATTTAGATGCCGGAATACGCGTCAGTTGGATCAATCTTTACCTACCCTAATGGCATTACTATACCTAGATACTAAATTATTGACTTGATCCATTATTCATACACGTATGTTAAGCTTTATTTTGCTAACATTTGCATAACTTTTCTGTCACTTTCACTTTTAAGAGGGTTTATACCTGCTGAGCTGGCAACGTTGCATTTTTGTTAGTTTTTCTCGATTATTCCATAAAAATTGAATGAAAATTAAAAATGTTTTGTATACAAATTGTTCTTATATATAAGTTAATGTGTCTACTGCAATAATACTTCGTGATAGACTTTTATTTTCTTTAAAAACGAATAAATTATTACCTAACGGTTTTTAAAGAAAATAAAAGTCTTATCACGAATTATTATTGCAGTAGACACATTAACTTATAAATTAGAACAATTTGTATACAAAACATTTTTAATCGAGAAAAACTAACAAAAATGCAACGTTGCCAGCTCAGCAGGTATTAAACCCTCTTAACGCAGCCAGAAACAGACTCGACATAATATTTTAGATATACCTAATAAAGAAAGAAAATAAGAAATAAAGAAAAACACTGTGCCAGCCCGCGAACTGCGGAGGTCAAGAAGGGAGGCCTTTTTCCAGCAGTGGGATACCATACTTCGTTTTCTTTTAGCATTAGAAAGAAGGTAAGCGATCTTGATGTGTCTTTTTATTGAAAAACACTTTTGAAAAATAAATTACAGCAAATATGTAACAATTCACAAGGACATGGTCATTTATATTCTTTTGGTTTCATAAGTAATAGTTATTATTTTTTTAAAAGCGTTTTTCAATAAAGAGACTCGTCAAGATTGTTTACCTTTATTTATAATGCAAAAAAAACGAAGTATACAACAGGTTAAATGAAACAAACGGAGTTAAATCCCTATTTTATGTATAAGGTGGCTAAAAATGTTTTAATCATAATCACAACCTGTTGTACTTATAAAAGAGTACTTAACATGACCAGAGCCCGTACATTTGATGCCGATGTCGTCACGCCGCGTACAGAATGATTGCAATATGAGTAGTTGTGATAATCAATCATTAATCATCAATCATTAAAAATTAACCAAATGTGCGACGCAACAAACAAAAATATGATCACAAAACAAAAGTATTTTTATAATTATCGCTTTACGTATGAACACGAAGATGACTTAGATTTTCTCTGCGTAGGAATTACTTAATGCAAGAAGGATGGCGTGCTTCAAGTTAAAGAGGAATTCTGTTTTCTACTTAAATATTGAAATGTGATAACAATACCATTTAATAAAATGTATGTATAAGAACAAAACAAACTGTTTCATTTACGTTTCATGTATCAAGTAGGTATTAATTATTCCACGTGTGAATGTATATTACTTTTCAAGTAATTTGTACACGATTAAAATGATTGACGACTAATGATTAATAATTGCAATAAAACTATTTGGGATCATCCTATATGCAGCGTGACGTCAAATTGATGTCATCGGCATGAAAAGTACGGGCCCTGAACATGACTGATTGAGAGATAACGCACAGCCTAAACACCTACACCTAGAAACCCGTCATTAAGCACACACATTCCTTGAAAATCACAGAGTTGCCGTTAGAAAATCCCGCGGGAGAGAGAGAGCTAACCATATTTTTCCACGAAACCGCAATATAAATCTATCTACTCACTTAATAACGAAGAACATTCAACTTCGTGCGACAGCAAACGAGCCTTAAGCGTACACAAAAGGTCGAAAGAAAGGCGATTGTATGCTTTATTCAAACGCTGATGAATGGGTGTAATCCATCAGAGATACAAAGCTATCGCGGGCTCTTATCAGCTTCCGACGGCCAGGGCGCATCAGGAAGCTTTCTAGCTAACCAAAGCGTGGACGGCGTCCAATACTGGTTCAATTTTGAGAATGTCTTTTTTGATCATCCAGAAAATACGGAGTTTACTATCTGGGTAGGGCTCTGAATAAAATAGAATAAATTACAACTGTGTGCATAACACACAAAGTTGGAACTTAATAATAAGTAGGTAGCCTTTTCGGGCGTACAATAAACATCTCAAATCATAAATCTATATAAAAACACTTTCATGTATTGGACATTTTAAAGTTAGTCCACTCAGGATCGGCTTGCATAGAAGTCGTAAGCAGGTACTTATAAACTATAAAATACTTTAACAATTAACCAGTTTCTTTAATCTCAAATCGTTATATACTCGAATGGCCATTATAATTGGGGATGTCTATTTTTTTGCAATGTATAGTAAATCGAAAACCATTTCGAGATAAATGCTTTCTAACCCGTTTTCTGTAGTTATTATTTTTTTATATAACGTAATGAATTTATTAAATAAGAAATAAGCAATGACTTTCATTTGACATTGGTGTATTTTGCGTGACCGGTCGTACTTTATTGTGTGTGGTTAGATTCTTCACAATTTACGCGTGGATTATACTACGGAGTTTGATTTGGACCCGCTGTCTGACATCTAGCACTTTGACAGTGCCAGTAAAGTGACACACCTCACTTGCTCTCACCTCTGGGCTGGGGCACCCAAGTACCAAATTCTTCCATTTGACCGCATCCAACGTAGAGCTGCTCGATTTGTCGGTAATCAGGCACTCTCTGGCCTACTCGATCCTTTGGCTTTGCGGAGGGATGTGGCGTCTCTCTATATATTATACCGTATCTATCATGGGGAGTGTTCTGATGAACTGTTCGAATTGCTGCCTGCGGCTAAATTCCACTACCGCACTTCGAGGAACCGTTTGTCTTTCCATCCTCACCATCTTGATGATTGGCATTCTAGTACCGTGCGTTTTAAGCGAAACTTCTTTCCTCGCACGACAAAGATCTGGAATCAGCTTTCTGCGGCAGCATTCCCGGAGCGTTACAACTTAGGGATCTTTAAAAAACGAGCCTACCAATTCCTAAAAGGGTCGGCAACGCACCTGTGATGCCCCCCGTGTTGCGGGTGTCCATGGGCGACGGTGATCGCTTTCCATCAGGTGACCCGTCTGCTCGTTTGCCACCTCTTATATAAAAAAAAAAAAAAAAAAAAAAAACAGTGTACGAGGGGCGTTCAATATAAAGTGAGAATGAGATGCAAACTCTTTTAATATTACGAAATTAAATACTGGCCGGTAAAGCTAATCTATCTAGCTGATTGCTATGAAAAAAAAAACTAACTGTCTTTTGTTTAAAAAAAAATACGGTAATTTCTTTGCAATGCTGTTGAGTAAGTTAGCGAAAATGGAGAAAATTGAACTGTGCGCCGTTATCAAATACTTGTGTTTGAAAAATTTTTCTACGGACCAAGTCAATTTGGATTTGCGGGACACTTTAGGGTCTAATGCTCCTCCGTATTCGACAGTCGCACGTTGGTGCGCCGAATTTAGACGTGGAAGAATATCGACAATGGACGACCCCCGCTCCGGACGCCCTACTACAGCAGTAACTGAAGAAATTGTGAAAAAAGTCGAAAACTCAGTTTTGGCGGATCGTCGTGTCACGGTTCGTTTTATTGCTGAAAATGTAAAGTTTTCAACGGGGAGCGTGCATAATATTTTACATGAACGCTTGGCTATGAAAAAGGTATCTGCGCGTTGAGTACCAAGAATGCTTACTGACACGCAAAAACAAACTAGACTAGAGATTTGTCAAGAAGCTTTGAACCTGATGCAGCAAGACCGGGAACTTTTTTTGGCGCGATTTATAACAATGGACGAAACATGGCTCCATCATTACGACCCAGAAACGAAACTGCAGTCTATGACATGGAAAAGGCCATCATCTCCAACTCCGAAGAAATTCAAGGTGAGCCCATCTGCCGGTAAGGTCATGGGCTCTGTTTTTTGGGATGGTAAAGGGGTATTAATGATTGAGTATCTCGAGCATGGAGCCACTATTACGGGCACATTATACGCCAAACAAATAGCAACATTGCGCAATAAGATCCGCGAAAAACGGCGAGGTAAACTCTCGAAAGTTGTGCTGTTCCACCAGGACAATGCCCCGGCACACAAGTCCGCCGTTGCAATGGCTGCAATTCGTGATGCTGGGTTCGATATCCTTAAGCATCCTCCGTATTCACCAGATCTCGCTCCCAGTGATTTCTACCTATTTCCGAGATTGAAACAATACCTGAGAGGCCAGAAATTTGAAGACGACGACGCGGTAGTCGCTGCAGTACAAGATTTTTTAAGTACTCAAGATGAGACCTTTTTTAAAAATGGAATTTTAAGTTTAGAAAAAAGATATACTGAGTGTATTATGCTAAAAGGTGACTATGTCGAAAAATAAAATAACATTTAGTAAAAGTTGTTTATAACATACTCATTCTCACTTTTTATTGAACGCCCCTAGTATAGTGTACCACTACGCAAAAAATAATTAAAGGGGTTGCCTTATCGTACGCATTTAGATAGATTTAGTAATTTGGCATTGTGGGAGCCCTCAATTATAATCTGACGTCATCAACTAAAATAGTTTCAATAATTAATTTTGAAAAAGTAGAGAACTAAATGACAAAATATTGAAATTAGTTTCTTATAATTGACTTTTCTATGCAAAAAAAAATATAAAAACCACTGGTAATTTTTTTTAGATATTCCCAATTATGTATAAGTACTTATTTCTACACGTGTTACTTTATCGTACTTAAGTATCAACTAGAGCGTATCAATCGACGTATTCCGTGTGTTACGAAATTCGACTAATAATGTCCGTCAACTAAAATTCCCAATGACCACCACGCGTGGTGCGGTGTGTCGTCGCAGAATTGCAATTGGCTTTAGTTCAAGGACATATACAGGATGTTACAAAATAACCCCTAAAGCCTGAAACCCCTTAACAGTAAATATAACTGTAAATTTGCGCGCTGTTCTTTTCTTTGGATTTATTTTTTTATTTAGCCTATTTTTGTGTCCCACTGCAGGGCAAAGGCCTCTCCTCTCTTGCTCTACTCCTGCCTATCAAAGGCGAGCTCCCGCCATCCCAAAAAAAGATCATCATCATCATCATAATCATCAGCCAATAGTCCACTGCTGGACATAGGCCTCCCCCAATGAGCGCCATTGCGCCCTGTCCTCGGCTAGACGCATCCAGCTTCTACCAGCAGCCTTTCGCAGATCGTCACTCCACCTGGCCGGAGGGCGCCCTACACTACGTTTGCCAAGACGCGGTCTCCACTCAAGAACTCGTTTACTCCAACGATTGTCGGTTCTTCGACAGATATGACCAGCCCACTGCCACTTCAACTTGCTAATTCTCTGAGCTATGTCGATAACCTTAGTTCTGTGTCGGAAATTACGGTTAATTTTGTAACACCCTGTATTATCCTTAGATTTTTGGAACACATGGGATACGGTGGTTGAAACGCTTCAGAGCCCCACCCAGATTTGAAGTGCAGGCGGCAATATCGAATTTATTACGGCGTTAGTGACATGTTTTCAATGAATAGTTTTGGTGACGAGAAACGATATAATTGTTGGGTTTGAATTTTGTTTATCGCAACAATTGAGGACTAATCCGGTATTTTTTTTCATTTATTTATACCTACCCACTATAAGAATGTAAGAAAATAGCTCCGTGGATCGAATTTTTACGTCAAATTAGTGAAAATACCATTCAAAAAGAGCTCAATAATTGGGTTGAAAAAGAAAATTCCATCTCTAATTAATTTTTCAACTAGTCGTAATTTTAACTTGAGATGTACTTGTAGTTATGTAGCAAACACAGAGAGTTTTACTAAATAATGCTTTATTTCCCAGGGATGCGAAATATAGCATTAGTAAAATTCTCAAAACATGGGCTCTTTGTTGCCATTTGGGTCAATTATTTCAATTGTTTTTTTTTAGAAGAAAACCTTTATATAATATTAGTACTTAATACATACTCATTTCCTTTTCTTTTGATAACTTACAACACATTTTTTTTTGTTTTCTTACCTCTGTGCCTCTACGATATGACGCACCATTCCCACCAAACTTAGCATCAACATTTTATACTAAGGAACGGTCCATACACTTTTAAAAAGCAATGGATCAGCACCTAACCCCCCTAATGCTGACCCTGATTGCGTGAGTTCAGGAACTCGGCCCTTCGCCGACTCATCCACTACTAATTACCTATTCTGGCACGACCTTGTACGTTTTGCACCGACGGCACGGAAAATGTTCCGTGATACAGAGTAACAGTCACGGAATTTAAAGTTTGAAAAATTATTAAAACGGCACGATTTGGGGACCGATTCTTAAAACTGGATCACTCGAAAATACTATTCGTAAGTGGTAAAAATTAGCCAATCTACCGCTCAAATTTAATTTTCGACCACGCTGTAATTTTCAACTACTCTACTCGTGTTTCCAAATCAACACACTCATTAATATTAATCAAAACGCGTATTATAATTTTATTGAATGTGTAATAAACTAGATAATATCAACCTAACATAATTATGCAGGCTAATTCGTAACTAACGCAATTCATGTTGGTCGAAAATAAATACATTAATTCACCCAATCATTAATCTTTTTCGAGGATTTTTAAATGTGATTCTTCATCCACCATTACCGCTCAAATTTCGTTTTCAAGATTTTTTTATCGAATATCAGCAAATTACACAAGGCATTAGCAAAGCAAAATTGTTCTCTAATGGGCAATGATAAATATTTTCAAAACCCCAAACTGATCTAAGCTCTTTCGAATGGTATTCTCGAGCGATGTGATTTCAAAAATCAGTCCCATGTTTATAATGAATGGCTTGATTATGCGATTTCATATTTAGGGGTAAAACTGGAAGCTTAATATAGAGCGTTTTTTTTTCAACTATAACTTAAAATACATTAAAACTTTAATTGCATAACTCTATTTAAGTACGATCGAAAGTTAGGGCGGTGTCAAGCAATGATTAAATATAATAAATGCTTAACTCTTTAGGTACCACAGTTGGTTAAAAATGTGACGATGGTTTTTTTTATGTTTACTAATTAAATGTCATTAGTTTTATTAGAGTATGAGCTCGTATAGAGTTTAAAACGGGTTAGCATCTAGTGTAGTATTTTCAGTGGTTGATTCTATGTCAACTATGTGAAATATGTATATTGATTTATATGGATGTGGAGGACGGTTGGCAACAAACATGTGTCACTGATGTGTATCTAGGTTGTTTATGACATATAAAATTAAATTAAAAAAAACATTTATTTCGTACAAAGTCTCATATATACAATTCAAAAAATAACACTTACACACTTACATACAAGAACCTAATAACCTACATATTAATGTCTATTAAGATTATCATTAGGTAAGGAATCAATGCTTAACACATTGAACTGAAACAATTACCCGCGACCCGCATTGAACTATTGATAATGGACCTCCGCAAAGTAACGCCTGATTCAATAAATTGCTTAACACATTGACAACCGTCATCTGTTTCTCAGTGAGTCAACCACTGCGCCGCCAGGTGCGTGAAGTCCGTAGCAAAATGTATTATACCACGGACAATACTTGTCTTGTCCGCAATCATCGCCATTACACTGTTGGAGCTGCCATAAGTCAGAATATAAACAAGGTTCCAGAAGAAACGAGATTCATTTATATCCTGGACATTGGACCCAGTATTCCCGTATCTATGAGTCGCACAGACCGACGCACAACTCGCTAGGTAGACGTAGCTAGTTCATTGGATTTATACTATGATACTAGAGCATTTGATGATGTAAACCTAAGGTCACAATAATTTCCCCACACATCTGCTTATGAAGGCCATATGAAATGAACGTGAAAACCCAATCCTCCGACCTTGTAACATTATAAAAATGTAAACACTCGATCATTCAGTACAATAGTGGAAGTGGGGCGTAGTGGCCGTGAATATTATGTAATTATTATAATTGTGTACAACGTTCCATAGTTAAATGTGATTTGTGTCAAGTTCACTAATTATTTCGCCTTAATTATGATAGAGCATTGAAAAATAAAATAGCCGTAGCACGCTACGGGTTGAAATCGCGGTCGGCATTTGCTGTTTTTAATTATAGAGTGGAAATCAATTTAAAAAAAATAGTTAAACGGTTTTAATGTCGAACCGATCCTTGTGGAACTCTTTGAGGCAAGCCTTTGTTAAGCAGTTGATGTCTTTTAGCTGATATGATGTATAACGATGATATCTATCTCTCTTTGTCTCTATCCACCTACTCACTTGCTTTGGGCAACTATGGTTGCCAATTTATTTATTTATTGCAATCAAATTTATTCCCTAAGATAATAAGGACATAGTTTGAAATCACTTGTCAAACAGTAAATGCAAAAAAGCAAGGTTGTCCATCGCGTTTCAACGGGGAAATGCAGCAAGTGTGTTTGGCAACTTTGCGCCTGGTACGATATGGGGCGGGTTATTTGTCTGACTGCATTTTCTAATTGTATTTTTAAGGTTTTAGATCTATATAAATAAAAATGAATCACCGAAATGTTTGTACGCACATAACTTCCGATCGACTGCACCAAATTGGATAATTCTTTTTTTGTTGCCTTTGTTATTGTCAGGAGAAGGTTTTTATTAAAGAAATTTTAGAAAAAATAGAACGGGGGCAAAGCCGCGGGCATCAGCTAGTTTAGGATAATTATTATTGTAAATCATTAAAACGATTTTTTAAAAGCAACTGAATGAGTTGATAACTTTCTTTTTCGGTACTTCAGGGTACAGTTAGTATGTGAAATAGTTAATCTCTAAGTTGCTAGTTTTTTTATTGTTTGTTATGCAAAAGGTAACTTTTGTTTATTTATTTCTACCTAAAATTAACTGTGTAATAGGTGTCTAGCTGGTGCTCATAATTATCTGAACATATATTTTTACCACATGCAGCTCCTATGTTTAAGTTTAAGATGATGTATAATTTACAAACCCCAACAAGAGTAGGTGTAATGTCGAAAATCAAACAAAAATAAAAAATCAAAAACCCGCCTGCAGAAATACTGAAAAGGTGGAAACAAGATAAAATGTTCAATAACAATAAAACGAATTTAAAACACGTCGATGGCAGTCTTTCAAAATTTAATGCAACGATAAAATGCAGTCGGAGGCATGGGCTTCGGTCGGAGTTAAGTAGTGGCTGCATGGGATTTAATGTCACTTCATGTATGCCTCCGACTGCATTTTATAGTTGCATTAAATTTTGAAAGACTGCCATCGACGTGTTTTAAATTCGTTTTATTGTTATTGAACATTTTATCTTGTTTCCACCTTTTCAGTATTTCTGCAGGCGGGTTTTTGATTTTTTAATTTATTATTTTATTTACACCGCAGGCGGGTTTTTGGTTATTTTAATTACTTTTTTATTTCTTGCTTTTTAGTGTAACCTCCTGAGACCCAGATAAATTATTGAGTATTTGAATTAGGAATCCTAAAATCATAAAGTACAAAACGAAAAAACAAAAACAATTTTGAAATATGTAGGTACTTAATTTTCCACATGGGTTTCATAGAGAAAATTATTGCTCAAAGATGTCTTAGTAAGTAGGTAGGTACGTCGTCGTTTTAATGCACTGATTGCCAATTTACTATTCCAAATTAAATTTAAACACATGACTTGTATATATTTTTGTAATCTCTTTTAAAATCCCTTTATTTTGATACCCTACTCGATAGGTTTGAATAAAAAATTTTTTTGAAGACTCACAATTTGGCGCCAAAAATCCGCCATTTTGATTTTTCAAGAATTTCATGTATCCAGTGTTACTCGCGTTATCAAGACGAATCCAATGACGTATCATTTATCAAAATCGGTTCAGCCGTTGTGTAGTTACAAGAGGACATAGGAATGGACATACATACATACATACATACATACATACCTACATACATACGGGTCAAACACATACCCTTCCTTCTTCGCAGTCGGGTAAAAAGTTTCGGATAAAATTAATGCTGCCATAACGTAACGAACCGTACATATTTTACGAAAGTTCTACAAACCGAAACAATTTGTGAATATTACAGAATGTCCACAATCTCCCGCTCGACTTTGAACTCTTCCATAACATAAATGTTGTGCGTTGATAGGCAGGTAAACATTCTTTTGTCTTTGTTAATAACGTAATTTGACTAAAACGGGACAAAAATTATCTCCGCTTTACATGTACGTAACGTACTCTACGTTCAATTTTCATATAATTTAAGTAAATAATTTGCTTTAAAATTATAAAATAAATTATATCTTCAAAAAATGTTTTTCATTTGGTATGTCACATGGGAACGGTACATTTAGACACTAAAACTTTTTAATTTTCTTATTTGACCCCAAAAGTGACCCCTATATTTAAGTACAATTAATTTACTTACTGTTACAGACGGTTACTAACGTCCGTGTTTAGCATATATAAATGTATATATGTGTACTAAAGAAATCTCAATAATAAATTCATCAGATTTGAAGCAAATTGATTGTAACAGACGGGACAGATGTTCTGTTTTAGATCTGGGTGCCGATTTTTGAAATCACATCACTCAAAAATACCATTTGAAAATGATTAAAAATTGTGGTAAATTCAATAAGAGTACTCGTAGGTAGATCAGTAGAAATAAATTAAATGAAATGAAAATTAGAGCTCTATTTAATCTTGTCAAATAGTCAAACATTCAATTTAAGTTGAAAATTTGCAGCAATACCCAAATCTTTGCTGCTTTTCACTGTTATAGTATTCGGGTGATATGATAAAAAAATCGGCAAACATAAAAAGTGTCCAAGTGACCCTGTTTTCCGGAACAAATGAGTCACTCATTTACTTAATGCTCTCCATCATGTCACTTTGAAAAGGCCCACACTCTCAGGGCTACGGCCGCGTCAGCACTCGACCACTCGGATCCTATTTGCCACTGACCATGACGTGATATGTGCCAGGGTGACAGGCGAGTGCAAAAGTGCTTTCAGCATCCTACGACGCCCCTCCATCAATCTCTCGGGGGTAATCGATTGTACTCTACTATCGGTGCTTCTACTCGATTGGGATTCAAATCGAGTTAACGTAACGCTTTTGCCGTAATTGATTTTTAAGCTATTTTTAGTTGTCTTTTGTTTGAAGGCAAATATTTAAAGTGTCTGGGATAGGCGGTAAGACGAGCTAAGTAATACTGGGCCCTTCATGGAAGTTTCTTTTTTATTATTATTATGAGATATATTGCCTCCCAAACGAGCAAGAGGATTATCTGATGGGAAAGGATCACCACCGCTTTGAATATCAAAAACTCAAGGAGAGTCACTGATCTGTGCTGTGTTTTTATGAAACGTGTTCAGTATGCTTAGTATAAGTTTTACTTCACCAAAATAATTCTCGATCGCGTTTACGTAAAAATTTAATTTCTATAGAAACATGGACGCGCGGCCGCGGAGGCGCTGTCCATGTTTCCCTAGTAATTGATTTTTTTACGTAAACGCGATCGAGAAGTATTTTGGTGAAGTAAAACGTATACTAAGCGTACAGTACGCTTAGTATAAGTTTTACTTCACCAAATACTTCTCGATCGCGTTTACGTTAAAATTTCAATTCTATGGAAAAATGGACGCGCGCGCGCGGAGACGCTGTCCTTGTTTCCATAGTAATTGTTTTTTTTACGTAAACGTCGATTTTAGGTATTCTATGCACTCGTGTACTGTGCGTGAGAGCGGCTAGAATCAAAGCCGTGCGTAAGCACAAGTGACACAAGTTCCCCGTCCGATGGCCGAAGGAGAACTAACGCAACTAACTATACGGACAAGGAGGAAGCACGACGGCTCAAGATAGGTTGGTCAGACCGCGCTCGTATTTAGGTATTTCCGTCGTATTACTAAAAAAATAAAAAAAATAAAAAAATATTTAGCACCACGGCGAGAGTCGGCGAGACCTCTCGGCGTGAGCACTCGTTCGAGAGTGTGCAGCCGGCATAAGAGTGGCAACTCTCCGCGTGACGACAGTAACTTTATTTCTCCTGTGGAACTCATTTTTACTTCTTTCACGCAGGGAACTCCAAGCAGAAAAAGCTCGTGTGTGAGATTTGAGCTGTATACTTACTTATTTTTATAGGAATAATTTATTGAATCAGGCGTTACTTTGCGGAGGTCCATATTAATGAACTAAAACAATTACTTTGCTCACCCGCGACCTTACAATAGTTACGTTTATGCAAGAAATGTGCGTTCATGCAGTTCCTCCACCTCCACACTGTACGAACACACACAAATCACATAAACCCAACCATCACCACCACCAAGCTACACTGACGCGTTTCGAACTCAACCAGAGCTCATGTAGTATAATATTTATGAGTTAATGATTACATCATGGACAGGGACCTTTGGAAATGATTCCGATCCGCATTGGCGATCCCTAGTTTCAAATAGCGTATCTACTGTGTAAAAAAAATACTTAGTTGTATTAGATACTTTAAATTTAAGTATGTAATTAATTAAATAACATTGTAGATCTGTTTGAAAAAAAAAATCTTATTGAGTTTCTTGCCGGATTCTTCTCAACAGGGCTTTTCCGAACCAGCTGTAGATTTTTCGACATTCATAAGTGCTTGTTATAGGCTAAATTTAATAAAGATAATAATTTGGCATTGATAATAATATCCCATATTAACGATTGAATAAAACAAAACGTCTCCTTTCCTGTCTCGGTTAACAATCAAACTGGAATAATTGAATGCTGAGAAGTAATCAAATTTTCCGGAAAGGGTGCAAAAGAAAACTTCCGAAAACTCATTACGACAATCTGTACTCAATTGTTTCTTTGACGATGATTAAATATCAAAGAGAAACAGTTACATTTTCCTTCGCCTTCGTCCATTTTCCTTTGTGTTAGTTGAGTTATTAATAGGCTGTGTCCATTGTAAAGAAAAGGTTATTAATTTCTGAACGATTTCAGAATTCTTGGAATGCTTGTAAGTTACGACTCGAGTTGGTAAATATTTAAACTTTTAGGGAAATTCTTAAAAAAGTTTATCCGGAAATTTTAACATTTATATTTCTTGCCAATATTTTGAAGCTTAGTCCTATCACTAACTAAATATTCTTAAAAAGTATCTTTTGATCGAACCTAACTTCACTCGAAAATGTCATTCATAAGATGAAAAATTGTGCTGAATTAAAACTTTGAAAATTACAGCTCCAATTATTTTTGTCAGCTAGTTTAATATCTAAATTTAGCTGTAATTTTTTAACAATACACAGATAATTACAGCTGTCTGATGTTTCAAAAGTCGGTCTCCTAATCTAAAAGAAAGTATCATATTTTCAAACTCAAAGTTTTCAGTTACCTACTCATGACCACGACCGCTGCAAAATGGTCGAAACGCCGAGATACTTTAGCAATAAATTGTCGCAATAAATCTCAGGTGTTATTAATGACTATAAATGAAAATGCGAAAGTTTAAAACAATAAATCAAAGTTTTTGTTTAGTTTTTAAATTACTTTAAATACCGGAATGGGTGAATATTCGAGCGTTTTGACCGCTCGGTTAAACCATTCCGTGATACCACAACCGAAGGACGAGTCGCACGATTTGATCAAACTAAATTCAGCATCAGTATGTACTATCTTAAGTTTTTATAAAAAGTTAACGTTAAACATCATCCTTTTTAATAATATTTCCTGAGGTGGTGATGAGAATAAAAACGCCGTACAAACGCTGATTAAGTATTCACTCGAATATACTTTCCCTTTACGAGGTTATTTATTTGTTCATCATTGCAAATTAAATACATAAATATTGGGGTCAATGTGTAAAACATACTATTTGATACTTCTAGCGCCATCTAGTCATTAGAAAAACTACTTACCTAAGTACATCCCACATCGCGCTATCGAAGTTCCTCAACTTGGCTGCATTAATACAACTTCCAATTCTCTTCCTTCGGACTTCGGTCCCCAGGCATACATCTGCTTGGAGAGAGCTCTCTATTGTGGCGTATGCCCACAATACCTATCTCTCATTTACGGCAACACTTACCCATGATCTTATCTGGGCTACGTCAACCTCATGCATTTTACAAAGCCCGTCCCAGGTGCTCACTTACTTAAAGTACCTACCTTACACGCTCGACATCGACCAACGACAAGAATTTTAAGCGACTTATTCAAAGGGAGACTTGTACAATATCACTAGATAAATGAGTTATCCCGTCGTGTGAGGGAACATTGATTCGAATTGAATTATGGAGGCTGGAACGGAACCAAATGGCATCAATTCCCGTTTCTCGTTCGTCCTAATATTGAAGAAATTAAGTAGGTATAGTCGTGTGCTCAGAGTTATGAAAGTTTTGACGTTAAATCATGTATTATTTATTTATTGTTTAACGACCGCTTTAGCCTAGTTGGTAGGGACCCTGCCTACGAAGCAAGAGGTCTTGGGTTCAAATCCCGGTAAGGGCATTTATTTGTGTGATGAGTACGAGTTATGGATGTTTTCTATGTATTTAAGTATTTATTTATCTATATAAGTATGTTTATCGTCGTCTAGTACCCATATTACAAGCTTTGCTTAGTTTGGGACTAGGTCGATTTGTGTAAGATTGTCCCCTAATATTTATTTATTTATTTATTATCCATAAAAAAAACTTATATCTAAATGGGATCTTTTTAAGCGATCCTGGTTTTAAAAGGAAAAACTTTAAAAAGATAGACACACAGCCACAGCACTTATTTAAGCAACATTTAGAGATGCTACAAACAGATAATCTCTCCGAACTGAGGGTCGATCACGGGAGTCTGATAGACCCTGCGACTCAGCAACTCAAAGAGAGTCACCAATCTGTTCCGGCCTTTAAAGTAAGTATAAACCCTTTTCTTGAAAGCCCCGATGTCATAGTTGTCTGGAAACACTGCTGCCTGAAGCTGGTTCCACAGTTTCACCGTACGTGGCAGGAAGTGCCGAAGAAAACGTACAGTGGTGACGTAAGTAATTGTTTCAGTTCGTTAATATGGACCTCCGCAAAGTAACGTCTGAGTCAATAAATTATTCAGTTCATTGTTGCTATTAATCATTAACTGAGGTTACCTATAATTTTAAGCACAATTTAGTTAAATACACACACGATTTGGCATTTAGGATCTATTTATGAATTGGTGGCATCTATTCTGTTGGTTGTTAGAAACTGTCGAACTAAATGTAACAGATGAGGAAAGTTTATTCGGTTTCTGTTTTGTCGGAATGTGCTCCAAATGTTGTTGTGTTGACGAGCCAGTCTAGTGTGTACGTGAACCCTTCATTCTACAAAAATAAAGAATGAACATTGATAAACTTGAAACAGATGTTCAAAGGCGAACTACCACTTAAATAACAAAGGTGCAGTTAAAACGAGACCTGTGTTTGTCGACCCGGAATGAACGACAATAATGCACGACCTGATAATTCAATCCCTTAAGCTCCAAACACACAGACAGAGGACAGGCGGCACGGTACCGCACAACCGTTCATACAAGTTAGAATATTACAACCGTCACCGCCACCGCACCGCCACGTCTCCGGTGTCTGTGCGTTTGGAAGTAGGTACCTATAGCATTAACATGGGGGTTTGAATTATCGGCCCGTACATTAATGTCATTCATTCCAGGTCGACAAATACGGGGTTGTGTTTAACCGCATCAATAAAAATAATATTCTTGTCAACTCGGGAATGTGCCTGTTACATTTTATTTCAGGAAAATATCATCATTATTCCCTATTGCCAGGCACATCTTTATGTCGCCCCGCGAAAGGCATTTTGATACATTCAATCGAAAATGCTAAGTTGCCCGAATTTTCCTCCTATCGGAGCAATAACATATTAAAGAGGTGACGTGCTGAATATTTGAGTTGAAACGAATATATTGGAGGAGCTTATTGAAGCGTGTAAATACGCTGAATATTCGGAGAATGTCCCTTTGCGTCTTGCTAACCAAATTCCTTTGCGATAAGCCCGAGGATTAAAAAGACTAGAAGTGATACAGGAAAAAGAAAAGGTGCCCAAATATTATTTGTTTTTATTAGCAGAACTCGTATACTTATATTTTCGCTCGTAGAACTGATGGCTGGTGAGGCCAAAAGGATCTCGATTGACGTCCACGGACCGGAAAACGCAGTGTAGATAGGTAAACTGTGTAACTAATACCTATGTTATTTAGAAATAAATGAACCTTATCTTATCAGTAACGCTATTAATCCGCATCATAATTATCATAAAATACGGCATGTTATTTTTTGAGACATTTGACCGGGTTCCAGTCCCGACTAAGACAAGCGTTTTTTCAACAATCCATAAATACAGTATTTTTTTTAAGTAAAGAAAAGTCTCCTTTACATCATCATCATCATCATTCGTCCACTGCTGGACATAGGCCTCTCCCATGGCACGCTCGAGCACGATCCTCGGCCACTCCCATCCAGCTCTTGCCAGCCGCCTTGCGAAGATCATCGCTCCACCGAGTCTGAGGACGTCCTACGCTACGTTTGCCGATTCGTGGTCTCCACTCAAGAACTCGTCTACCCCAACGGTTATCGTTTCTTCAGGTTATATGGCCGGCCCATTGTCACTTCAGCGTGCTAATGCGGTGGGCTATGTCGATAGCTTTGGTTCTCCGTCGGATCACTTCGTCTTCCTTTACATACAATGTGCTATTTCCAATATTTAAGGTGGCGTTCGTTCTTTCCACCCTGTAGGTACACATATTTTAGGAAATTTGATACGTTATTGTATCGTGAAGCGACAACCTAACCTAGATTCAAAAAAAAGTAAAAATGTCGTGAAGCGACAATTTTAATAAGAAGAAACCTAACCTAAGCTATGAAATGAAAAAAATAAAATAACTAAAGAACCATTTATTACAATAAATAAACAAAGAAGTATTTACAATTATATGGAAGAAGTGTGGAGTGGTGCGATGCAGAGGTGTATGGATGTGTGTGTGGGTGCGAGTGGAAGTGTTAGCGGTTCCGACGACGTAGGAGGAGGCTTCGGTGAGGCGCCGTCAGCGCACAGCCCGGGTACACTGACAGCGCACGGCGCAGCAACAGGCAGCAGATGGTCAGTCGCGACAACGCGCAGACCAGATGTGACAGCACGCACGACAGCACCCGAAGTAGGTTGCGCCTGGGCCAGGCGTGACCGCGCACGAACCGGATGTGGTAGCTCACGATGGAGATGGCGGCAATAACCGGCGTTGGTGGAGTCGGCAACAGGTGTAGGTGAGACAGCGCCTGGTGAAGGCGGAGGCGGCACTTGGTGAAGACGGAGACGGCGCCTGGTGAAGGCGGAGACAGCGTTTGGTGAAGGCGGAGGCAGTACTTGACAGAGACAGCGCTTGGTGAAGGCCGAGACGGAGACTTTGACAATTCGCGGGATCTTCTAGATGACTTCGACGTTAGACGCAAGCCTTGTAGAACCCCGGGACCAGCGTGGCCCCAGGGTAGGCCTTATCGAGCTCTTTCTTATTAGAAAGCTGACGAATAACTGAATTGCTCTGGGATTTGTATGGCTTTTATAGGCCTCGTGACGTAGGTCCGCTCCCGAGGGCGTTTCGAGAATCAGAACATACGAAATTTTAAATTAAAAGTAAATTTGTACACGTGGCCAAATATATTTATTAGTTTTAGAGGGAGGTTTACTATAAAATATATTTTTTTGACATGAAAAACGAAAATAATTGTCATGACAACTGAATAAACAAACATGTCAAGTGTTGAAGTCTCTCAGTTAGAGGGCATAACATAGATGCGCTTTATCACTGCCTAAATGTGATTATAACAGACTGAAGTGTACGATGTATGGGAAAGATTCGTCGCTAACTTCTAGACCAGTGATGGTGTAGGGGTAAGCACGCAGCACGGAACGCTGAGGACCTGGGTTCGATTCCCAGCATTGGTCTTTTTTCTGGGGTTTTTTCTGTGCATCTATGTTTCAGTTTGTATTTAGTTTGAAACATACTTAAATACATATTAAACATCCAAGACTTTTGAAATGTGTGCTGGTTTAGTATCTAGATGGGCGGGACAATAAATAGACTCTAACAATAAATTTCAATTTAAGCTATTTTGTAAATGGATAAGTGCTTACTTAAACCGAAAAATTATCGTAGCAAATTCATTCAATATTTTTGAAAGACCTATCCAAAGATATTCCAAAATATGTAGAGAAACCCAAATTTTTATTTTACCGCTTTATCCGCATGGACTTATCCATGCAAAATTACAGCTTTCTAGCATTAACAGTCACTAAGTTAAGCTGCAGACGGACGGACATGAGTGACATGACAAACCTATAAGTGTTCCTTGTAGGACTACGGACAACTAAAGATTCGTCATTTAATAGGATCTAGCGACAGCCATAACTATGCGTAATCATTAAAAGTCAAATTAG
Source organism: Archips crataeganus (assembly GCA_947859365.1). NCBI lineage: Eukaryota > Metazoa > Arthropoda > Insecta > Lepidoptera > Tortricidae > Archips > Archips crataeganus. The sequence continues at coordinate 5,208,205 of OX402063.1, read as the reverse complement.
TATAACATCCCATCTTTACTTTTATATTGGCTTAAAGCATATACTCCCTATTTTCCTTTTGTTGAAAGTGATCACATCCAACATCCCATTCATACTTTCATACTTTTGGCAAAGGATGCCATCGTATCTACAGTTGTTAAGACTTGCAACCTTTAGGGAATTCCTCGTTGCATCTTGAAATAACCCCAAGAGGTCAAACTTCGTCACTTTCCGTTGCAAGCGGAGTTACAGACGTCACTTGTTTCGACACCACTTCTCTGAAGTTGAGTCGTCGAAATATATTGCATTATAAGAATAGCGGATCTCTATTACGTCAAATGGCAATGTGTTGCGTATGTCGTCGACAAAAACGAGGCCTGCCCAGTTTCAAAACAAATTTGCTTGCAGCCGTTGAAGTTCATTGGTATGGATTGGTATGGACAGATGTCTAGCCACTGCAAGCAAAATGGACATTTACTGCTAGCAAAATGGACATTTTGCATTTGCAATGCATTAAGGTCGAAATGTCAATTGGAACACGTCAAAAGCTAGCTCTTATGGTGACAGTTTGCCGTACGATATTCAAACTTAGGTGGGTAGGAAATTAAATGCCTTGACTGTACTTATAGTAGTCAATCTTTAGTACTTAAATATTTGTGCAAGTATAAATAAATGTCAAAAGCCGTGTTTATGAAAGAACCATTCGCTTGAGAACGGCTACGGCTCTACCCTCGAACTAACTCCACCGGTCATTTGACAGACGCTACAAAACTAAGTAATTTATTAATTGAAATGCGACTCAGGTCATCTGTCATGTGGCTCTCAATCTTGACGCTGGTAAAACTGTCCTATTGAACAGAAGCCATTTATTAAAAATAAAAAACGGCTCTACCGTTTTGGCTCAATTTTTAACAATTATGCGATGGTTCGAAACTTTTCGTAATGGAGTCTGAGGCACACTTGGCCCACTTTCCATGCTTCTTTTTTACAGCGTTAGAAATAAGGTAAACAAACAAGACTTGGGGCTAAATTCAGGAATGGCCCAACACGGTTTGCGAGCGGTAAATCAATCGGACAGGGATGAACGGAACGCCAAAAACCACTGGTTTGCGAGAGGTTTGGGCTGAGATTGGGATGAGCCTTATTTATTTATTGTTCTGCTAGGGAGAGGCCTTTGGCTGAATATGATTATGATGATGTTTAAAAAGCGCTCTTCAGTAAAAATACACTTCAATATTGTTTACCCTCTTACAATGCAGAAAAGACTATTTACTAAAGATAACACTGAACATAAACCACCGAAAAGACGCAGAAATAAACATCAATTCCATTTGTCGTCTTGTGTTAGGTGCGCATTATTATGTCAAGAACAGATAGTACGTCATTTGTTTCGACATGAAATACGGAGAATCGAGTGGTGTGACGTCATACTCGTAGTGTCGATTACGAAAGAAATTGGGAAGGAATAATACCTAACGGAAACGGGTTTTGTGGGCCATTAGTTTTGTGCGGTTTGGCCGGACGATGGGTAAAGGATGTATCCTCAAGTGGATCAATGTGTTATAAATTTGGTAACGTACCAAATGTACAGAATAGTAAACCGGCCATTTGTGAGTCGGCCGCGCGCTGTGAGGCCACTTCATAGTAGGTATTTTTATGAACAAAGTTATTGTTGCGGTCGAGTGACTCTATTGCTTTTGTACTTGTAATCGAACCCCTAAAAAGTTGGAAGTTAATTATTGTAATTTAAAAAACAAATGCAAATTTAACGCAAAAAAAATATCGAATGTTTTTGTTATTAAATAAGCTTTTTTGATAGTTGCAGTAGTAGAGTTCCACTTGTTAGCCATTGCTGAAGATAATGCGGATCGAGTAGAACAGAGAAAGGCTCCCACAAAAAGAGTGAATTAAGTCGCTTAAAGTTGTACCTCTGTCGCATTCTATTTATACTTAGTTGGAATTTTATAAGCTGGGGGTATAGAACTGCAGACCTCATCTGGTAAAGATAACATTGTTCTCGTTTGTTCTATTATGAACGCACTACAACGCCGACGATCCACCTGAGTACTGCTTACAATGACGAAAGGCCTTTCTTAATGAGTTAAGATTTTGTAATTTCAACCTTGTAACTTAGAGAAGACGGTAGCTATTTGTTTGCATTTTTTTGTTACTTGTTCTGATTTGTTATTAGCGGTAGGCTTCAACAAACGAGAACAATGTTATCTTTACCAGATGAGTTCTGCAGTCCTAAACCCCCAGCTTATAAAATTCCAACTTTAATCAGTATGACTGCTTGAGGTATCAAGATCTACCTCCTTTGCCTTTTGAAGTGTTCCTCCGGGACCAGAATTGCTGAAGTATTTATCAGTTATAAGAGTGTTAGTATTTTCAAAATCGCTTAATTCTCACTTATGTATATACCGTATGTATGTCCCTCTGTCACGATCTAGCGGTTAAATCATTGAAACTACAGTCGTTTTGAGTGAAAATTAAATAAAGCTGAAAATTAAAAATGTTAGCCTAGGTATTCAGACGGGTCCTGAGTTCATCTTGAAGAAACCTCCACACACACGCTGCACACACCAAAATCTTTAAAAATCTAAATTTTAATTTATCCGATTTTAAAACATCTTTATTTCGGGGTTTATTCTTCGAAATTTTATTTTTGCTCGTACTCCACAGTTATTGGGCGTTGGTATAGAATCCTTCAAGTGGGTGTTAAACTCGCACTTCTCCGGTATTTCTCAATAAACTTTTACCTAATAATCTTAATTAGAAAAACCGGCCAAGAGCGTGTCGGACACGCCCAAGGTAGGGTTCAGTAGCCATTACGAAAAAATCAAGTAATATATTTCTAAGGATTTCGTATGTGTACGGAATCATCCAAGTTTAGGTATGTTTTATACCTTAGGCTACTATTTACTCTTAAACTACAAATAATTTCCAAGCAATCTTAGCCGCTATAATTTTCCTAGTTAATTTGATATATTTACTACCATTCTGAATTTTTTCAAATTTTTCCACCCAACAGTTTAGATTTTAGAGGGGGGGGACGGCCGATTTTAATGAAAATTTTTACTTTAAAGTTGAATATTTCGCAAACAGATCACTGAATAGAAAAATCATGTTAAGAACCCCGCAATGATTTTAAAATACCTATCCAACGATACCCCACACTATAGGGATAGCCGAGAAAAAAAAAATCACCCCCACTTTACGTCTATGGGAGGTACCCTAAAAAAATTTTTTTTACTTTTTTTTATTTAATCACTTTGTCGGCGTGACTGATATATATATTCAACCAAATTAAAGCTTTCTAGTACTAACAGTCTCTGAGCTTAGCCGCGGACAGACAGACAGACAGACAGACAGACAGACAGACAGACGGACAGACATGGCGAAACTATAAGGGTTCCTAGTTGACTACGGAACCCTAAAAAGAAGCCTTTTTAATTAATTGTTTTCGTGAAATTAATTACATTGCTCAATTTATTTGTTTACCTTTCTACCGTCACGGGTAAGGCAACACCGAATTTTGTTTCGAAAACTTGAAAGACCCTTTGATTGTCGGTTAATCTTTTCCGCGCTACAGCCCACAGGCTCTAATAAAGATAAGTTAAACACAATACAAAACTTAGTTAAGCGTGAAGTGGAAAGATTTTGGAGATCAAAGGATTCCCGTGCAAAGTTTTAGTAATCCACCCAGAAGTTTTGAATGTCAAGTTTCTTAAGTAACAATATATTATTAATTGAATGATTTAATTTACTGTTTTGGAATGTTGTTAGCTTTAATTTAATAGAATTTGTATGTTTAGGATAATTAATTAATTCAATGAGTTTAAAAAAAATTAACAAGTTTGGTTTCGAAGTATCTTTTGTATTTTTTTATTTTTTCAACTTCATTTTTTTTTTACTTTTACGGTCATCGCATGAAATCTATATATTTCATACAAAATACAAACTGAAACATAGATTTTTTTTTCTGGGGTTTTTTCTGTGCATCTATGTTTCAGTTTGTATTTAGTATGAAATATAAAAAAAAGTTAGTTCTATGTAATGTAATATAAGTAATAACCTTTGAAAAAATTATACCTTGTTGAGTTTCGTGCTGGATTCTTCTCAAAAGGGTTTTTTCGAACCGGTGGTGGATTCTTCGACTTACGTAAGTGCTTTTTATAACCTTAAATTGATTAAAGGAATTTTGACTTTGAGATTTTATCGATTTACACGTTTGAGTCCTGCAATTTCATACAATGACAAACAAAAACAAACATAAATATATGTATACATAAGTACAACACATTCGAAGTCGGGGTAGCCTAGTGGTTTAATCTATGGCCTTTCAAGCATAGGATCGTGCGTTCGAGCCCGGGAACGCACGCACCTCTGAACTTTTCGGAATTTATGTAAATAAATAAATATCACGGGACAATAATTCACACCAATTGACCTAGTCCCAAAGTAAGCTAAGCATAGCTTGTATTATGGGTACTAAGCAATGGACAAACATACTTATATAGATAGATACATACTTAAATACATATTAAACACCTTAGACTCGAGAACAAACATTCGTATTTTTCAAAAAAACAAAAGCAAGAAATTTTTTGCTCTCAAGATTTCCACTAAATCCTTTGAACAGTTCAGTCGTAATCTGACAGACAGATATATATAAAAATACTTTTGTACACGACATAGCAAAGCGTACATAGCGTAGTATAAAATGCTCTCGATGTTCGAGTTTTAGGGCCAAGCTTAATACTAGAGGGTATTTCGTAGATTGCATCTTTCGTAGAGCTAAGATCTGTGCAGTCTGGGGTCATTGACCGGACTGCACCTAGCCAACAAACGTCGCGAACTTTAGTGACGCCAGCAAGAATGTGAGTGCATTCGGGTTCACGGAAACTTACTTTTTGTTTTTACGTGGTTGGTGCATGGCTCCGGTTGAAGTTAATCTTCTTACCGTAAAATGCTGTAACATTGCCAACTCAGTGCAATTTTGCCTATTTACGACGGCTGTCTATTTTTACTTTGTGTAATGGGAGAAATAGTGGCATAGGTATATCTGGGAACCCACTTTTTGTGTTGCGCTAACACTGATAGTATTTTAGTGCTCCATACCCAAAGGGTGTACCCGGGAACCTATTACTGAGAATCCGCTGTTTGTCTGTCTGTCTGTCCGTCGGTCTGTCACAGGACTCTATCTTTTGAACCGTATTTGCTAGACACTTGAAATTTTCACCGATTATTTATTTATTACACCAACCACTATACCAACTAAAACTAAAGTTAAAAATTAAAGGGGTCGTCATACAAGAAACGTGTCTTTTTTAGTGTTTTTTAATGCGGCGCGGGTCGCTAGGCGACAGCTGACAGTTGCTAGGCAACGATTAACAGTCAAAGCGTCCGTACCTATAAGTTTGCGATTTCAGTGCCTACATTTCGGCGATTCTTTACTGAACCGTTTTTAAAACATTGTACGGATATACGGAACTCTCTATGTACGAGTCCTACTCGCACTTCAATTATTCGCTGTAAAAATTCAACTAAGGATGAACACATTTTTTGGGAGGGTTTTTTTGGGTTTTTTACTTTTAGAGGAAATATCAAAGTCTGAAGCTTCGTGAGTATTGTTATGGTAAGAAAATATACTCTTTTCTTTATTTAAACATATTTTTTTAGGTAAATGTACTGGTTTAAGATTTAAACAACGGAAAGCAATGTTGTAAAGGATTTCTCGAACATTTGTTTCCCAAGTTTGCCCGGGCCACATGGCCTCATATTCTGACTTAGGTGTAGTGTTTGTGAAGTTAGGGCTTGTAGAGTTAGGGCGTGTAGAGTTAGAAGCTTGGCTCTACATAACTTTTAGACAGCGCGAGGTCTCGTCTTGGTAACATTTTACACGAAAATGTATCCCAATATTAAACGCCCAGATCAAATCTTTACCTAGAAAGCTAAAATTTTGTTTAGAAATTTGTGTATGTTAAGGAATAAGAAGGGATTTTTGAAATTGCGACGGGAAAAAGAGTTCGACATTCGACAATGTGAATTAACGGTTGGATATAGCCGTATGGTTAGTGACACCGAGTAGAAAGCTAGCGGTTGTAGATTCAGTTCCTGTCACGGGCAGTCGTTATCCATGGACTCATATGAGCTTACGAGGAAGTATAAAACTCCATAAAAACCAATTTCTACATCCAATTTGCCGCAAAAGCTTTCAATGTTAACTCATAACGACATCGGCGTTCGAATTTTATGGAGAAGTATATTCCGGGGAATGGCGCTGACGGCTGGCGCCATTTCTTGTACTCCACACCTCAATCTGTTATGCAAATACTTTAATACACAACAAACTTTTCCTTTCCAATAACAAAACCGTCGCCGAAACCGGTCCTATCACTTTCCTCACCATTAAGACAGATATAACAAGCGAATCATCTCATGAGTCAGAACGATAGCTTTTTTGTGTGCTTTCTCCTACACCTGTCCGAAAGGGGCACGGATCACGGATACGAGCACTTTCCACTGAGGAAATGGGGGCAGCGTTTTGCATGGCCTTGATTCAAGTTGGTACCTACGGACCGGCGCGGCGTTTGCAGTTGGGTTGGCCAAAGCCAGTCTCTGCCAGACGGTCCGAGAGAGCGAACGTGGTGGCGCATCGCATACGAGAAGCGTCGCGAGTGGCAAAGTGCACTGTGAAAGTGACAGGGAAGTGATTTGTGACTGTGAGGATACAACTTAGCAAATCTGGAGCGACACATTCAACCAAGGAGGTGTGTTTCTGTTTGTTGCTGTTTATTTCGATGTCCGAGCAATTTGTAAATGTTTTAAGGTTTCGCGCGTTTGCCCGCGTGAAAAATGTGAAAGTTTATGTCTGGTTTGGGAATCCGTTCGTATCGTGATATGGTCACGGTTAGCTGGTTGCAGTTTTGCTGTTTATTATTTTGTCTAGCAGCAGTCTTGGCGTAATTACGTGAAAGTTTTTTTTTTGTTTCGGAGATCCGTTCACTACTATTACGAATTTATCAAATCAAATTTATATTATTATGTATAAGAACTAATAACATTGAACCGTATCAATTTCATTCAGAATAACAACGCCGTAACAGAGCCTCTTGCAATAATAACACAGAACAAAAGCTTCTGCTGCTCTACCCCGCAATTAAAAAAAAACAAACACCGCTCTACGTGCAGCAAAATATTATGATATTCTACTTAGCCAAAGACAGTTACAGTGCTGTAAATTAGACATTAGTTGACTTGGTCGCAATGGCCCGATTCCGACAGTTGCAAGCAACAGTTGGCTCTATGTTTTTCTAAATTTTATCCCAGTCTTTTAAATAAATAGTAAGTATTACCAGACAAATAGACACTTTTCAGTATTGGGAATACACGATTTTGTTTATTATGTTTGCGTGTCCATAACACCGATTGTTAGTTTTTCAAAACAATCGTTAGTATCATCATAACTCATAGCAATAGTAAGTATCGCGTATAATTGGCATGATGTAATTCATTATTAGACAAGAATTAACCTACTTGTTAATTCGTTAACACCTGCCTACTACTTTAGGTAGTGCTTAAATAAACAATTAAATGTACGTTGTTACGTAAGTATTTCGTTTTGAACCACAGAAATTGAAAAGGGAATGGACATGACTATAATAAAATATTTTCAATTGCACCTTGGAAAGATTTTTATAGTACCATGGTTCTGAGTAAGAATTTTGTTAACCGACAGTAACAGTGCAAATATTACTATTTCATAGTAGAGTATATTAATACCTATTGGACATAAGATCAGTGTATTCGGTCGGTAGTCGAACAGAGATGACAACAATATTCAAGGGCCACCCTCTCTCCTGCGGAAAAATATTAACAGAAATAAAATAAAAATGGAATTTAAAGACAAAATTTTTGACATTAAACAAAGTAAAAGTTTTTTTGATCGAGTGAAGTTCAATGAATCGCGTTAAGTAATCACGAACGCTAACTACGGTTTATATTTTTACGTGGTCAAAATGGAGAAGTTGAACCACAATTGGAATTGAAGCTTGGTTTCAGATAAGCTGGCCTTACGCAAACTAAAACGGTAGAAATGGTGGAAATTCAGTGACGTCAACAGTTTTCTCGTCTCGTGAACGTCCGGATGGTGTTTTCGCTTACTCAGTCCCGCTAATAACAGGGTACAAAAGGGTTCTATTTGAACTTCTCGTTTATTTTGTTTTAACTACCTTGTTTATAAAGCAACTGCAACAAAAACCGCCTTTGCTCTTTAAAGCTATTCTCCAGCGCACGACCAAACGCTGTGGTATTATTTTTCTTTCCTTCCGAGCGTCCGGAAAAATAGCAGCTGTTGATACAGTGCGCTCTTTATTTAAGAATTGAGAGTTTTCATTACGTTGGGCACATTAAAAATCCTTTAGCTCTTATACTTGAAAGGATAAAAATTTTAAATCTTTAAAAATAATACCACTCATACACATCACTCTTTTCGAAAAGGTTGGCGAGCCATGCTTCTACGAACTTTTGTAGGTTTGGATACTTCAAAGTAGTTAAGTACGTGGAAATGATGATGATACATTTTAAATCCATTTTGAATTTACTTCAAGGTGTTAGAGTATTGTAGTCCAAAGTGGGAAGTACTCCTAATGTTCAATATAGCACTGGCTAAATATACATATGTTTAATAAAAAAATAGTACGACTTTCAAAAGTTTTTGAACGAATAACGAGAAAATATAGAATGACTAAAAATGCTATATTTTATTTTTTATGTTGTAAGTAAGAAATTCACGTTTGTATATTGTTAAGATAATCCGGCATTATTTTTGTTTAAAAACGAACTTATAGTAATATATTGCTATGTCCTTACAGTTTAAATGTTTAATACCAAAAAATGGCGAAATCCGCGATTTACCATGTTTTCTTAGTCTTTTTCCGTAGTAACATTAGCAGATTATGCAGAATAAAAAAAAACTGTGCATACTTTTTAAGATCTTTTTGACAACAATTAGCGCAGTGAAGAGGAGCCTTCGAGTTTATAATTATTTGAAATGTTATAACAAAACGTCAGAGAAAACAATAGTAAGTATAAAATAATGTTTTCATACCAAATGCTTTAAACATACGTCCAACTCTATGTTGTTACGCTGCAATTGGAAAATATAGAGATGACAATAATATTTGTACTTACTCATTTGTTTACAATGGTTAGGTACACTGCAACTATTCTATTAATGCTTCCTAGGTACTAGTATCAACTAATACGTAATCAACAAACATAGCCTTCTTACGCGAGCTATTAGGTTATATACCTGCTAGTTAGAACGTACGGTCACCCAAGAAAGTGGCCTGACAGTTTTGACAAGAGTTTCTGTGAGATCAAAATATCGCTATGGTTGACGTTTCTGAGTGAAGTCATTAGTCACTGTCATTATATTATTGCAAGGGAAAATCGACCTCGTTGCATCATGACGTGCAAATGAACTTCAACCGTAGGGTGGTAGACCATATTTTTGCCCGACTGTACAGTCAAGGATTTTAATTGTTAGGCCACTTGCTACTGTTCGTATTTTAGCCGTGTAATGCAAATCGGGTGAAGCCGCTTATACTCGTATATGCTGATTATATAAAAACTATACCCAATTATAGCCTGGAACTGTACTAAAATCGCAAACCACTGTTTAACAGAACAAAACTTTAAAACGCCGGCTGTGGTAGAAACTAGTGTTAAAACTACTCTCAAGCTTAGTATTTTGGACGGAGTGGAAGTCTTGAAATGGAGATTAACCCTGTCGTTAGGAAAATGCCCCAAAACTGTTTTATATCAGGGCGGAATTAGATTAGTTTTATATCCCGAGCGAGCGAAATAGTTAAAACCTATAAGTTACTATACATAGACAATTTATAAAGACAACTTAAATTTATGCCGGGTCGTAAGACGCAATGGATTTGCTACAAGACTGAATTTACTAGTACTTATCCGTACCCAGCCATTTTATTGTTGCATGATAAAGCAACTATGAAACAACGTTTTAAAAACGGTTTTGTGCAACTCACGTTACTTTGAAAAGACGGAAAGTATAAGCACCATAAATACGAACATTGTAGTTACAACGAAATCTTTAATGGGCTTTTATGGTGATTTTTTGATAGCATATTTCTGAATAACATCCGGGTAATCCCATGCCCGACTTTGTCCGAAATATTTGGTGTATTACAGAACAAATAATAAGAGAGACAAAAGTATCTCGCGAGATAATAGCGCAAGGCGTCTCGTCTAAATGGATAAAATGCCATATTTATGTATTCATATATGACCCATAATTCTCTTTTCTCAAACACCAATTAGGTATGTATGACGTTAATTGGTGTGTTGTTTATTTTATAGCAATTCTCAATATTATTTTTTGAGGATAAAGAATTATGCGTAAAAAAATTATGCCTACAGTTTCACCCGCGTTATAGGTAATCCATCCACGAAAAACATTTAGAATCTTAGTTTTGCCTGAAAAAAGTTTAAACACAAAGTTCGCTTGAACAACGCCGTCTATTGATTGCAAAATTTGCAAAGGAGTTAACGTGTCATCTTAAAGGTATAGCTAGAGCCATTCATGAAGATGCGTGAATTTGCCAAAATTAGACATTATTGAATTTATTGATACCTGGTAATATTGGTAATAACGGGCTAATTTCCGCAACTCGACGTCTTCTACGCGCCTATTTTGCGTAAATTATTGATACCTATTGCATTAAGAACCATGGCACGCGTCATCATGAATGACTTGATCTAAGTATACCTACCTCAACGTTCTTGGTCAGCGCCCTCTATTTGTGTTTAAAGTTAAAATATCATCCCAGAGGAACGCGTTACCGGGATATTAAGTATCCTATGTCTCAATTCGATGGGTCAAACTCGTCGGATTCCAAGCTGGTCGGATTCCAAACTCATCGGAGTCCAAGCTGGTCGGATTCTAAGTTCGTCGGATACCAAGTTCATCATACAAACGCATTCCTAAATTGTCTCATTTGTAATATTAGTAGGATGAAAGGATGAATCAAATAATAAGCATAAACGTTGATATACATGATTTTATCAGTCTCATAAACATTTACGATGTTGTTAATAATAAATTTGAAAGCATTGCTGTCATTATATCAATAAAAGCTACAATTAAAACTCAATATTGTGCCAGGCACGCGCGAGGCGTGTTTTGAGCTTCGAGACGATAATGAGATTGATGAGGTAATTTAAAAATTACGGGCAATAAAGCAACTGACTGAAGTAATGAAATTTCGTGCAATTAAGTGCGATGGAATTTTAAAAACTCGTTACTTTGATTCATCATTATAGTTGGTTATGCCAGGTGGTTTATTAGACTTAACTACAACGATTGAAATATTCTTTCTAAAATGGTTCTTCATGCGGTCTTGGACCAAATAAAAAGTAACGACAGAAATTTAATTATTATCATATCAGCCTGTATACGTCCTACTGAAGGGCACAGGCTTCTTCTCAAAATTAAAGGGTTTGGGCCATAGTTACCACGCTGGCCCAGTGCGGATTGGGGACTTCACACACACCTTTGAATTTCTCCGCAGCTGAGTACAGGTTTTCTTACGATATTTTCCTTCGGCGTAAAGCTCATAGTAAATATCAAATGTTATTAGTATGTTGTCAGTAAATATTCCCAAAATCCGCACGCACAAAGCGTATTCGCTCTTCTTCATCAACTTTTTTTTTTTTTGAATGAGTCGCCAGAGGGGCCAAAGGCGAAGTCGAAGGCGGACGAACTGGGAATGGAGGGCCCAGACAGTGTCCGACTTGCACGGACTAAAAAACCCGGTCACAAGTCCCCTTCTCTATTGGTTATCAAAACAAAAACGTGTGCTTTAAATTTTGAGGAGGGGAGGGGTAGGGAGGGGACTTAATCTACCCACAGTGTCCTGCCTCAGCCATTTGCTGGAAGGCCGGGAGAGGAGCATGCATTCTCCCGCTGGGCACTGGGGGTGCTTAGGTCGGTCTTTTATGTTTTTACCCGTTGGTTACTTCCTTGACCGACCCTCGCCCGTTTCTGTACAATTACTTTGTCTTATTGGTTGGGTTGGTGGGATTTCCTGTCATATGCATTTATCTATAACTACGGGCTTCCTTTCTTTTGCCCTGCGATGGAAGGGTGGGTCGGAGATCTTTTGGACCCATTGTGTGGCTTTGGATGCCATCTTTTGGGTGGGGCTACCCTTTATGCCTGGTGGTTTTTTGGCATGCTGTGTGCTTTTTTACGCTTGTCTCCTAGCGCTACCCTCTTTTCGTTTCCGCTTCCATCGATAGTTTTTCTGCTATAATAATACGGAGGGACGAGGAGTGCCCCCCGGACGGCTGGACGCCCCAGTGTCTTAAAGCGATCATGCGGAGCTCGGCAGACCCTTACCCCAGCCAATGCTGAAGGGCCAGAGAAGAAACTTTTAGTCTCGATTCTCTGTTTAGGCTTCCGCCGTTGCTCCCACGAGGTCCCCGCTGGGACTACCGGGTGCGTCCCCCGTCCGAAGCTCACCTGTCGTATGGGCGGGAGATGCATATGTCAGGAATTCTTAGATCTAATTATATACTAATAATATTATACAGAAACCAATATACAATTTAATAATTAAAAAGGTTTGACAATTTTTATATATACTGAAAACAGTGTCCAAGTCCAAGGAAAGCAAAAGAGAATGGTTTTATAAAATGTTCTATATTTAATGAGAAGGATTGAAAGAAAATTTGGATTGAATGTGTGTGTATGTGTGTGTATGCTATTTATTTCTAAGACATGCCACGCGAACCACTCTTTCCAGGAACTCTTTAGTGTGGTCTCTATTCTTGGCCGATCCAAGCAAATCACTCCAGGTCGAGCTATCTTGAGTTACCTTGACTCCGGTTTTTTGCTCTAGCTCGAACCTTTGTGCGTCAAAGCGGGGGCATTCACAGACAATGTGCCAGACGTCCTCGTCTTTAGCCGGGTCACATATACATGAGGGTGTATCTTTGATTTTGAAACGATGTAGATAGGCTGCGAATCCTCCGTGCCCGGTAAAGGCTTGAACCAAGAGGTTTGTGAGTTTGAGTTTCTTTATGATGCTGTTTGCATCTCTCACTTGTGGGAAGAACTTCTTGGTTGTTGCACCGGTCTCGGAGGCTCCGTAACGGATCTGCCATTTTTCGATCGTTTCTAATCTTATCGACCTTTTGACGTAAGATATCGGCACCCTGTCGTAATTCGGAGCGGTCTTTTTTCTAATTGCTGCTTGCTTTGCCAGTTCATCTGCCCTCTCGTTTCCTGGCGTTCCAATATGAGCTCGCAGCCAAAAGAATTTTATGTCCACTCCTGTTTCCCTCGCTTGTGTAGTTTGGGTCTTTATCGCTTGGACCAGTGGGTGCGTCGTGTGTGGTGTTTTGAGTGCCTCCAGCGAGGACTTGGAGTCACTGAGAATATTGACGCTTTGCACTCCGTGTTTCATTGCAATCTGCACTGCTCTGAACAGCGCGTACAGTTCGGTTTGATACAGTGTTGTATGGTGCTAATTTGAAGGTCGAGTGGCGGATTTCTTTCCCACCCTCCCACCATGCGAGTGCCGCGCCCGTCTTTCCCTCAATTTTACTACCATCGGTGTAAATTTGTGGGCCTCCTAGACTGTACCTATCCACTATGTCCTGGTTGTATTCCTCCAGGCTAACATAGTCGATAGACACGGTCTTTGACGGATGTGGTCTCGCCAGAGCGTCTGTCCTATTCTCAATTTCCCTCCCTGGTGGTAGGTGATCCTCGCTGAAGCCTCTCTTCACCTCGTAGAGTCTTGCCGCCTCGTGAATGCGCAGGTCCAGTGGGACAGTTCCCGATAGGACCAGCGCCGATGTCAGAGAGACCGTCCTGTACGCCTTGCATATCTTCTTCATCAACTTTACAGCTAAGGAGTGGAATTCACTTTTAAAAACAAAAGAAGAACAGAAATACTTATCTCTATATACTTACCCTACTTCCGTCTGTGTTCCGTGAACACTACAATCTGGTAGTTTTTAAGTCCAGGGTGAATGAGCATTTAGTAGACAAGCGTGCTCCATCGTAAACCTTAATTTTCGTTTTCTACCTCTACGTATCACGGGTAATTGTGGTCAAACGGAAGATCATATTGCATAAAAAAATCACACATAAATTCCGACAAACTAAGTGGAGAAGAAGAGCTAGATCACATAAACACACAAAAGTCAGAAATTTGTTCAGTTAAAATTATAACTCTATGAAGTTTGATTTCACTAGTGTGCCGTTCCACATTGTACGTACTATTATAGTATAAATCTTCCGAGGTGAATTTTTCGCTTCGAGCCATTATATTAAATTTGAACCTTAATACTATGACGATACCGTTTGTTTTGAAAGATAAGGGCTCGAAGCGAAAAATTCACCTGGGAAGATTTATACTATAATAAAATTATTCTGTGGTCCAACTACACATGCATACAGCGAGGTGTAGTTTTACCAGCTTCATATTACCATTCGCAAAACGTCTTTGCTTTTTTTTTTGTTTCGGCCTGAGGTATGTGGTATCCAATAAAGAGTCTATTGTGTTATTATTGTAGTTACATAACGTCTTACCACTCTCTACTTGTATTTTATGACAAGTGACGAGCATTTCAAGTCAACCAATGCGATTTTTGTCGATGCAGTACGTCCCCGCTTCGTTTCGTTAAAAGCGTACCTTTAATAAACAAGGAAATAAACCAAATTAGCGACCTTTTGTGTACGCAGTAAATATCTTAAAATACTAAGTAATATATTATGTAGATATCCTTTGTCCTCTCGCTGTAGATTTCATTATGACAAACCTAACTACCGTCGTGATAGCCTTGTAAGGAGCGGCTCGGATAAAAAGTAGCTGTGCAATATCTGGTATATTTTATTATTTGCAGTCGATTTCGAAGCAGCACTTTTTTGGTACTAATCTTTAAATACAATACTATAAAATTCAAATACAATCACGTTAAAATGTGTGAGCGTTTATAAGTTACCGCGTTTTTACTTCGACGTTCTTTAGACCTGTCTGAACAACCAAAGTTGACATTATTCACTCGCTGTCTGCTACTATACCACAATAGTATTTCCATTTTAACTATTAATTTTATTTTTTTAACAATGTCGTCTTTCCAATAAGTTATATTAATTAACTGGGTTTTAACATGATTGGTCAGGGAGAGTCTCTAATCTAACCTCTAACCGAAGTTTTTCTATGGGAGGCGATTTTCTGTCAAAAAGGCAAATAAATACTCGAAAGTAATAATTCCATATAATTGCCTCAAACCGGAGTAAAATAATAAAGTTAAGTATTGAGAGAAGACAATTTAACAAGGTATAAAATGACTCAAACAAATTAAAAGAAAATCTATGTTTATGACAAATACCTTATAAAGTCTCTCAGATTACGCTGTTCAAAAAATTATAGATATGATGTTATTTAAAAGGCAAAAACCCGAAAACACTCTTGCATTTTAATATAATTTTATTTAAATTTTATAGTATTGTATCTAAAGATTAGTACTAAAAAAGTGCTGCTTCGAAATCGACTGTAAATCTATACATATAATAAATCTGTAACAAGTCGGTGTCTGTACATTGAAGATATTTGAGAAAAACTGTCACTAGGGCTATTTATTAGCGCAATAGAACCCAAAACAATGATTTTTAGAATTATTGTCTGTTTGTCTGTTTGTCTGTGCGTTTGTGCGCGCTAATCTCAGAAACGGCTTAACCTAGAAGGATGCGGTTTTCACTGATATGTTGGTATTTTCTTGGATTAACATTTAGTGTTTGTTTCATTTGAATCGGTTCTCAAATAAGAAAGATACGTCTATTTTAAGAATTTATCGAACAGGTTTTTTTGTTTGAACGCGCTAATCTCAGGAACTACTGCTCCGATTTGAAAAATTCTTTCAGTGTTAGATAGCACATTTATCGAGGAAGGCTAAAGGCTATATAATCATCACGCTAACACCAATAGGAGCGGAGCGGAGCGGAAGAATGTTTCAAAATTGCGGAGGGGTGGGGGAGGTTCGGGGGTGCGGGGGCTGGTAATTTTTTTTTATATCGAGGAACTAAGGAGAGCCGTAATTGATGAAAAAGCAAATTGGATAAAAAATAAGCTGCCCAAATTACTAATTCTACGAGGACGGAGTCGCGGGCAAAAGCTAGTAATAAAATATACCAGATATTGCCCAGCTACTTTTTATCCGAACCACTCCTTACGTATGACCTCTCAAGCAGAAGTTCGTGGGTTTGAGCCCCGGGCTCGCGCCTTTGACTTTATCGGAATTTATGCGCAAAATTACATTTGAAATTTACCACGAGCTTTACGGTGAAGGAAAGACTTAAGGAAACCTGCTCACACTGCGAAGAAATTCAACGGTGTGTGAGAAGTCCCCAATCCGCACTGGGGCTTTCAATTCTGAGAGGAAGCCTGAACCCTGCAATGGGACGTACATGTGCTAAGATGATGATGATGACTCAACTACAGAGTTATTTGTAATTCACTAGCATCCTTTTAACCCTAAACTCCTACCACTTAAACAAATGTTTTTTGTTTTACGGCTTTTGTCATAACTTAATATTTTTGGTGTAATAACGTTTTGAAAATTGGAGATTACCTCTTATTTTTACGATACTCTGTGTATTTGTATGGGAAAAAAAGTGCTTCATTTTAAAAAGTCGTAAAACAAAAATCATTTGTTTGAGTGATAGGAATTCAGGGTTAAGTGGATGTCAGTGAATTACAAATAACCATGTATATAGTTACGACCAACATGTACTTTTCTTTTATCCATATTTGTGCTACTAAATATTTATGCAGCCCGAAAACACTCTTACGTAGACTAACGAACACATTTAGAAATGGGACACGTCTCAAGAAAATGCTTCGTCAACCCGAGGGCACTCCATTGTGCGGAAGCAGCTAGGGCGACAATGCCTCTAGTTAGTTGCTTGTAGGCCTTTCTAGCTTGCTTTCTTCTAATTGGAGGGAAGTTTTTTGTCTAGTTTTTGTACGGAAACGAAAGTGTTCATGGATAGAAAATTGTTGGGAGTGTTTTATGCTGGTTTCTACTGACGGGGCTAATGTTAGTACCTAATAATATGAGAACACTAGCTGTTGCCCGCGACTCCGTCGGCGAAGAATTCGTTCATATAGCTATCCTGCGGGAACGCAATTTTCCGGGATAAAATGTGTCCTATATGTTAGTCTAGGTTATAAACTAACTAGCCTTCCGTCCGCAGCTTCGGCCGCGATAAAATTAATTTTCCCGTAGTAAAAGGTATTTTCCCGCGGTATAAAGAAGCCTATGTCACTCTGTGGTAATGTAGCTTTCTAACGGCAAAAGATTTTTTAAAATCGGTCCGGTAATAGTTTCGGAGCCTATTCAATGCAAACAAACAAACAAACATACAAACAAACAATCAAATCTTTCCTCTTTATAATATTAGTATAGATCTGTGTGCTAAATTACATCAGAATCCGGCAAACCGTTTTAGAGTAAAAAAGAAACAAACATCCACACATCCATCCATCCATGCAAACTTTCACGTTTAATAGTATTTAGTGGGATTGAGAGTTAGAAACGAAATACTAAACGGTAATAATCCCTCTCCCATGTCCAGTTATTAGCCATCGATCAATAATGATCCTTAAATAAATCAGAAACTTATAATGTTTGCATGACAATGTCGCACCTTCAGGACGATACTGACCTAATAGGAATTAATCTCGTTTCAAAATTGAACTTAATGCTAAAAGAAAAAAGGTTTACTTTTATTAAATTATTTATTTACTCAAATACGAACAAAATAAGTACGGAAATACTTATCTTTAAATACCTCTGCCAAACTGCATAGCAGTTTGTTGGCAGAAAGTGTAGAAGTCTCATTCATTACTTACTTAATTTTATTTTTTTTAGTGTTCCGACTCTCACTTGGCGGGTTTTATTAACTATTCTAATCCGGTGCCGGGTGCCGTGCCGGATTTGAAATGAGAATTCCTATTGGGTCAGTATCGTCCTGAAGGTGCGATGTAATTATGTATTTGGTTAGACGTGTCACTGCACATTCTTCTTTCTGATATATCAAAATCTCGTGACGATTTAAAAAATTGGTCTACTGATTTCAAAATTTAATAAAAGTGGGTTTTAAATAGAATTTTTAATAATCACTTTTTTCGCTCCAAAACTTCCCAAATTGCGTCACGTCATAAATACGACCAGCCTTAAAAGTAACATTATCACAGAGAATCTTTCGCGTCATAATTATTTTATCGCGTGTAACCATTTCACTCCGCTTTAATTCCAAAGAAGCCCGAGTCTAGAGGGACTTGATTATTAAATTTGCGCATACCTTTTTTCCTTTCTAAATAGTCTCATTATAAATACTTGCCGTGAACAGCTCCGAGCGTTTCAACCCCTGGCTTTTAATTAAGCAAGGACGGTTAATTGCCTTGGAGCGGATAAAAAAATACTGCATAAGCCAATCATTGAGCAAATTACCTTTTTAGGATTAAATGAGAAAAGAGTTTAGCCTGGGAAATATGAGAAATTAATATGTATATGTAAATGTAAACAAATGTTGAAAGAATATCAATAAGAATGTTAAAAGGTAGAGCTGATTTATTACTGGAACGTATCAGATATTTCTGTAATAGTTTTGTTAATAATTTTTAATTTTACTACCTACTTACTATTACAAATACTAAAGTAACTCTATCTATCTGTTACCACAAACCGATTTGGATGAAATTTGGTATGGAGATAGTTTGAGACCGTACGTAGGACATAGGATTATGTAAATATGAATATGTTGTTAATGAAAGTGGTAAAAAAATAGTTGAATTAGAAATATGACTAGATTAGTAGCTATAACACACTCCGATTAGCTGTATCTAGTCTAAAAAATTTGTTTTGTACTGTTTCGGATATTTTTACCACTTTCCCTGAATTTTTTTTCCAAAAAAAATGTCATAATATTGAATCATAGCGATCTTGGTCATTAAAACCAGGGAGCCTGTAATATGGAGTAGTGTTTTTCAACCTGTGGAACATGTCCCAGAGAGTCTGCAGTAAAACATATATTTTAAATAAAAATAGATCTATAATATGACTAGCAAATGTTTTTTTAGGTGTCCGATTTCATGGAGAGGAAGTACTAGGCCAACCTTGAAAAACATTGCAAAAGACTAACAAGAAGCTTATAATTGGGGATGTCTATTTTCTTGCAATGTATAGTAAATCGAAAACCATTTCGAGATAAATGGTTTTTAACTCGTTTTCTGTAGTTGTTTAATTTTAATATTATATAATGAATTTATTACATAACAAATAAGCAATGACCTTCATTTGACTTTGGTGTAAATTGCGTGACCGGTCCAAGTCGTACTTTATTCTGTGTGGTTAGAATTCTTCACAAATTTACGCGTGGATTATAACTACGGAGTTTGATTTGGACCCACTGCCTGACATCTAGCACTTTGACAGCGCCAGTAAAGTGACACTAGTTACAGTGTATTACCACGCAAAAAATAATTAAAGGGGTTGCCTTATCGTACGCATTTAGATAGATTTAGAAATTTGGCAGTGTGGGAGCCCTCAATTACAATCTGACGTCATCAACCAAAATAGTTTCAATAATTAATTTTGAAAAAAGTAGTGAACTAAGTGACAAAATATTGAAATCAGTTTCTTATAATTGACTTTTCTATACAAAAAAAATATAAAAACCACTGGTAATTTTTTTTAGACATTCCCAATTGAAACCTACCTCATAAACTCTGTCTTAGTAGTCACAAGCTACACAATGGTACTTAGTACGTGCATAATCATACAAATGATTAAATAAAACAAAACCCATCGGCCTTTGTGATCCTTGTATGGCCCGGACACGGTGCCATATCGTGATTGAACCACCAAGCCCTCTTGTCTCGAATAATACAAATTGATCTACGATAATCGAGTTACTTTCTCCATTCATATACAAATAAGCCCAAACAAAGCTCTGAGGCATTCCTCGGAGCAAAAAAAGCAATTTTATTTACATTTAATGAAATTGCTTTTTTGGGGATTATTTGGAACTAGCTGTTCTCCGCGACTCCATCTGCAAAGAATTCGTTTATAACCCACGGAAACTACGCGATTTTCTGAGATAAAATCATCTTCATAGCTTCAGAAACTATCTTCATAGCTTTCATCTAAATCGATTCAGCGGTTTGAGTATGAAGAAGTTACGGACAGACAGAGTTACTTTCGCATTTATAATACTAGTGAGGATGGGTATAATACAGGATGTTACAAAATTACCCGTAATAACTGAAGGGTATGGAAGTACTCCAGTAAAGAATTAAATTAGTGTATATTTTTTTATTTCATAGGTATGTTTTCAATGTCAGAAAAATAAGTGTTTTTAATAGTAAATTAAAATATCGACTGAGATTACGCACATCACTATTTAATTTCGATATCGGTTTTTTCCATAACCATTATAGCTAGAAAAAAAAAGAACAGCGCGCAAAATTACAGTTTTATTTACTGTTCATGGGGTTTCAGACTTTAGGGGTTATTTTGTAACACCCTGTAGAATAATAGCCTTATGATGATTGTGATTAGAATTAATTGGTATCTCTATCTTGAGGTCTTTGTCTGTTTCGTATTTCATTCAGTACCATCTAGGGGTAATCCTGCGCATTTCGATTGAACTGCCCAAATGGACAGGCCTTATAGAAGTGCAAAATTCGAACTTCGTATCGTGCTATTCCGCTCATGCTAATAGTATTTAATACGAGAGTGAGCGAGGCGGTACGATGCGAACTTCGATTTTTGAATTTTGATGAATAACATTCTAATCTACTGCAGGCGAAGACGTGAGTCGTCATCAACATAATAGGGATGTTGACACCACCAATCAACTGACGTTCTTTTTATGAGCTGTCAAAACATAATCTCCTATAGAGTTTGAATGACAATAGCGACATATGACGTCATTGTTCACATACTCAATCAACTAACTATTTATTTGTTTTAAAGCAACAAAAAATCTAATTTTGCATTTAATCGAAAATTAATCTGGCTTTCAGGGCTGAAATAAAGCGTTTTTTTACTGGAGTTGTGTCTTCAAATTCTTTTTTAATGGTGTCAACATCCCTATTTCAGCCCGAAAGACGTCCACTGCTGAACATAGGCCTCCCCCAAGTCTCGCCCAATATACCGGACGTGAGGAAGCCTTTAAACACCTGCGAAGTAATTCAATGGTCTGTGTGAAGTTCCCAATCCGCGCTGGGCCCGCGTGGGAACTACGGCCCAAGCCCTCTCATTCTGAGAGCAGACCCGTGTCCTGCTTTGGGACGATGATGAGACTTGGAACAGTCACGTAAAATACAAACATTTCATACCTAACAGCATTTTGATACAATGCGCGAAATCATTCAAATTATAACTTAAAATATCATTCCAGTACCGCGTCGCGTGCGAAACCGCAGTTCGAGCACTGCAATCTGCTCAAATCCTTATTTACGAGCCATTTACCCTATTCTAGCCCCAAGAAGCAGATTATATTCACGTAAAATAGACTAAGTATATTATTGCTCGTGGTTATACTACTATTCTGCTAATATTATAGATGCAAAAGTTTGTAAGTATTGCGTGCGTGTGTCTGTTACTTCTTCACGCTAAAAGAGCTTGACGGATTTGGGTAAAATTTGGTATATTTGGCAAGACATCCGGACTATGGCATACGCTACTTTTTATCCCGATATTCTCATGGAATCGATATAAATTTTAGAAAACTCAACCGCTACATTTAGAGACATGAAGCGCGGGTGTTTTTATGCAACGAAGAGTACGAAGTTTTGGGAATTGTCACTGGAATTTTCTGGAATAACAAATAGAATAACACTTTTTACATGAAATTTGGCACGGTATTTTTTATGACACGACAGAAGACATGAAGACATTATGACAGAAGAGCACGATATAATTTTTGGGGACCCGATCAAATTTTGGATGACGATTCTACTGTTACGCTAGCAAAACTGCAGGTAAAAGCTAGTAAATTATTAGTTACTCGTTTTTATGTCTATAATAAATTATCCGGTGTGTTAATCCATATAATAAAATACCAAATTTCATTCAAACAACTAACGTTATTGTCTACGCGTACGAAGTCGCCTGCAAAAGCTAGTTATGTATAAAATTAAAAATATGTATAATATTGTATGTTAAGTTTCTAGGTTAATATTTTAGGTTGAATGGGGTGTTAACCACCCATTGATTAATTTTAACTGACGGATAAATGTGATGCCGTCTCCGTCTATTCGAACAAAACAAACAGAGACGGCATATTTATCCGTCAAATAAATTTGATCAATGGATGGTGAATGGATGGTAAGTCTCTTATTTTTCAATGCCCTTCCAGTGTTAGCGTAGGTACTGTTACTATTCTTTATATATATAATGTATTTTTTATGATATGCCAATAAGTTAAATAAAATTAATGATTTATACCTTTAGGTTTAAATTCTAATGATAGGACGGTAATTGAAGGGGTTTAGAAATGATATCGATCGGATCATTAGCGAAATTGCTAATATGTAACATGATTGGGTTATAAGCTTTATGAGGGCTTACCAAGGCACTTAAAGATCTAAATACACCTATAATACAGGGGGACTTGCATTAAAGGAGTTTGGTGAGCTTAATTACTCGAAGTAATGTGAGGAAGCATATTATTTACTTCTGTACATATATTCTAAACAGACGAGCCACACAAGGCCAAATTATGTCGCTCTCGATATCGCAATTCCTTTATTTCGCTTTCAATTTCGCTAAGGATTACAGAGGCGTATCATGTCGTCGCCTAATCCCTTAGTGATTAATTTGACATGCCGCTTGTTATACAGACACACGTATATTCTAAACATTACGGGTCTCTGAGGATCTCAGTGACGCCCACGACAATTTGTGTTTTGTCTAAAGTCAAAGGTCAGCATCGGTAATGCCTTAGGCTCCAACGCTGCTTTTTACGAGCTCTTTACAAGGTGACACAAAACAAAGCCGGAATATTTTAGCCATATTTATTTAATTTCCACAAAAACAACAATACTCATACATTATTTATATACAATACAACTATCCTAGACTAAAAGTAAGTAAAATAAGAAAAAGCAACAAAATATATACAGGCTGAATTCTAAATGGTGATAAAAAAATTGTGTTTCTTACACAGATAATGCTGGACAGCATAATACATTAACTCAATTGTTAAAATTAGTCTGATAAAATTTAAGATGTTCATACTTAGTTGAAATTAAATAACAAACACAATGTAGGTGTGGACACCTCAAATTAAAAAAGACGACATAAAACAAATGAGTTGGTGCAATATACAGGGTTACTTGTAATTCACTGACATCCTCTTAACCCTGAATTCCTATCACTCAAACAAATGTTTTTTGTTTTACGACTTTTTAAAATGAAGCACTTTTTTCCCATACAAATACACAGAGTAGCGTAAAAATAAGAGGTAATCTCAAATTTTCAATACGTTATTATTACACCATAAATATTCAGTTATGACAAAAGCCGTAAAACAAAAAAAACATTTGTTTAAGTGGTATGAGTTTCGGGTTAAAAGGATGCTAGTGAATGACAAATAACCCTGTATTATCCAGCATTAACTGGGTAAGAAACACTAATTTTGTATCACCATTTCGATTTCACTGTGTATAAAATAACTAAAACATTATTATGAAAAGTAGTCTCCTTGGGCAAGTTCCGAGGATGCTGGCAGCGTTTCCTCTTTGAATAGCTAAGCTAATTCTTTGTCCGAAGAAGGTGCCAGCTCTTCGGTCTTTAGCCATATATATTTTAACTAACTGTTACCCGTGACTCCGTCTGCAAAAAATTCGTTTAGGTATCGCAATCCCGCGGGAACTATGCGATTTTCCGGGATAAAAACTATCGTCCTTCCCAGGGTCATAAACTATCTCCATACCAAATTTCATCTAAATCGGTTCAGCGGTTTAAGCGTGAAGAGGTAACAAACTTCCGCATTTATAATGTTAGTATGAATTATGGATTCCTCCATCTCCATTTTACCAACAGACGTTCAGGGGAAGCATATTCATCCATTATGTGATTAGTATTCCATTGGCCATGGATTGTTTTTCTTATCTTTTCCAGAACTGATATAGCTTGGCCTCTCACCCGGTATCAGGTTATCATTGAGTTCTGGGACGACTTGTATAAAACTGAGTCTTGGGACAACCTGTATAAAACTGAGTCTTGTGACAACCTGTATAAAACTGAGTTATGGGACACCCTGTATAAAACTGAGTTTTGGGACACACTGTATAAAACTCTCACTAGAGAACTATAAAGAATCCTGTTTCAAAAAAAGTAATTTCACTTCTTTCACCTAACTAACATGAACATGCTAATTGGATTGTAGAGACTATAATTTAACGGACTATTTACACTTCACGGTGTGAAGTGCACTCATAAACAACCAAAAAATGTGTCCACTAATTAAATATAAGTGTAAACGACCGCCATAACGTATTCAGGGTTTGTAAACATGCTTACAAAATGGCATTTACAATTAATTAACGACATTAATAGCATTCGAAGTAAACAAGATTTATTTAAGTATACGGTTCATAAATCACACTGTCGGTAGGTACTGCGCCTGCATACTTATATTTACGAGTGTATACGAAGCATGTTGTATTCATATGTTTGCGAAGTTATTCGGACTTGTATTTCACGTTTAGATGTAACCAAACCAAGTTGTACCAAAACTTAACGATAACGTAGTACCGAGCGAAAAGCCAAAATTAGGACAGTTCTGGAAAAAATAACAAAAAATCCGTGTCAATAAAGACATTTTTTCAAAAATATCTCGTACTAAAAGTGATATGGTACTACTTGATACTCGATCGTTTGACTGATTGCCATAGATTTTTATGTCTGTATCTCGAGGTAGTTTTAATTCGTATTGTAGTAATAATAAAGATATACCTTTAAAGGAGCAACTCTTGTATTATTCCGGGAATCCTGGACGGATTCCGGTCCGCGGACGCCATTCGAGAAACTTTTCGCTCCATCGGCCATCAGTTCTACGAGCGTATGTCATGTCATGCCCACTGCCACTTGAGTCTGGCGATTCTTGCGTGGATTTTGACGATGAATATGAGTGTTCTGCTTGCAATAACGTATCACCAAATTTCCGCAACCCCAAAAACCTTAGCTCCAATTTTCCGAGTTCTAGGTGCCGTCAAGTCCCCGTTTGTCGTGACGGCCGTTCGATCATGGAGTCGGCTTTATGTCGGCAACTCACGCGATACTTAACTTTAATGATAATTTGGAATTTGATTAAAGCTGTACCCGCTTCCGGGGGCGCATGCCGGAATTATTGTGTAATGTTAGTTTTGGTATCGCTCTGAGGCGCTACCACGAAATTCGAAAATCGAAGTTCGTATCGCATCATCCCTCTCACTCTCGTGTCAAATCATATTAGCGTGAGCGGGACGGCACGAAACGAAGTTCGAATTATGCACTTCGTGGTAGGGCCTCTGATTTGCCGGTTGGGTTGAAGCGTGCTATAACTTTACTAGAAACATTCCTAGCATTACTTCCTTTAGGGAATTTAATCCCCATGTTCGTTCATAGAGGCACTTCTCAATATATAATCTGAATACTCTGTGGTTCTGAGCTAACATTTTAAGTATATCAAATGTATTAAAATATCGGATGGTTAAAATATTGTTTTTTTTTTAAACCGTAATATTTTTAAGACTCAAGCGGCTATTTATTTCAGAAATAAAACTCTGTGTACCAAACGACTGGCACATAAGTTTAATTTTATGGGAAACAGTATATACGCACTGTATTACTGCATCATAATTATTTGTACGGAGTATTGCCAAGCTTGCTCTTCATCATTTTTCATACACATAAATTCAAAAACTAACAACCGTGGAAAAGTTTTCCTTAGAACTTTTTGTCTTTGACCTTGTCTCTAAATTTGATTGGAGTTTACTCAGAGTAATTACCTCTACGTATAATGCGTCTTAGTTAACTGAACCCATTAATTCATATTCTAATTAGTTGAATACGTAATTCAAGTCGTCTCAAACGACTGATGAAACGATTAGGCGCCTCTGAGATTTCAGATAGACAATATTAATATATGTATGTATTTAGATAGTAACACCTGCACAGAATAGAAATAGCGAACAAATGATTTGTTAATTATTAGATGTCTTACTTGTTTAGTTGCTGTTACCAGAGGTTAGTTTGCTGTTTGTGTAGGATCAAAAACTTATTATACAAAACTTGTTCTTAAAAGTTGTTTTTCGGTGCTCGCTGATGACTTTTAGAATTTATTAAATAAATTAAATGGCAATTTCATAGAGAAATAGAATTCTTAAATCATAAAGTTTATAGAATTTTGGTGGAACCTTTTCATACGAGTAGGAAATGCCTGACAAAGACAATTATTATGTTAAGACGCTAACTGCGAGAACATTCTACAGGAGTCAGGAGTCAAAACTGACTGACTATCTCACTCTGTATAGCCATGGTGGACTAATGGTTTGACCTATGGCCTAATTTATGTGCGAAATTAGATTTGAAATTTACCATCAGCTTTACGGTGAAGGGAAACATCGCGAGCAAACCTGCATGGCCTGCGAAGGAATTCAATGGTGTGTGTGAAGTTCCCAATCCGTACTGGGCCCGCGTGGAATCGACAGCCCAACCCCTCTCATTCTGAGAGGAGGCCTGTGCCCTGCAGAGGGACGTATGTAGGCTGAGATGATGATGATGATCTGACTCTGTACCAAACCAACATTGGACTTGAAATGTGAATGAAACTTTGCTTTCACACTTTTGACAGCATAGAATTAATATTTTAAATTAATTCTATGCTGTTATTTGCACTCTGTAGTTTAGTAAAAGTCATCAGAACCCGACGTAATCAAAGCAAATAACGAATGTTGACAGCAAAATGTTCAAGAATGAGGAAGCACATTAAAATTCTAGCGACCCTTTCTAAAGAAACTTTCTATATGATGGCAAAACCGCATCGAAATCCATTAAGTAGCAACTTGCATGGCCACACGCGACCGTTTTATTCTATTTTGAGATTAACATGTTCAACGCAATGCCAAATGTTACACCATTTATATTTATAGGATTCCGTAGCCAAAAGGGCGGAAATAGAACCTTGATAGCTTCGCATTGTACTTCTATCCGTGAATTAGCTCAAAAACTGTTATTTAGCATGAGTTAGGTAGTTAATCATTATGCAGACAAAGTGCTACATATTTTTTTTTAAACAATACGTAAAATGGAGACGATTTTCTTTCATCCTTCCCATGATGTGGGTTTTATGTATTATCTTTTTATTGTGCATAGCATAAAGACATGAAATTAACAGATAAGAAGGGCAACAAATATAAAAGACAAACTTATTCCTTAAAGGGATCTTTTCCAATTAACCTTTGAACGATTGACAGGAAATCAGAACCAAGGGTTGTTGTTGGATAGTTCTTTCAAAAAAATTTGCAGGTTTTTGATTTGGGGATCTGATTGCGAAATGTTAAGCTTTAAACTGCTAAATTTTGTTAGTGTCAAGTGTCATATTATTTTATAGTTTTGGATATGTGAATAAATTTACGATATCATACATATATACCTACTTATAACGAAGTTAAAAAGCAGCTACGCAGGATTTGCGAGTAAATAAGTAAAGATCGACGAATGATTAATAGGTATAGGTACAATATTTCAGTTTCCCGCATATTAGTACGAAACCGTGGTAGCCTAGTAGTTTGACCTATGGCTTCTCAATCAGAGGGTCATGGGATCAAATCCCGGGGTCGCACCTATGACATTTTTCTAGT
The DNA here is from genome assembly GCA_947859365.1 of Archips crataeganus. Lineage (NCBI taxonomy): Eukaryota > Metazoa > Arthropoda > Insecta > Lepidoptera > Tortricidae > Archips > Archips crataeganus. The sequence continues at coordinate 5,180,261 of OX402063.1, read as the reverse complement.
TCATGTGAGAAATCACATTTGAAATTTTAACACAAGCTACACGGTGTCGGTGAAGTATAAACATCATGCAAAAACCTGTAGGTACGCTTATTGTCAAACGCGCTGACACTTTCTTTCGCATTCACTATTTCTTTCTGTCAAACAGTATAAGTTGGTGACAGAAAGAGATGGTGAAAAAGAAGCTTGCCTAGCTAGACAATACTGCCTCTGCCTGCACACACTGCGAAGCAATTCAATACCTAGTGTGTGGCTTGGAAACTGCAGTCTGATAGAAGGGACAGCAGTGGGACTATATAGGCTGAGATGGTGGATTACCTAGTACGGAACTCTACGCTGTACTAGTCCCGACAAGCATTTACATACAGCATATTCCGCGTGCGAACGCTTTTATTATTCACGTACACTTGGTGAGCAGCACTTATTTAAAATATTTCCAGCTCGTTGGCAACAAAAACTGAGCTGTATACGCCGCAGCATCGGTTAACTGCTTATGTAGACGTTTCACGTTTACAGTGAACGCTGTGTTGCTCTGTAATGTTATGGTGTAAATGTACAGACAACAATGAAGAGAATACGTTTTACTTTTGTCTGTTGCTTTTGTCTTGGTTCTAAGCTAAGGATGGGACATTTGTATAATTTTAGCTTATCGAGATCAAAGGCCTTATTGTCTCTAACGCTAATTATGCGATGGATTACACTAACGCGGTTCTTTGATTCTATTCAATATAAAGTTCAATGAAACTGTAGTTTACTTTCGTATTTCCTTCCACTCAGTTGTTTCATCTCAATCAATAAATTTATACCGACTGTATATACTAGTCTGTAATTCGTAAGAAAATAAATAAAACAATTATGATTAAATTCAATGCATAAAAAAAATGTTAATAATTATTATTGTATTTATTTCCTTACGGATTACAGACCTTTATAATGAAGAGTACACGGAAAGAACATGACTAGTCACATTTTTAAAAATGAGTTTTTAATCTCAAAATCTCACAAAGTACTATAATTTACCATTATCGATTGTTTTTGGTCATAGTTGACTGTGCAATACTATCGATTCTATCGGACATAAAACTATCGATATTTTCGACACGTGGCGATGCTATCGATGGTACTATCGACATCCTGAATAGTTTTCAAGCAACACTGGGACAAAGCACCATGAATTTACGGTACATTTTTTACTCCGAGAGATGAACCCTAGCGTTGGTGACGTGATATCCTAACCCACGCGGATATACCTAATTCATGGAGGACCTCTAAGATAACATGGTTTTTTGCTAGCGTTCAGCGATCATTTAAATTTGTCGCTGACACCAGAACTCTATCTTAACCGTATTCGTGTGGACCATAAAAAAATAGACGTTCACAAATCTCAGTCGTATATCTACGTTATTTTATGCCTCGGACACACTCGGATAAATGGTCAGGGTGAATGTTCGCAAAATACTAGCTTCGTAAGTATTTTATTTTGAGATTCTAAGAATATTTTACTCGTTATTCTTGTTGAAATGTCTTTGAGTAAGTTGAGTTTGAAGTTGGCTCTGCTTTGGAGTAGCAAGTCGAAGCCTTATTGTAGCTACATTGACAAAGATTTATAGACGGATTGAGATAAGAAGATGTAATGATCAAAACTTGAGTTTGACAAGCGAATAAGTCTGATTAATACTAGCAGAAGACTGATTTTTAAATCATTCGTAAGTGATAAAAATCTATGTAGGTATTGATTCAAAAGTAATTTATTGAATCAGGCGTTACTTTGCGGAGGTCCATATTAATGAACTAACTGAAACAATTACTTTGCTCACCCGCGACCCACGCAAACGCAAAAAAATGCGGGTGAACAAAGTTATTGTTTCAGATCACGCACGATTCAAAAGTACAGTCCAAATAAAAGTTTCGTCTAGTTGACGAGATTACAATGACAGTTTTAATTCTCTACTCTCTTCCTAGTTCAAATTGAACAAACTTTTCCACCTTTTCGAATTTTCTAGTGATGTAATTTGAAAAATCTGTCACCGGTCCCCAAATTCATATATAACATACTAACTAGCCTTTACCCCCGGCATCGCTCGTAAACCATTAGGTCAGGCAGTCAAATTGAAATTCCGGGACTTCCCGAAAATTCTCCTGGGCATTCCCAAAAATAACATCGTGCTCTTGATTAGCATTGCATAAACTAGCTATGACGCCCAAGAGATAGATCCCTATAACAGACGGACGGACGGACAGACAGATAGTGGAGTATCAGCAATAGAGTCCGTTGGGACCCTTTGGGTACGGAACCCTAAAAACACCTAGTGTCCATGTCTCTAAACCTAGTGGTTGTGATTTCGGGATTTTATCCCGATCCCGAGAAATATCGGGATAAACACAGACTACGTACCTATATTATGATATTTCAGACATCCAGCTGTCTACATACCAAATTTCTTCCAAATCCAGCCGTTTTAGCGTGAAAGAATAACAAAAACACACTCGCACTTGTGATATTAGTAGGGTGGTTGGACATATTCTTTTCTTTACTACTGGTATTTTCTTTAAAGCATTTTACTATGTGTATCTTCGTCCACTAGCATAAAAAACTGGTCCTGTAGGACTGAACTAAAGTTAAACTACAATGGAAACTAATCACAATTCTTGATTAGTTCTAGAACAAACAGCCATTAGCCAGAAAAGACGTTTAATTAATTAGTTCGCAAGGAATTTGTACACTCAACGAACTAATCGGTAAACCGTCTTAGGGTATTAAACCAACCAGAGTCGGTCTAGTAACCAATCAACGACGAGCCTAATACAAGTTAACTATGAAGTATCTTTTTCTATTTATTTTTTATTTTTTCAACTTCAATTTTTTATTGCTTTTACGGTCATCCCGTGAAACCATATATTTCAAACTAAATATAAACTGAAATATAGATGCACAGAAAAAACCCCAGAAAAAAGACCAATGCTGGGAATCGAACCCAGGTCCTCAGCGTTCCGTGCTGCGTGCTTACCCCTACACCACCACTGGCCTAGAAGTTAGCGACGAATTTTTCCCATACATCGTACACTTCAGTCTGTTATAATCACATTAGGCAGTGATAAAGCGCGCATCTATGTTATGCCCTCTACCGAGAGACTTCAACACTCCTTCGGAGCTACCCGCTCACCTGGACCAAGAGATGGCGCTACTAGGCCAACTTTTACAAGTTAAGTATGAAGTATATTTTTCTATTTATTTTTTATTTTTTCAACTTCAATGACGAGCCTAATGTAAGAAGTACGAAACCAGAAGTCACAAGGGGGCTGATTTTTGTAATCACATGTGTGAAAATACCATTAAACTTATTCAAATTCAAATTCAAAACATTTATTTGTAAGAATACGTACGTAAAATGATATGGTGTATTGATAGTTATTCTGAAGTGGTTTAATATTTTCATATTTATACAAAACTACCGTTCGGATAAAAGCTACTTAGTAGTGAAAATAAACTAGGACGGTAATTTTCTTAGCACCAACTGCACCCATATTTCAAATTCAACTCCACTTTCGAATAAAAGATGCTAGGTAGTAGGTACTTTCACACATTTAATTTCGAAAATCGCCTTCCATATGTGTGTGTTTGCGTGCTTAGAACTAAGTTACTGTTTGACAGTGTCATTGGCTGCGTGCAAAGGGACGTGAGTGGAACGAGACGTGCATTATGATTATGATTATAATTTCATGCATTCCACGCCCTCCGTCGACAGTCGACAGTGCTTTTTATAAAAAAAAACTTAAAACGTATGACACCTCCGGTTAGTTTAATGTTCTAAGGTAAGAGCAGATAATTTGTACTCCAACTGTTCGTAACAAACTCGGGAACAGGAAGAACAGGAAGTAGTTTCCCGCGATGACATTTAAGAAAAACTTGCGACAGTTTATATAAACTGATTACTTATCTAACTTAGAGGAAGGAAAATTGTACTTCCTCGTTTTTCACTTACCACCATAATCCGCTTTTCTCAAATTCACAACAGAAAAATAGTTCCGTTTAAAAATTATGAATGGAGTGAATCAAGTATTAGTTTGGTACTTTGTTTTTTTAGCTTGAATATTAAATTCAGATATCTGATAAAGAGGAAAGCGTCGTCCATATGTAGTAAGTATTTCATAAGCCCGCACGAAGCGGTGTATTTCATCTTTCCTCATACGAACTGCTGAGGAATGCAATTCGCTCCCAACGTCTGTATTTCCCAGATGGATAAAATTCAGGGCTAGAGTGAATAGGCTGTTACTGAACCAGAGAGATACATACACCTTTGGCCTCATCTGCGCTTTTCATCAATCATGTCATGTTAAGGTGATGTCAGTTTTTATTAAAAAAAAATGTGAAAAAGGTTTTTGAGCCTTTAATTTTGGAAACTTTTATTTAACCTGGAAATGTTCGCACGTAGTTAGGTACTTGATCACATAAAGAACTTGTCAGTTTCAAATTCTGCAGCTAAAATTTTAACCTAATTCCAGAGATCACGAAACAGCTAGCAAAAAAGCTTGCTCTAATATTTCTTTTGAATAAAACTTATTTATTCGTACCTTCTGTAAAGGTAATCAATACGTGTAAGTGTCTGAACTGAAGGACCAAATGGATGTGGTTCTCACACAGCGCTCTTTTATTTTATTTGTACTTTTATCCAATGCTTCACAACTTACTAGTAAGTAAAGCTACGGGTATAAAGTGAGGAAAATGGAGGAAACAAAGGCTCACAAGTACACACTTACCCAGCACTCATATTTCCTTATCTCGCGAACTCAATTCCAAACTCGAGCCTAAATCAACAAACTTCCCTTTTTACCAATATCCTGGGAATCCAAATATATACGTAAGTAGCATGCAAAATTTAGCACGGTGTACTTCAAGCTTAAACTTTGCGCACTAACTTGAAAGAAGCGAAAACACACGAATACAGGGTTCTTTACCGATCAATTAACTCTTGATTAGATGGTTTTTTCGCACTTTCGGGCCTGGTTGACACATGGCTCCTGGATCACCCCATGTTGTTTACTAGAAAGATAGAATATTGGCGCTTACGCTTTTCTTCATTAGTTGCGTCGGTTTCGCTAACCGGTTGTTCGTAAAAACAAAGCGGTCGTCTCGCGTGGAACCGGTTCGCTTTCCGTGCCCCACTGACCGGCTGCACTCCTCTTGCATATATTTATATCACGATATAACATCGATAAAATGCTTTGAACTTGTCCGATACTAAAAGCTGCTCTGCGTTTTTCCGTTATGCTACATTATCGTTGTAATTTTAATGGAGTATTTTGCGTTTTATATAATAAAGTTGGGTTATATCAAAAAAGTAATTGAATGTAGAGTAGAAAACGACGTAAAATGTTATCAGACGTATTATGAATAATTTTGTTAGGTTTTACGAATAGCAGTTAGATTTTTCTATTTGATCAGAAAGGTTAAATGCTAAGGGAATAAAACACTGCAACACCAAAAAAATCTCAAACGAAAAAATATCAACTGAATATAATGAATGAAAGTGACAACATAGATAAACTGTAAACATTTTAGTAATCGTAGACTAATATTAATACAGCTAACTCAAAGCTTTCTCGGCTCGGCGGGAGCCATAATTACTTTCATTCTAACAAATGCTTTACCTAATTATAGTCAATCACGAAATTGGTGAACTCAGGCATGATTTCGTTTCTACATAAAATATAAGTATTTTTCTCTCGCGAATAAGTTATTTTATGTTTTTTACAGACAAAGGTTTGTCAAAATGTGACTTCTCAAGAATTGGGATGTCCCAATTTTTGACAACGTATCGAAAACCGTTTGGAGAAATAGGCTTTGTGAAGTGTTTTCAGAAATCAGATTCCGAAAATATGATAAACTGAATTAAATAAAGAAAATTTAAGTAATGACCTTCATTTGACCCCTGCAGTGAATCGTCGCAAAGGCAGATATAAAGCAGGTCTACACTCTAAAGCAAATTGACAGTTTGGAATGTTGCTGTCCTGCTTATAATAGCAAAGAGTGACAAAGACAGAACTTTAATCACATGATGCGCACTTGGCTTTAAACAGTTGTCATTTATCGTAAAGTCCGAAATGTATACGAGTATTTCCAATGTATTTTTACAAATTTAATTATTAAATTACTACGTTACAAGTAAATATATAAGAATTTAAATATCAGATTTTAATAAAAAATATCTATTTACTATCACACCATTAAACAAATAGAAATAATCGAAGCTAAAAGTAGAGAAATAAATAAAACTATTTGCCATGGTTCATTTAGGACCCTAAGCCGTGCTTGTATTATTGACAGTGACAAGACAAATCAGTAGTGCCACAGATTATGTTATGTACGACTTGAAATTTTCTAGGCAATGGACCGTGGCTCTCTCACTGTGACGTCATCCAACGTATTTCTTAAAAAAATTATTAAAAAATAAATACTCAACCAAATTCAAAATCGATGAAAATGGTATCTTAAAATATCCTTTTCTTTCCAAAAAAAATATAAAAACTATAGGTTATTTTTTTTGGTGCATCCCAATTACACCGTGGTCGTCATTTAATTTGAATAGAGAACATGGGTTAAAAATTCATACATAGGTAGCGTTTGAGATCTCGAAATTTTACATACTTAAGTATGTATAGTCGACCAAGAAACTCCTTTACCACCCTAAGGTTCAATGTCAGTTGTATGACTGAAGACGTCAAAGGCTATTTTCACTTACAAGTCAATGTGACAATCGGCCTTATTGGTTTTATTCTGATGGACGAACTGTCACAAAAAATGGTAAAGCACTTACATGGTCGACTATTCCTAACATACATAAGCGGTTGAGATTTCTAATAATTTATTGAACCAGGCGTTAATTTTCGGAGGTCCATAATAATGAACTGAAACAATTACTTTGCTCACCCACGACTTTAACAATACTTTTTTTTGCGAAGGTCGTGGGTGAGCAAAGTAATTGTTTTCAGTTAATTGGTTGAGATTTTGAAATTGTGCATGCGTCCCAATGAAAAACAGCGTTACGGCTTACCGCAACATTATGCTGGCTGGGGCCCAATTTATACTATTCGATGTTTTTTATTTGTATCTTTTCCTACCGAATATATTTTATTTCTGAATATCGAATATGTGTAAATAAATCTCTCTATATCCCGATCCCGTGGGAATTAAGCGATAAAAACTATCCTATGCGTTATCCTAGAAATCCAGTTACCTACATACCAAATTTCAACTAAATCAGTCGAGTCGTATTTACGTGAAAGAATAATAAACAGACACTTCACATTTTATAATACTAGGATAGTAGAATTACTTACCATAATAGCGCCTACATAACAGAACCAAAGTGACGCAAGCATCTCTTTATAAAGTGATCTAAACAAAAGAGAGTAAACTGTGACCATAAGAGCTTTCGCTGCCGCAAAGCAAACGCATACAGTCTTATGTAGATACATTTAAACTCCTTACAATTCTTTGTTCAAACCATAGCTCATGTGTGAATATTTCAATAGGTAGGTCTTTTTGTAAATAATGTATTCACTGGCCGCCATCCAAAGACCTTCTCCCACATGGTTAAAACCAAGAAATTTAAAGCCGCAAAAGCTAAAATTAACCAAAACTCACTCCTATTACTTGGACAGTAAAGAACTGCAATGTAAATTTGCTGTGTATAGTAAATATGCAGATATTATATTGTTCCTGGCATGGACCCATGTCGTATGGTAATCGAGTTTGGGTTAGGATTTGTTTATTGTGGATTTTATGGGTGCGTTAAATCTTGCGGCGAAGTGACTTGCGAAAAATGAAACGATTTGAAATATGACTGTTCCTTAGTGAAATATACGGATAACTGACGTCTTTAATCGAGTTTACCACGACATGTTTCGGGCTATATTTCGTAGGCCTTCCGCTCGGAGCAAATGCCACGGTGGTTACTGCAAAACGCGTATGACTAGTAGTGTATTTCAATGAGTGAATCACACGGTAATATAATACGGTAATTTAAGTTCAAAATGACTTATTCCATTCTGGAGAAGCCCAAAGAAAAAGGGTGAAGAAAAGTGCTGGTGGCCTCTCAAACAGAGGGTCGTGGGTTCGAGCGCGGGCTTCCAAATCTGAATTTTCCGAATGATTGCGCTAATTTACATTCGTGATTTTACTTGAGCTTTTCGGTAAAGTAAAGCATCTCGAGAATTCTTGCATCCATCTGCGAAATAGTTCAATGGTGAGTGTGAAGTTCCCAATCTGCGCTGAGTTCCCGTGGGAACTACAGCCCATCCTGAGACATAGATTGCGGCTATAGACTGAGATGAAGATGAAAATCAGTCGACTTTCTACCTAAGCGCCAACGAATGTCGCATACCGTAATTATATTATTATCTTTAAATTGTTAAGTCCATTCCAAAACGTTTACTTTGAACGCCAAATATTTGCGTCAAGCTTTATTTTATTCATCGAATTGTGTTTGATCTAGAACGACTCTCCTAATGGTACCTACTCAGGAATTCTCTTGAAAATTCCTAGACAAACATCTCTCTACATATTTATGCAGAGAGCAGTGAGACGCTACAAAATGTCCCGGCACTTTTATGTATAAATACTGAATGCTTCAGAATAGCTAGGTATTTAAAGCTAGTTTTCACCGTAGCACGCTCGAGCTATAGAAGCTGAGGCCATTATTTATTACTAGCTGTTGCCCGCGACTTCGTCCACGAAGAATAGTAGTAGCCTACGACCTATTCTCAGACCTACCGAATACAGAGAAAAAAGTTTCATAAATATCGGTCGAGCCGTTTCGGAGGAGTTCGATAACAAACACCGTGACACGAGATTTTTATATATTAGATTTATTTATAGCGTACTGGAATCTTCACACACACCATTGAATTTCTTCACAGATGTGTGCAGGTTTTCATCACCGTAAAGCTCATGGTAAATTTCAAATGTAATTTCGCATATAAATTCCAAAAACTCAGAGGTAAGAGCCCGGGCTTGAACCCACAGCCCTCTGAGAGGCCATAGGTCAAACCACTAGACTACAATGACTTTGATACCTGGTTTACACTCTCGCCTCGTCACCTCGCCTCGCGCCTCGCCTCGTCGTCTCGCTCCGGACGCGAGCCTCAAAATCAAGGCAAATCACGAGACGAGGCGCGAGGCGCGCCTGTTCACACTCTCGTCTCGTGACTCGCCCCGCAGTTCGTCTCGCCACTCGTACGCGAGTGTAAACCAGGTATAAACATGAAGCTACCGTGAGACTCACTCATAATGAAAAACTGCCGATTACTCACGTCTTCAAACGTCTGGCTTGTTAAGCTAATCCGTAGCTCTTATTGTTGGAGCAACACGCTACGGCGGCTGCCAAACGCGCACTTCGCGCCACCGCTCTGCGCACGTCGTTTTAAGACGCAAGCACCTACTTAATCCGTATTTTTCACTATAACGAATTTAAACACCGCCAACCAAACGACCCCATAAATTAACGTCATTCACAAAATTATTCTGGGACTAGTTGTTGCCCGCGACTCCGTCTGCGACGAATTAGTTTATCGCGCTATCCCGCGGAAACTACGCAATTTCCCGGGATAAAAAGTAGCCTGTATATTAATCCAGCTAATAAACTACAGTACCCGGCCATAAAGATTGCACATCGGTCTTTGGAACAAGACTCGGCAAAATGTCGGCTTCGTAGAGCGTTGTCACACATTACTTGTAAGTAGCGTGCGACAACGCTCTACGAAGCCGACATTTGCCGAGTCTTTTTCCAAAGACCGATGTGCAATCTTTAAAGCCGGGTACCTGTGTGCCAAATTTCTTCAGCATCCGTCAAACAACAGACATATAAGCGCTTCCATCACCTACTGCGAACCTAAAACGTGCAGAATCGACCATGTTTTTTGGGGAGTATGTTTTCTTTTTATCGCACTATACGACCAGATGGCCTAGTGGTTAGAGAACCTGACTACGAAGCTTAAGGTCCCGGGTTCGATTCCCGTGTCGGGGCAGATATTTGTATGAATAATACGAATGTTTGTTCTCGGGTCTTGGGTGTTTGATATGTATTTAAGTATAGTATCCTATCTTAGATTTAATGAAACTAAGAATATAAAATAACAATGAATAAAACTTAACTAAGTATAAAAACCAACAAACTATAAAAATTAAAACTAACTATATTAAAATAAAATAAACTAAAACTAAATTAAATCTAAAAATGGCCCCTGTGGCATGGTACCGAAGACGCTGGCAGCATTTCCTCGCTGGATCGTAAGACTGATGCGTTGAGCGAGGAAGCTGCCAGCTCTTCGGTCTCCTATGGTATCTCTGAGTCTCTTTGATAAGTCTTTGAAGAGACTCAGAGCACCAGGGCCCCACGGACCAAGGGTCTCGACGCCAAAAGGTACAAAATTATATTCGGCGCCGAGACCACTGTATTTCCCTAACTTGGCAATTTAAGTATCTATATAAGTATGTTTATCCGTTGCCTTGTACCCATAACACAAACTAAGCTTAGCTTACTTTGGGACTAGGTCAATTGGTGTGAATTGTCCCGTGATATTTATTTATTTATTTTATTTATTTATATTTGTAGGTAAATTTTCTTTTATCGCATATATTTGTAAATTTTGTTTCTTTCAACTAAATTCGCCTTTATCAAACATATAAAAAAAACCGTCAAATAAAATCAAAAGAAATAAAAACTTTCGCGATTATAATTTTAATAAAATGTGTAAACTAAGCTTAACAGTAAGTTAAGCATGCATGCATGGACCGTGTTCGCAGCATGTTCGTAGTAAAAACGCTGACCCCATTCGAGCGTCCCGTGTGTTTTGTCTTTATTTCTGCAGAATAGTAAATTTAAAATTATACTGCTTAAAGTTTAACTATAGGAAATGTCAGAGAAAAAGTGTAAGGTAAACGTACCAATGTTCGACACCTCAATGCCCAGTAGATGACATCCATCTATCACCTCTTACTATGACATAAGATTGAAGGTGCCATGTATTGAATCAGTGTCGAGCACAGGGACTTTTACCTTATGCTTAGCTAGAACACCGTTTTGTATGCATTTGAGAGAGATAATTAATGGGTATTAAGTAGAGATGCAACGGATATCCGGCCTACCCCGCCACAATTTCATTATCCGACCGAATACCGGATAGTTGCGTACTATCCGGCCCGATACCGTTTTAGTTCAAAATATGTTTGTGTTTATTATTTAAAGGTATGCTTATAACATGCTTAAAAACAATTAATTTGCTCACCCGCGACCTTACGATAGTTATGTTTATGTAAGAAATGCATGTTCATGCAGTTCCTCCGCCTCCATACTGTACGAACACAGACAGGTCACACAAACCCAACTATCACCACCACAAAACTATACTGACGCGTTTCGAACTCAACCAGTGCTCATCTTCAGAGTAGGTACCACAAACGCACGCTATGCTACCAAATGTTTTAGACTCCTCCTATTAGACGCCTGATTCATTAAATTATTTTTCACTTCTCATGCTCTTAAAATGTTACTTTAGTCTCTGCATATCGGGACTAAAGCTCTTTTTTGATCTCTAGGGATTAAAGTATTTTTTTTTAATTTACTTTGGAAACTGTTCAGACTGCCAAACACGGTGTTTGTGAATGGAGGATTATCGCCATTTTCAGTAACTGGGCATAGACTATTGTAAAGGCTTCCACAGACCGAAGCGCGCTGCGGACGCTCCGTGAGTCCGTGACATCGCGCGCATGCCTCGCGCGCGCTTCGGTCTGTGGAAGCCTTTAAGGGCGTGGAAATAACCTCAAAATGACAACTGTGCAATAATATTTAAAATAAAAAGATTTAATTTCGTGAAACATGATAAATGAGTGATTATGGATATTAATATTATCTATTTAATTATATTAAGGATGAATTAATTTTATTATGCAGACCTAGTCCAATTAGTTTTAAAATAGTTTTCTAGTTTGAATCTGTTGGCTGAATATGCAAGCATTTAAAGCGTCACTAGTCACTTTAAAAAAAGTATATATAAAAGAAAAGAAAAAACCGCGGGATAAAGTTTTTTGCTAAGTATACATATAGTATTTGAATTTAGAACAGATGCCCATTATTCGTATTGAAAGTTCGTTGTAAAAAAAAGTAGTACTGTAATTTTGTATGAAACGCGGTTGTTTTTTTTCCCCACATTCAAAGTGAAAAGTAGAGTGTTTAACGCGAGACTAAACAATCATAATGACACGCGAATTATAGCCACCCTCGCTGTGCTCGGGTGGCTAAATATCTTGTGTCATTATGACCTGTTTTAGTCCCTTGTTGAACAATCTACTATTAAAACGGTTTTTTTTTATATATTTCACCTTTCGACTGTCGATTTGTCAATAATTAACATCTGTGTATTAATTCACATGGAGTGTTTGATTCATACATAAGAGCACCCAGATATCCAGAAATTCGAAAAACCGCCTTACTAACTCTCGTATTAAATAAGTACTATTTAAGCGTGAGCTGTTCGAATTTTGAAGTTGGTAGTAAAGTAAACGCACCTATAATGCTCGACCGACACCTCAACGCCCAGTAGATGACACCCATCTGTCACTGTTACTGTGACATAAGGTTGAAGGTGCCATGTATTAGGTCAGTGTCGAACACAGGGACGTTTACCCTATAAGGCCTGTATTAAAACGGCACTCACACAGTGACAAGGGACATACAGTCATACAGGGTTATTTGTAATTCACTAGCATCCTTTTAACCCTAAACTCCTACCACTTAAACAAATGTTTTTTGTTTTACGGCTTTTGTCATAACTTACCTAATATTTTTGGTGTAATAAAATAACGTTTTGAAAATTTGAGTTTACCTATTATTTTTACGATACTCTGTGTATTTGTATGGGGAAAAAAGTGCTTCATTTTAAAAAGTCGTCGTAGAACAAAAATCATTTGTTTGAGTGATAGGAATTCAGGGTTAAGAGGATGTCAGTGAATTACAAATAATCCTCTATACTTTGGTTCACTTCATTCGTGCCAGCTTTTGTAAATCGACCTATAAAATGACGTTATAATTTTAAAAACAAAACTATAGGTAAATGTGTATGCCTGTAGCATTTTAAACATAGGTATTCATTAATCATGACTAAACTAATCATCCCAGCTCGTGATTCGAATACTGCCAATCTAAAACCAAGTAATTAAGAGTATGCTTGTTTCAAAAATATGAATGCAGTTAATAATTATTTTAATTATACTTGTTAATTATTAATAATTAAATGCAGCAGGAAACGAAGCGGATGTAGCGTGGCGTGCTTGTTCGTAAATGCAAGACATTACTGACTTAGCAACATTCTTACTACCAATTAGGGTGTTTTGACAGGCCAAATATTACTAGATGGCGTCAGTGAGGTCCGATTGACGTTAGTCTTGCTTGTGATTGGCTCATTTATAGACCAATCCCAAACGAGACACAAATGTAAAAGCGGATCTCACGATACTAGCGCCATCTAGCTTGTCAAGCCCTAGAATAGTTAAGCTAGACCGTTTAAATGAGTCTGGGGCTGGCGACCCCCCCAAAACAGCTTGTTTTCAATACACCATGTTCCGTTCAAAACCGAATTCCCATATAATACCAGATAATGAAATCACCAGGCTCATAAAACACAAAGTATTTGAAATACCTAGTTTCTTAATCTATCAGATATTGATCTGGTATTAAATATCTGATAGATTAAGAAAGTAGGTGCTTCAAGTAAATTGTGTTTTACGAGCTTGGTGATTTCATTATTATGGAAATTCGGTTTTGAATTGAACACGGTGTATAGAAAACAAGCGGTTTTGGCAATCCAATATAGAGAAAAACACGGTGACAAGAAAGTCTAGTATTCTGGGAATTTTGTATTTTAGAAAATAGGGTAAGGCAGCAATCTAGTATTTTGCAATTCTGATATTTAGGGAACGAGCGGGCCGCATTTAGGCTACATCCTTGGGGCCTTCACAAGGGAGACCACATAAAGTTAAAAAAAAAAAAAACAAATTTTCTATGGATCAGCAATTTTTTCGTTTTCAGTCTTGTTTCGTCTTAGGGTCCTTCGTTTCTTCCCTCCCCAAGGCCTACCCTCCAAACCCGCACTGCAGTAGCCAGTGTTACATGTTTGTCTGTAGCTTGGGCCACGCGCGGGCGCATTGGAACAGTGGACCGCGCCGTTACCACGGTATCGGTAACCGGGCCGAACGCTCCGACGCCCGCGCAGCTCCGGCTTCATCACTAGAGATGTTATGGCCGCACCAAGCTTCTTGCGCTAATCGATTTTAGGTATTCTATGCACTCATGTTGTATGTGTGAGTGAGAGCGGCTAGAATCAAAGCCGTGCGTAAGCACAGGCGACACAAGTTCCCCGTCCGATGGCGGAAGGAGAACTAACGCAACTAACTATACGGACTAGGGGAAAGCACGACGGCTCAAGATAGGTTGGACAGATTGCGCGTATTAGGTATTTTCATCGTATTACTAAAACAAACACATAATTAAATTTAATTTCGGAAAACATTGCGAGCCATATTAAGTTAGTAGTAGGGAATTTTTACTTATGTTAGTTAGGTTTATATGTAGAAAAGTAGCGCTGTAGACTAGCCCAGTGCTGTACCTACATAGAACATTAACGATGGTTAAATTTTGCTTGATTTAATTACTTATTATTAGTTTTTATAACCACAGGTTGAGATCGATCTTTAACTGTAGTTTTAAAAACATCCAAAAGCAAATTAGAAAGCATATGCCAAGTTTGGTGCAAAGACAAACAGAATACCGTCCAATTTCTACAAGTTTCAAGAAAGTCAATACGACTGCAAAATTACCATTTACTCGTATGTGGGTAAAGTTTTATAGCGAAATAAATTCAAACTTGCTTCGTAACGGTATCCGGTCTCGATGCATCAGATGCAGTTATTTGCCGCTATAGGGTAAGTGTACCGAGCAACGGTGCCTAATGAGGTTATATCGCCAATGGAATAGGGTAAATCACCCAATAAACGGGATACAAATAATACAAATGAAGACATGAGTGGATGAAGGGGGTATGTCACAAAAACATTATTTCGAGTAAATCGCAGTTAAAAGTTTTTACGTTGTAATTTTGTTTTTAAATCGAATAGGGTATTGTTTATTTTATAAAAATCAACCAAATAACCTGATCTATTGATTTTTTTAATAAATGCTTTTAAATAACATTTTTTTATATAAAAAAAGTACATAACCCCTTCTTTCTCCTTTAAGCTGTTCTGCAAAGAAAATAAGTTAAATAAATGAAAGTGTTTATTGTAACAAAATTTATTGATTTAGTAGAATTTCTTCGTAAAAATACATGCATTCAGAGTTTATAAATTTCAGCTGATCCCTAATGTTTTATTTCTTTTCTTGGGACATCGGATATGTCAGAATAAGATAAAATAAAAGTTTGTCTCATAACATGGATGAAGGAGCTAAGTGCGTATATAACACTTTCTTCTGTTACATTCACTCTCAAACTGGTAACCACTTCTAGAGTCATGTGCCCTTAGCACGTTCATTCACCAAGAACGTAACTTATTATTGTACATAGTTCCTTCATACACTGGGTTTTAAGCTGTTATGGTTTAAAAACATGAGAACTGAAGACTTTGGGTGTTGGATTATGACTTAAAACCTTCATTTATGGCATAAAACCGAAAATGAAAAAATGCGACATACCCCCTTCATCCACTCACGTCTTCAAATATCACAGGACAATAACATTTATTAATTGTCCTAGTCTCAGAATAAGCGAAGCTTGTGTTATGGGTACTAGGCAACAGATAAACATACATCATCATCATCACCCCAGCCTACATACGTCCCACTGCAGGGCACTGGCCTTCTCTCATAATGAAAGGGCTTGGGTCGTAGTTCCGTAACATTACTTACTTATTTATGTGGTTTTAAGATTCTTTAGCCCAAAAAATATGGACACATAAGCAAACTTTTGAGTAATATGCGTAGGAATTAGAAAAGATCGTCTATTGTATCGTACGTTATATGAAATCAGGTTGTTTACGGCGGTTTGATTTATGTGTAATGCGTTGTATAAAAGAGCTTTAATGTGTTCCCTCTTTTTACGACCACTTAGGGATATAGAGCTAGAATTGGCAACGACATTAACTTTTTCTGTACAACATTTTCCTCCCTACCGTCGGTAGCCATCTTTATTAGATTTTTGCCTATCATCTGTTTTGGAAAACTTGGTGGCTTACATTTTTTAATATGGTGGACGCCATTGAAATCGTGTATTTCTTTTACATTTTTTTCGCGCCACAGTTGGGGGAGGTCCTAACCTAACTCCTGTTCTATGGCGCATTAGGGTGAGTAGGGGTAAGATGAAAAACAGTGTAAGATGAAAAAACAACTCGTAGCACCCGGTACTAAGAGTAGTTTTTCATCTTACACTGCCTTTCATCTTATTTTCATCTTACCCCCACTCACCCTACATTATGCCCGCCGCGATTTTTCTTTAGTAGACTGACATACAACCAAAGACTTCAAAATTGAAAGACACTTTCCTTGAAGTTCATAATGGGTTAGGATAGTTATCATCTCGGCCAATAACGTCCCATCGTAAGGAACAGGCTTTATCTCAGAATGTGAGGGGTAGGGTTGTAGTTCCCACGCGGGCCCAGTGCGGATTGAGAACTTTACACACACAATTGAATTTCTTCGCTGGTGTGTGTAGATTTACTCACAATGTTTGTTTCACCGTAAAGCTCATGGTAAATTTAAAATGGAATTTCGGATATAAATTCTGAAATGCGAGCCCCAGCCGCGAACCCACACCTTCAGCTTAAGATAGGGTTGCCATACGTCCCGGTACGCCGGGACATGTCCCGGTTTGTAGCATGGTGTCCCGGCGTCCCGGCCGATAAGCAAATTGTCCCGGTTTAAAAATCATAGTAATTCAATAGAGGGCTGGACTTGGTAAACAGTAATATACCTAGCGGCAGCGCATGCTACACGCTGCGCTCGTAGCCGATAATGTGCATTTTCACCAATATAGCGAAAAGCACCAACAAACAGAAAACCCTAAAAAAAAAAAAAAAAAAACTCGCTGGCATTGAATGGCTGTGTTAAAAGTTGTTTTGTGTTTAGGCAAGGACTAAACCTTTGTGCTTTAAAGTTACCTATTGCTGTAATAAAAGTTTATTTTTTTCTACCTTTACTAGTTTTTCTTTAAATGTCCCGGTCTGAGTCCCCACACTTATGGCAACCCTAGCTTAAGAGGCCATAGGTCAAACCAAGAATTATCATTGTTTTATCATTGTAATTCTAAAAAAAAACATTTCAAATAAATAAAATAGGTCGCAGAGATAAAGCATAATATGACGACAAATCTGGACAATAAATCTTTGCAGCTTGGCCAAATCGCCAAGCAATAAGGGATGCCAAGTGGGTCATGCCAAATTTAATTGAAACTTGAAATTTTCATTTGGCAAACCAAAGTGTTGGTGACACAAATAAATGAAGAAAAAATAGGAATTGTGAAATCAAATTTACTGTCACGTAGCTACAGTACCTACCTACTTAGAATGGAATGTTCCCATATTCATTTACTAGTGTGATTTGCTTTTTACAAGTTATCAATATCTTGTCATAACAGTTTTCAATGCTTCACGGATAATACATATTAGGGGCACGATTTTGAAATCACATAACTTGATAATACCATAATGAGTGTGGTGGAAATTTGTGCTGAATTTGAAAATGAAGTTGTAGATTACGGCTCTAATTAATGCTGTCTAATTACTAGCTGGGCGCAGTGACCCACAGTGGGTCTTGGTCTCCGACACCAGGCTACGCCATGCTTTGCGATCTTGGGCCAGCTTTTTCCATTCTTCGACTTCGAGACCCGAAAGATCCCTCTGGACCTCGTCCTTCCAGCGGTACCTGGGACGACCAACCAGTCTACATCGGTCGTCCCAAGTACGCTCTTTTCACGGCTCGATCCTCTCCCAACCCTTCCACGTGTCCAAGCCATTGAAGTGTGCCCGCTTTGGTTTCTACAATAACATTGGGCTTAGACACTAGGTCTTCAGTCTTTCTCGACTACTCGAAATAGTTTGAGTTGTAATCTAGTAGTGAAACACAGATTTTAGCACTTTTAAATAATACTTTCGAGCGACGTGATTTAAGATTAAGTAGAGTGAATAAGCTGTTATTGAACCAGTGAGATCTCCTTTGGTCTCATCTGCACTTTTCATCAGGTGAGTGAGATAGATCAATCACGGGCTAGTTTCATGTAAAAGAAAAACTCAAATTACAAAATTACCTTCATAAGCGCCTATATGCTGCGTGATGAACCGAAACTCCTGGTCTACGACGGAGGTGTCCCTCAAAGCGTACCTACAGCAGGGTCGTCTTCCCGTGGTCAACGTGCTCTATATACCTCATACTCTAAAACCATAAAGCTTTTGAAGTAACCCTTAAAACATAATTTGGCTGAGTAACGAGTTTCGCGCTAACATTTATAAAGCACTTACCGCGTCGCACCGCTCGCGGATAAATGTTTTGTTTAATGAAAGTATTTATGTCGCTTTTTATTTTATCATTTAGAGCACCCTTACGACAATTACGAGAACTGTGAAAAATTGCATAAAATAATAAAATCTAGACTTTATTGCGCTCTACCTCATCATCATCCCAGCTTCTACATCCAGGGGTGTGCAGGGCACAGGCCTCCTCTCGCGGGCCCAGTGCAGATTGGGAACTTCACTCACACCACTGAATTTCTTCGCAGGTGGATGCAGGTTTCCTCATGATGTTTTCCTTCACCGTAAAGCTCATGGTAAATTTGAAATGTAATTTCGCATATAAATTCCGAAAAACTGAGAGGTGCGAGCCGGGATTTGAGCCCACGACCTTCTGATTGATAGGCCATAGGACAAACCGCTAGGCCACCACGGCTTTTTATAGCTCTTCCTCATAAGTACCTATAATATCGTCATATTGTCTAACGAGATGCGGCCAGGCAGATTTGCATGGGAGTTAACTAGATACCACAAAGTTAAGTGCTAACCCAGGGCTAAGTAATGTCAAAATGTATGGAACTGTACTAGATAAAAGTAGGAAGAAATGGTTTTTGACAAGCGTGGCACACCATCTCACTATACACCTACAAGGCCCTGTACTACGAAGCGCCAAATTCGAACTTCGTTTCATGCCGTTCCACTCATGCTAATGGTATTTATTACGAGAGTGAGAGGGACCGCACGATCCGAACTTCGAACTTCGAATTTCGTAGTAACCCCCAAGGTCTCGACGTTATTGCGTCCCTGTCCTTTCGGACCAGTCGGAAAGACGCAATGAAAAAACAAAGGCAAAGCGAGTCCGAGTGTGGTGTAGGCGTCAAACGATACTTAGAGATGTCTGTTGTGAAACATGAAAAAACGTTTGATAGGTAACTAAGGAAGGAAATAATTATCAAGTACGGTGGGATATCAGCACTTAAAAAACAACCTTCTACTATGGAAAACAATAGTATTTTTATTATAATCTAGACCAATGGACACTATCGGATTCCTATTTAAGACGGGCTTGCGTGGACCAGACTTAATTAACTCCGAGTTAACTAATAACCCAGGGTTCAGTAGCAAGTGTCAAAATTTATGAAACAATCGAACTCCAACCCCGATATAACAATTTAGTTAATTCCGACTTGTTCAACTACTGGATATTCTCGATTGATCTCGTGATACCATTGGGGCTGCTCCGAAATTTCAAAATCGAATTTCGTATCATACCTACCATCTCGCTTACTCTCGTATATATCAGCGTGAACGGAACAGCATTATACGAATTTTGAACTTCGTAGTAGTTAAAAGCCAACTCATTCTCATTGCCCTCGAGTTCATTATTTAGAACCTAACTACGATCTAGACAACTGGCAACAAATTGCACGATAAATCCACTGTACACTGAAGCTTGAGCTAGACGTTTCTATGTGTAATAGGCCACGTAGCAAGCGTCTGGGGTATCAAATGGTATCGCTAGCCGAGTGTCCGAGTGCGCTAAATGTCCATTAGTCAAGATGATCCTTCGTGTAGGGTTGCCATCACATAACTAATGAAAAGAGGAATATGTATATGTGGGGGCGCTTAAAACACGGCCTGTATTTGTCGATCCGGGATTGTAGTATTCGCCAATAAACATCATAGTTCGGCGAAATTAGTGATGTTACTAGAACTATGTACCTTTTTGAGAATAAATAAACAAATAAATAATAAAACCAACTACACATAATAAAAATTCTATTCCTCTTAACAAATTCTATGGTTGCCATGGATTTTTCTGATTATTTATATGTAAAACTGACACGTGATTGAGCTCCATCTCAAATGATGAAAAGTCAGGCCAAAAGTGGATCTCACGGACTTTAGGCTTGCCGTCCGGACTTCTGCAGACTTGAATTTTTTTGAAGATTGAATGGTGTCATTCTCATATACCTATTAATTATGAGCAAACCTTGAAACGTCGTTATTAAATTTTGTGGCTAAATACTGAAATGCCCAGACTTTTTCGGGATATACGGCTTTTAGTAAATATTTGTTATGGCAACCCTACGTATAACCCTTCTCGGGCTTTCGTTCCTCAGGGATTACCTCAACGCAGACCCTAGTTCGTATAAGCCTAGTTTGAAATTTGGCTGTTAATAATTAAATATGGAAGATTTATTGCAGCGCGAAGAGAAAGATTCAACCTTCGCGCGTACATTTTTTATACATTTAAGCATAATGTTTAAATTAGTTTCGTAAATTACAATACTACCAGGAATTAATTATACATTTATGCATAAGCAAACTCGTCCCTAATACCTCTGTTATTCAAAAATTACGCACACAAAAATAACAATCGATATCACGCATTGAAAATGTAAGTTATGTGTCAACTAACACCCCTAATTGCGGCAAATATTATTTGATCTAGGTGACCAAAGAGAACGAATTAGGTTTAGATTTAAAGAACATTTATAAAATAAATAAATAAATAAATATCACGGGACAATTCACACCAATTGACCTAGTCCCAAAGTAACCTAAGTAAAGCTTGTGTTATGGGTACTAGGCAACGGATAAACATACTTATATAGATAGACACATACTTAAATACATATTAAACACCCAAGACCCGAGAACAAACATTCGTATTTTTCATACAAATATCTGCCCCGACACGGGAATCGAACCCGGGACTCAAGCTTCGTAGTCAGGTTCTCTAACCACTAGGCCATCTGGTCGTCTAAAGAAATTACAGATAATTTCACCTATAAGACAGTTTCTACAGCTAAAAATACTATTATTAGCTTTCACAGTAAGTTAATTCATATTACCACTCACATGCTTTGTGCAACCACGGTTGCCAATTTATTTATTTATTTCAGTTAAGTTTTTTTTTAAGAATTAAGTCTACGACACTCTAAGCTCATACATAATAACTGAAATTGAATATACGACATACGTGTCACTCGCTTTTGGCCGTTCGTTCAAGTCTTCTTCGAGAAGCAAGGATATAATATAGCTTCGAAATTTGTCGTGTATATATAGGTAACGCCACAAGAGTTGAGGCGAATGATTACACACACAGTTACATAAAGTACTGATTGCAAAAAAGATAGTGAATTAATGAAATGACTGAGTGAATGAAAATGTGATAAATGTGTGATACGGTGAAGGAAAACATCGTGAGAAAACCTGTATATTTTTATGAGTTGAAATCGGGTTTTGTTCCGCGTACCTTGATTTCAGAGAAGCCCGATATTTCGGCACAGTTGCATGCGCCATGATCACGAGACGACTGGAGAATTGCGGGTATGCTGGTATAACTGTCAGTCAAGAAAAATAAATCGGACGTAACCGGTCTACCCTCTTCCTAACAAGTTGCCCACTACTACTGGAACTCGAACTCACTTCAAAGTCACGGCAAAATACCAGCATACCCGCAATTCTCCAGTCGTCTCGTGATCATGGCGCATGCAACTGTGCCGAAATATCGGGCTTCTCTGAAATCAAGGTACGCGAACAAAACCCGATTTCAACTCATAAAATTAGTAAAGACCGCGATAGTCTAAAATAAAACCTGTATACACCTGCGAAGCGAAATTTAATGGTGCGTGTGAAGTTCCCAATCCGCACTGGGCCCGCGTGGGAACTATGGCCCAAGCCCTCTCATTCTGAGAGGAGGCCTGTGCCCTACAGTGGTACGTATACAACGTGCCCACCATGTTTCCGCGAGAGTCTAACCACGCATTCCTGAGGCCATATGGAGTAATAAATGTTATCTGAACCTAGGTCGAAATATGCTTAGTTTTTGAGATATCTCCATTTTTATGTTTAAATTTTACTATGAAAGTGGTGGAGGTGCTGGGATTGCGTATTTATTAAGATAAGATAAGATAAGATAAGATAAGATAAGATAAGATATTGTTTATTTGCAGAAAAAGGGTTAGTTACATGTCTTATTATTATGTTAGATATATTGTTCCATCTTTTTCGCTGCATTCATACAGCATGCAAATATAAAAATTAGGTACCTACAAAAATGTTTCATGCAATATTTTTATCTAAGTATAAATTATGTCAAAATTATTATTCTTGGTTTCATTAATAATTCATTAAATTACATTATCCAGTATACATTATTGTTATTATTATTATTATCAAATCAAATCAATTATAAATGTTTTGTGGTTCAAGCTTCGTAAATATATCAAAATGGTCTAAAAACTGCTGTGCACAGCTTCCTCTTTATCTGTTGTGTCTATATTTGCTATAATTTATAAATTCTTTAACACTGTAAAAACACTGTTCAAGGAGCCAACTTCTTAATGTTAGTCTGAATTCATTTTTTCCAAGCGCCTTAATTTGGTCAGGTAAGTTATTAAAAACCTGAATGCACATATTATAACTATTCCTTTTATAAATGCTGTTGCTAGAGCGTGGCTGACATAATAGATATTTATATTGCCCTCTTATACCTCTTGTATGCTGATCTGATCGCTTTTTAAAATATTTAGGGAATTTCTTAACAAAATTACAGATTTTATAAATATACATACAGGCTAGTGGCAAAATATTTAATTTTTTTTATTATGTATGAAAAAATAAAAAAGTTAAAAAGCATAATTCGACCTAGGTTCAGATAACATTTATTACTCCATATGGCCACAGGAATGCGTGGTTAGACTCTCGCGGAAACCTGGTGGGCACGTTGTATAGACTGGGATGATGATGACGATGATTTACGAAAAAAAGTCTATTATCGCTTAACTAAGTGATATGGATTTATTTCTTTTTTTTCCAGAACTGAAATAACTCGGCCTCTCGGCTGGTACAGATTATCTTTGAGTTTTTGGAAACTCTGAAAAGTGGGACCTAATTCAACAAAGCAGTTGTAAATAACTTGTACAACTCGTTGCTTAACTTGATGCTATTACGGACTGAATCAGGATTAGCTGATTATGTACACACAAACCGGCTATTTCAGCTTAGCGGATTTAGCAGCCCCGTTCAGCCTTTATTATGCTTCATTTAGACTTACGAAAAATACACGCGAGTTTAGTTACATTGCGCGGCCGCACGGCTCTGAATTTCTAAGTGATCGAACATCGACGGCAATGTACAATGTGCCGCAAGCCGCTTGATATTTCTCGCGTCTAAATGAGGTATTACGCCCGCACGCCATTGTACGCATTGCATGGGTTTAATCTGTCGCCTACCCTTTTCTTCCTGTCATAATTAAGTATATGTCCATAGCTATACGTAAATTTGAGACTATGGTTGGTTACATTACATAACTACCAACCTCTTATATTACCCACCTAGATAGTAGTATGCAAGGTATTGATATAAAACTACAGACCAGATTCATTAAGGCGGGCTTGCTCGGCCCATGATTGGCTACGCAACTCCGTGTTATTAAGTGCATACTGTTTTTTTTTTAATTTATTTCTGGTCATGGAAACCGAGGCTTTCAGCTACATGACTGATACCTACAAAAAAATGTTACTTGATATAATTTTGTTATACCTACACCGGCCAGAGACACCAAAGACGTGATTTAAAAAAAATAGTCTCTCCTGCATTGTTTTAAATACTTGCCCGAGGTCGTTGAGTTTTCCTTCGAACTTCAGTAGTGATTTTCCAAACGGATGTTCAGGTCAGCGAACGTAGCGTTGTGAGGTTACCGGATACGAGGCTTCGACTTGGCCACTGTAATCGGACACAAAGGGAAACGACGAATACTTAAGAAAAACAGTAAGGCTATATGATTGATGCCTGCTGTTACTGTACCTATATTCAGACTTCCGTGTTATAAATCATGTCTAATATCAATCATGCAGTGAAAATACTAAGGGCAACACTTAATTTAAACGTTAATAATTCCTTTAATCGATACTGAATCACGTATCAAAATTTGGATGAGATGATTTGTTACTTAAATTCAAATGACGTAAAAATTGCAGTTGAACTTGTAATTGTGACAAGAGATTAAATGTCGTGAAGAGTCAGAATTTATGCGATGTTACTGATAGATGGGATTCCGCAAACGTTCCAGTGACATTATTAAATTCCCTCCAAGTAATATCCCAGTTTTATGAACGTTTTTCATCTCCGTAACGGCCTAAGCACTCTAAAACGCAGCCATTATGTTGAGCCGCTAAATCGTAAACTTTAAACCACGTCCATAAAGAGTCATGAGGAAGTCCGTAAATCCTAGGGCACTGGCCGGTATCTGGGCGACACTTTTAAAAAATAAAATTAAAAAGTTTGCTTCTCTCCGTCTCCGTCACTCGATTGTTTACAACTGGAGTGCGAGTGGGAAGAGATGAGTGAAGTTTTCGAAGTGGTTAGTCTTTTCAGCCAGTAACAGTGTGAGATAATATTGTACGCGAGTCACGTAGCGGAAGATAGTCAAGATTATTGTGTTTCTACAAACAGATGGCTGTTTGTAAACAGGTATTGAATAACTTACTGAGTGTATGATAGTACGTGGCGAGTGTATCATAGACATTATAGTTTATATACAAATAGAATGACTACATTTCTAGGTATTTTTTCATTATTCACAACATGTGCGTATAGTTATTCATTAATAACAGGTTTGTAATTCTCGGGCCCTACTGAAATAAGTTTTTTTACTGGTTGTTCTTTTTGTTGACTGTACTTGGATTGTCATCCAAAATTGATATCCATATCACGTTTCAAGCCATTAACCGTTCGTTAATAAGTTTCGTCTTGCAGAGACTATCCTGCCTGGGTGGACCACCAAAATTTCAGTACAAAAGTATTGTACTGTCAAAATCAAACTTGAAACTTGATATAGGTATTTAAACTTCGTTTTTTTAGCATTAGAAATGGAGTTAACAATCTTGATATGACTATTTATTGAAAATGCTTTTAAAAATAGTAACTTTCTATTACTTGTTTGGGGGTGTTAACCATAGAGATCTCTCTCCAGGCAGATGTTATGCCTGGGGACCGAAGTCCAATGGATGAAAGTTGGAAGTTGTATTTATGCAGCCGAGTTTAGAAACTTCGATAGCGTGATGTAGGATTGTAGTTGTTAGTTCCTTATGTGATGACTAGATGGCGCTAGTAGTCGCTACACTTGTGAAACCAAAAGAATGCAACTGGCCATTATTTCCTTGCTAATTGTTACATACATTTAGTGTTGTGATAAATAAATAAAAATAAAATAAAAAAATATTTGCCGTGATTTATTTTTCAAAAGTGATTTTCAATAAAAAGACACGTCAAGACCGCTTACCTTCTATCTAATGCTAAAAAAACGAAGTTTAGAATCATCATGACATCTTAACTAAAACTTGAAATAAAACCTAAATATTTATTAACTTAAAGCTATATCAAATTTAAAAAAGCCCCCGTGGCCCCCGTGCCAAGAGGCAGCATTCCCTCGTAGAATAGCGATGGCAATTGGGGATGTCTATTTTTTTGCAATGTATAGTAAATCGAAAACCATTTCGAGATAAATGCTTTTTAACTCGTTTTCTGTAGTTATTTAATTTTAATATTATCTAATGAATTTATTATATAACAAATAAGCAATGACCTTCATTTGACATTGGTGTAAATTGCGTGACCGGTTCAAGTCGTACTTTATTCTATGAGGTTAGAATTCTTCACAATTTACGCGTGGTATACTACGGAGTTTGATTTGGACCCGCTGTCTGACATCTAGCACTTTGACAGTGCCAGTAAAGTGACACAGTGTATAGTGTACCACTACGCAAAAAATAATTAAAGGGGTTGCCTTATCGTACGCATTTAGATAGATTTAGAAATTTGGCATTGTGGGAGCCCTCAATTATAATCTGACGTCATCAACTAAAATAGTTTCAATAATTAATTTTGAAAAAAGTAGAGAACTAAATGACAAAATATTGAAATTAGTTCCTTATAATTGACTTTTCTATACAAAAAAAATATAAAAACCACTGGTAATTTTTTTTAGTCATTTCCAATTCTTTGAGAGAGATCCTCTCTGCCCTTTGGTCTCCAGATATGTCGACCAGGTGAATTTGCACTTCTCTTTTTCAACGCCAAGCCTAGCCAAACGTAAAGCTACTTTGAACCTTTTGTCATTCCGTGAAAATCACTTTGATGTTGTACTTTGTGATGCACATATCCGTCGTAGGCGTAGAAAAAGTTAATGTATTTGTGTGCGCCGGGCGGGATCCCTCAAAACCGCAACGAAATTGTATGACCGAGACCCTGGTATTTTATTACTTTCCTGCATTTGGCTGCTTCCGCCGGTGGGCCAGTTTTGTTTACTAAGTTAAAAGAAGTAAGTTAAAGCTAGCTTCAGATAGGGTTACCATCCGTCCGGGTTTCCCCGGATGTGTCCTAGTTTAGAGACAGTCCAGGGAACGTCCGGGCGGGGTTTCATTTTGTACTTAGTTTGAGTTTTTCTAGTTTTTTGTCGCGGCTGGACAATTGTTAATAGTAGGTAGATTCGGGTATTTAAGTAGTACTATTTTGAAAAAGTTTCTCAAAACTGTAAGAAGATTCTGTTTTGTCGCTGAGTTCGATGAAAGATGAATAAATTTAAAATTTTGTTTAATAATAAATAAATAAATTATTTATAACTATTTTTCTTATTATCTTACCTTTTTAATTATTACAAACGCGATAAGGATTAAGGATTAAGGTATGTATGTTCAGCACTCATTCATGTCTAAACGGTTTGACGGATTCTTATGATATTTGGCACTCAGGTGGTTTATAACCTAGATTAACTTTTAGGATACTTTTTATCCCCGAAAATTGCAGTCCCGCGAGATAGCGATTAACACGGGCAACACAGACTCAGTACACAGACTGTATAAAAAAAAACGTTTGACGTGTCCGGGTTCTGAGCCTAAAAATTCCTGGGATTTTACATTTTTTGTCCTGGTCGCCGAATTTTAGAGATGGCAACCCTAAGCTCAGACAGTACAGTCGTGCCGTGTTAATCGACCGCTTGCGGGCAGCGGCTCTCTCTGGTTTCACTCGCGCGGTATGTCGCATGCGCAGCCGGTGAAAGTGTAGATTAGTATATGGATTAACATTTATCAGATTCACTATAATATGACAAGTAAATAAGGTTTCTACGCAAACACAAGGGAGACGGTTTTCGTAATCACAATCGTGAATATCATCGATGTGGTGCTATAAACGCTGAACTGAAACTATTACTTTGCTCACCCGCTACCTCCATTCATCATTCGTTCATCGATATGGACCTCCGCAAAGAAACGCCTGATTCAACAAATTGCTTCAGTATTATGCCAGTACCTATCCTATTAGCAACCGCAATGACACACTCAATCTTTATCATTTGTGTTGTCTATTTGTAATAATATTGATGTCTTGTTTTGTTGTAAATAAATAAATAATAAATATCATGGGACAATTCACACCAATTGACCTAGTCCCAAAGTAAGCTTAGCAAAGTTTGTGTTATGGGTACTAAGCAACGGCTAAACATACTTATATAGATAGATACATACTTAAATACATATTAAACACCCATGACCCGAGAACAAACATTCGTATTTTTCATACAAATATCTGCCCCGACACGGGAATCGAACCCGGGACCTCAAGCTTCGTAGTCAGGTTCTCTAACCACTAGGCCATCTGGTCGTCTAAAATAATAGTAAATAATAGTTCATTATTGTCGTGGCCTGGAAGTAGGCAATTGCTGGCTGATTATGAGTATTAAACGGACGAGCTTGCGAGTCCGTTTAACTAATACGAAGCTAACAGTCAATTTCCCGATGTTCTCTTTTTCAGGTGTAGCGAATGCCAACGTGACATTTGCAACAAAAAGGCTCCATCCTGGTACGCAATTCAGTTTCCTCGACTGCACCTACAATACGGATTGTAACCATTTCCCTCTTATATTTCGAAGCGATTGTCAAGAATCGCCTCACAAAGCCCAGGGGTGTTGCCAGTATTCCGCTAAAACCGATATTTCCCGTCCATTGTTTAACAACAAAGTTGCCAGGCTCAATGCCTAGTAAATTGCCCCTTAGTTTTTAGTTTTAGTTGGGGAACCGGACTGTGAAATTTTCATGAGAGTAACTCCAAGTTTTGCTGCGGCCGAGTACAACAGCCTATGTATTATTTAGACTAACTGGGGGTTAAATGGATACGTTGGTTGGATACTTGGGATGGACGACGTTAAGTCCATCACACCACCACAGTCCGACCATCCACAGTCATTACGAATGTGGTTTTTACACCGGCCGTCAGAAAAAAGGGTTACGTTTTTAGGGTTCCGTAGTCAACTAGGAACCCTTATAGTTTCGCCATGTCTGTCCGTCTGTCTGTCTGTCCGCGGCTAAGCTCAGAGATCGTTAGTACTAGAAAGCTGTAATTTGGCATGAATATACACATCAGTCACGCCAACAAAGTGGTAAAATAAAAAATAAAAAAATAATTTTTTTTAGGGTACCTCCCATAGACGTAAAGGGGGGTGATTTTTTTTTCACGACTAATCCAATAGTGTGGGGTATCGTTGGATAGGTCTTTTAAAACCATTGCGGGGTTGCTAACATGATTTTTCTATTCAGCGATCTGTTTGCGAAATATTCAACTTTAAAGTGAAAATTTTCATTAAAATCGAGCGTCCCCCCCCTCTAAAATCTAAACTGTTAGGTGGAAAAATTTGAAAAAATTCAGAATGGTAGTAAATATATCAAATTTACTAGGAAAATTATAGCGGCTAAGATTGCTCGGAAATTATTTGTAGTTTAAGAGTAAATAGTAGCCTAAGGTATAAAACATACCTAAACTTGGATGATTCCGTACACATACGAAATCCTTAGAAAAATATTACTTGATTTTTTTTGTAATGGCTACAGAACCCTACCTTGTGCGTGTCCGACACGCTCTTGGCCGGTTTTCTTAAATTCTTGTACGTTATTTTTTATTGCTCTAATTGATTTTAATGAAAATTTTCACTTTAAAGTTGAATATTTCGCAAACAGATCACTGAATAGAAAAATCATGTTAGCAACCCCGCAATGGTTTTAAAAGACCTATCCAACGATACCCCACACTATAGGGTTAGCCGAGGAAAAAAAAATCACCCCCACTTTACGTCTATGGGAGGTACCCTAAAAAAATTTTTTTTACTTTTTTTATTCAATCACTTTGTCGGCGTGACTGATATATATATTCATGCCAAATTACAGCTTTCTAGTACTAACAGTCTCTGAGCTTAGCCGCGGACAGACAGACAGACAGATAGACGGACAGACATGGCGAAACTATAAGGGTTCCTAGTTGACTACGGAACCCTAAAAATGAATTCTATTATGGGTGAATAGAGTTCATTTTTTTAGTATAAGATGGCCAGTTATTGAACGGTGGCCCGTTATTGGCGATTTACCCTACCAATGCTTTCATATTTTTTCTGTACGGAAAGTTTATTATATGAAACTAACTTGAAATTTTTTATTTTATTTAGTACAGTACTTTTTTCCAAGTTAATATTAAAACTATTTACGCCCGCACGAAACAGTTCGCTTAATCTTTCCTGTATAAACTACTAAGTAGGTATAGAATGGAATTCGCTTCCATCGTCTGTAGTTTCCAGATAGATACAACCAGAGGCCGTATTGTCTATCGCTTCTGTCGCTTGCCTTCGCTTTCACAGTCTCTTTCTGTCATCATTTTATACCGTTTGATAGAAAGAAATAGTGGTTGCGAAGGCAAGCGTCAGAAACACAGAAATAATAATAAAGAGGATAGAAGTGCCTTAGACGCGTGACCTTGGCGCCGCGCTTGTGACTCGTAGGTCACAAGCGCGCGACTTGTGGCTCAGTGCTATTTGAAACGTGGGTATGACAACAAGGGTTTAAAATGGTGTTTTGCAGCATTAGCAATTGCGGAAACTCGTCCACACTGTGTAATTACACTAAGAAGGGGATTACATTTCATTGGTATATATTAATTTAATGTAATAATGCGGTTTATATCAAAACTAGCTTTTGCCCGCGACTCCGTCCGCGTGGAATTAGTAATTTGGGCAGCTTATTTTTTTTTATCCAATTTGCTTTTTCATCAATTATGGCTCTCCTTAGTTCCTCGATATAAAAAAAACTTTACCCCCGAAAAACCCTCCCCCCGCACACCCGCGTTCACATTCACCACCGTACTCCCAAGTCAACCGTGCCTATAGAAGTTTTACTTCACAAACCCCCGATTTTTAAACATTCTTCCGCTCCGGTCCGCTCCTATTGGTGTTAGCGTGATTATATATAACATACGTTATAGGTTAGGGCTATAGAGCCTTCCTCGATAAATGGGCTATCTAACACTGAAAGAATTTTTCAAATCTGAGCAGTAGTACCTGAGATTAGCGCGTTCAAACAAACAAACAAACCAACATGCATTGTGCATGTCCAACTTAAGATGAACCCTATTTAGTATAGTTTACTATATTGTTGTCAGCTCATTTTATGTTGGATTTTTTTTCTATGTACTATCCATGTTCGATAAATTCTTAAAATAGACGTATCTTTCTTATTTGTGAACCGATTCAAATGAAACAAACACTAAATGTTAATCCAAGAAAATACCAACATATTAGTGAAAACCGCTTCCTTCTAGGTTAAGCCGTTTTTGAGATTAGCGCGCACAAACGCACAGACAAACAGACAATAATTCTAAAAATCATTGTTTTGGGTTCTATTGCGCTAATAAATAGCCCTAGTGACAGTTTTTCTCAAATATCTTCAATGTACAGACACCGACTTGTTACAGATTTATTATATGTATAGATTACTTTTTTTAACAGCCTATTAGACGTCCCACTGCTGGGCTTCCCCTTTTTCTTTCTATCCGTTTCTATCCTTCGTAAAATCTTGCCAAAATGAGTCAAAACGGTTAGAATCATCCCGCCATCTCCGTTTTGGTCGGCCCCTGCTCCGGTCCCCGTCGCTTGGAATGTAACCCAATCGGTGACTATTTAAAATTACTTTGCGATTTTTAATAGATTAACAGAAGCTTAACAAGTATTTGTGGTTAAGGGGCTAAATAGGCAGCACTAGTCAAGACTACCTAGTGTTTAGAAATGGCGTTACCATGCGGTAACAGAGAAATCGAGAAAGCAGGCCCAGACATCAATGACCCCTCCTCTGTACTTATAACGGTGGCACCACACTTTGTATTTTATGTTCGCAATTCGGCCATTGCATCTGTGTATTGCAAGTGAGGAACTAAGCATAATATTAAATATTATATAACCACCTATCTATTTTAAATATACTTAAGTTTTATTAGGGTTTCTGTGATAAGCTAGTACTTTGAGGTCTGTTTGACAACTTTGACATTTGTGTCACTAATAGGTGTGATTGTGGTCAAACGCAAGCCTATATTGTATAAAAAAATCGCAAGCAACACTGTTACGTCAAACTACCTAGCGGTACTAAATGCCATACCATATATGGCGATATTCCACTTGTCTGTCACAAAACCCTCACTCAGTAAAAAGTGGAGTAATTCCTATGTGTTCGCTGTCTTTTACATAATTATAAATTGGGTAGTACATTACATCATCATCATCATCAGCCTATGTTCGTCCACTGCTGGACATAGGCCTCTCCCATGGCACGCCACTGAACACGATCACACCATCATCATCGGTCCCACCGGTGTCAAGCAGCAGCGATACCGGTGTGAATATACTGCGATTAAATTGCCAACCCGCCTGCTCAGCGTCGCAATTAGAGCAAACCCTGACCAATGGCAAGTACATTACATTGTGAATTAATCATCAAGATATTACCTAATTTAAATTTAATTGTTTTTAATTACTGACGTCTTTAATACGCATCACGTGATGTAGATATTATATAGTATTGACAATAAATCTTGACAGTAAAATACAGTTCAGGTTTTTATGGAGGCATAAAAATATTACGACTGCTAAGTCGTTACGGCGAAAGTTTAATTAAATTAGAACGGTATTTTGTCTGATTAGTGGAAAAAGTAAACTTGCCTTGCGAAGTAGGTCAGATTTTTTATTGGGATTTGGTTGAAACTGTGTGACTTCACTTGTGTGAGTTGTACGTTTTTGTTTTATAATAATTTTAATAGATTAACAAAAAATATCACGCCATACTAGACAGCTAAGTAAATGAATAAAGTTGAAAAAAATATTATAGGTACGTCAATTAGGAGCCAAAGCGAAGACATCCAATGTTGTGTGTGTGTGAAGTTACCGACCCGCGGGCCTGCGTGAGAAATACGGCTCAAGCCCTCTCATTCAAAGAGGAGGCTTGTGCTCAGCAGTTGGAGATGATGATAAGGAGCCGTCCATAAATTACATCATACCAATTTTGGCCATTAACAAAAATCAAAGTGTCATACTTATTACTATGAAAATTTTAATTAGGTATTTTATTCGTGTTTCACAAATCGCCAGATTAACCCCTTTAAATACAGATTTGGGGAAATCATGTTTATTTGCCCTGTCTGCCACTGAATCATTTAAACTCTTAATTTAACTAGCTGCTGTTATCCGTAACTCCGTCTGCAAAGAATTCGTTTACCACTATCCCGCGGGAACTGTGCAATTTTCCGGGATAAAAACTACCCTATGTCCTTCCCAGGGTCTCAAACTATTCCCATACAAAAATTCATTTAAATCGGTGCTGCGGTTTAAGTATGAAGAGGTAACAGACAGATATACAGTCACATTTCGCATTGATAATATTAAGTAAGGATTATTGTTTAAGTATTGTAAGTGTTTGATAATATAAAAAACAAAGCCCAGCCACTAATCCTCTAATTTCGCGCGGTCTATGGATAATAAAGCCATTAATAACAGTTTGTTTTAACAGCCGCCTACGCCTCCGCAGCAATGTTTTAATTTTACGAATTTGGTCCGTTAAATTGTGAAAATCTGATTCATTCATAACTAACGGCTCTATAGAGCGTATATATCGGTCACTTCATAGTTGTTTTTAGTGAATAGTGGACATAAAGTGAACCATTCGGCCGACACTGATGTGTGATGTGCTACTTGCTCAACCGTTCGCCGGACCATGGCTTTGGAATAGCATCGCGATCATAATCACAAATAAAAAAAGTGTTTGCAAAAAAAAAAAACATTTTTCTACAGATATTTTTTTGGTGAGTGTGCTTGCATTATATTATAATCTAAAAGATATCCCTATATCTGTATCGAAATTTAAAACAATTTTTGCAAGTTAACTATAGCTCGTGAAAAACTCTTAAGATTTCAAAAAGTATGTTAGGTAGGCAACTACGTTTACAACCACAAATTACAATAATAATAATAATAAAATAGCAATAAAATATATATAACAATATTATCTAAAAAAACGTATACTTGTAATTAACATAACATAAGATTATTGTAGAGATAGGCCTCACTCAATGTCTCTCTCCATAATTAATTAGTTTATATTTTTAATAACCCTTCTAAGTAATACTTAAGTCACAACATGTATGTTTATTCAAATATTATTTATTTTATTAGCAGTTACGTCTGCTCACCGAACCTAAGATTTCCCCTCCCCGAAATTCTTAATCGCTTACATACGCCAACAGTGGCGTGTGGGAGGTCGGTTGGATGCGACGTGGTTCAGTTGGTAGAACACCCGTGCCTCTACCATGAGTTTGCACTGGTTTCCGTGACCGTACTCGCTGGCGACGGCGAGGGTTATTTGTATGGAGAATTGTACAGCGCCTCTAGCGATCACTTACGGAAGTACAATTCTCCATACAAATCATTTACGCCGTCGCTAGCGAGTACGGTCACTGTGAACTAGTGTGGACTCGTGGTAGAGGTACCGTTGGGGCGCATACCCGGGAGACGTGGGTTCAAGTCCCACCGGCGCACCCGGAAACTTTTTCGCTTTTAAATCTTATGTATGTTTATTTTTGTACTTTTAGCCTGTTTGTGTTATTGTTGTTTTAAATGAATGTTTTTCTTTCTTCTTTCTTTATTTCTGGCAGGCACCTACAATGTCGAAAAAATCATTTGTTAGGTACAGTTACAGTGAAACAAAAAATAAATATCCAAATGTGAACCCTTAATAAAAATTGCATGTCATTTTCACTGTCACATAAAACGTTCATGCGTGGCCTGCATAATGCATGCAAGCATTGTGCATAATGTTTGGACTGCGCTTTCCATTGCAATGAGTCGAGACCGCGACCCAGACACTAATTGCAGCTTTTGAATTCAAATCTACGGCCCAAACCCTCTCATTCTGAGAAGAGGCTTGTGCTAGGGCACTGTAGGGTGGGACGTATAACGGCACTTTCACACGGGCAACGTCCCGTTTTTTGCGGGTTCGGTTTTTTGCAGGATCCCGTTTAGTAGCAGGATACCGCAAACCGAATGATCGTGTGAATGTTACCACAGTAGCACGTATGCTACTAAACGGGATCCTGCAAAAAACCGAACCCGCAAAAAACGGGACGTTGCCCGTGTGAAAGTGCCGTAAAGGATAGGATCCACTCTTTATCCGAGTAATGCAACATATCCGTAGTACAGACGTCAAAAATAATTGTCAATAATAAATCCTATTAGAATTACACGGCCAAGTTACGACTAATGGAAAGTCAACAATCCCGAGTGGTAACTGTACTTATGTAGAAAACAGTCCGTAAATATGCAAATATTCATCAAATATTACGTAGACTTAACATGAAAATACTCTTCCATATGAAACCAAACGCGTCTGACTTCTTAAAGAAGTTGCCTCCCACATTACTTCCGTACTCCAAAAAGTTTAACAAAGTATACTGAAGAGCCAAAATAACGGGCCATTTTATACAACTTTTTGTGGGACATTGGGAATTGACTTGTATCTAAGCTCGCCAGTGCACTTTCCCAAGTCATTGTAAAAAGTTTGAAAGCTTGAGGGTAGAAATATTTTAGCGTCTTCTTTCAGAACATTTTATAAACGAGGCAAGGTAGACTTACTAATTAATTTTTATTTACACGTATTTATATAATATATTTATTTGAAAAATACTGAGTGCCAGTTAAAATTTTCTCGCAGATATCTGTAAAAAAATCAGTTACCTATCTGCCAGGGAAATGAAATCCTTGGATATAACTAATTATCTTCAAGGCATAGATTTTCCTTACAGATAAATATTAAAAAAATCAGTTATCTGTAAAGAAAATATAATCCTTAGAGATAACTAATTATCTGCGCGGAAAAAATATCTTCACAGATAACCAGTTGTCTGGCCATGCAAGGTTATCTCCAAGGCACAAGGGTGGAAATCCCTTAAATTGGGTAACCGTACAATAAGTTCACGATACATTTCATTTATTCATAGAAGTACATATTTATATCTATATACGCTACAATGATGATGATTATGATGAATTTGTGGATGTTACCTTGCCGGATTTTTGTTTTATTCAATGAAAGATGAAGAAGCTTTACCACAAATTTGAATTCAGCACCTTTGGCCGTGGAAAGGAAAAAAAAATAGAAAACCAATAAAAAAAACTGTTAAGTTTATGGCGCCTTTATTTCTATTTATCGCTGTGAAAACTATATGCCTGCAAAATTGATGACGCCAATGGCCTTTAAAAAGTACCAATGTACACTTTTTGCGTCCACTCGTGTTCATCTCGCGTACGATATGTGCTCTAAGTAGCACAAGAAAGTTAATAGAGTATTTATGTTCTAAAAGTAGGCCTATTGTGTCATTCAATTAGACATTTGAAAGTGTGTGTCATTCCTGTCAGTCCAAGCAACTGTCACGAACCAACTTCTTTAACAATACATTGTGTAAATAAAAATTTGCATAATAATCCGATTTAATAAAGTTCAACTTTTACTTCTCATTTTGTTTTTCATTTAGGTTGGTATTTACTTTGTAATCTGATTAAAAAGGAAAGCGTACTTATAATAGAAGTTCATAAGCCTTTTTAAAGGTCCTTCTGTAGGCTCTCGGAGCTTTTAAGTACCAGATTTAATTGGGGACAAACGATTAAGTGTAGAAAAGCCTTTTTTTAATTTGTTGGGTTATCTTTTGAAGTACGTAAATAACTGTAGGTAGGTACAATTAATTAAAAAGAAGTTGTAATCTTCTCGAAATCTAAAAATCTCGTGTCACGTTGTTTGTTATCGAACTCCTCCGAGACGGTTTGACAGATTTTTTGAAACTTTTTTTTCTGTATTCGGTAGGTCTGAGAATAGGTTGTAGGCTATTTTTTATACCCCCCTATCTTCGCGGAAAGAGTCGCGGGCAACAGCTAGTTATATATATTAAAAGTGATAGCTGCGGATCTGATTTAGTTGAATCCTTTGTTATTATTGAATAATATTAAAATATATAATAATTTTATTAATTTAAAAAGTGGTAGATGTGTTAAAAAACCATCAATTGTAGTCTCTAGCCTCACGTGACGTCGAAGAAAAAGACAGTATTATGCTTTTCATAACGAGAGCAAAAGAGAGATAAAGCGTGTACGTGTGTGTACCTGCCGCTAGGTTCGTTTTAATTTATTTTTAATTACCTATAGTGTTAATTTATTTTAAAATAATTATGTCATGTTTTTATTTGTATCATCATCATCATCATCATTAATTTAAGAGCTTAGCTCTTGTCGGTGGAGTAATCGACACTCTTTTCGGTTCTCTGCCAGCGTTTTCAGCTCCTGATACGACATGACATTGACTTTTTCCTTGGCTTGATCTATAAATGACCGTCCGTTATTTGTATAGATATAAAAAATTAATGAACATTCTCAAAGGTACTTCAACACTTATGACTCTCATCTAGATATAAAGCAATAGATCAGTTAATAAGAACTTTAAAGGATAATCGTATCGACGTATTCATGTTCTTTTTTTATTATTTGATTAATAAACAAAAAGTGAAACCTCGGGTCACTGCCAAGTGTTACTGACTCGATTCGTCATCGGCATTCCATAAAAGTCAACAATTTCACTTTCGACTCGGGAGTTCATTGTCATTGTTACCGTTTTGAATGTTGAGATGGTATTTTTCGTGACTTCGCGAAAAAGAGTGTTTTTTGTTTGGATTACGTCCAAATTGTATGAAGATTGTGTTTTATACCACTTTCAAGCAGTGTTTTCGAATGATTAGGTACTAAAATCTGTCCTCAGAACGCGAGGCCGGATATATAAATAAATAAATATAGGTACGAGAATTTCTCACATATTTGAAGGTACAATACAGTATTGCAATACAATACCATGACTCTTTATTTAACGTCATAGTAAAGTTAAAAAGCGTTCTCGATGCTCAGAAAAAAATGAGAAAATTTACATCTAAGTTATCGTTGACTTAGCCCATAAGTTGATATTAAACAAATAGCAAGAACAAATGTCATATTATACAACCTTAACTGATTTAAATTGTAAAACCAAAAGGATGGAATACGTAATCAGAAAGCCCATTATGAATTTTAATGAGGCATTTCAAGATTTAAAGCTTTAACGTTGAACTTTAGCACCATAGAACCATTGATTGTGGTTGGGATGGGAGCCGATTTCAAATTAGGTAAGTACTTCTGTGAAATTGTATTATGCTACAATTCCGACTCAATTAATACAAGCAAGGATGATTAAATAATTAGCAAATGACCTATATTAAGAAACCTCTGTATCTGTGGCTGCATCAAAATCGATACTTTAAATCGACACATTCAAATTTCGAACATCTTGTGTATGCAACTGTGCATACTTTATTATGTATACTGACCTTTCGGTTCGTTTCATTAAACCACACTCGTGTTTTAATGCCTCTCATTGTGCACCAGTCACATAAATAACTATTAAAGGAGCGTGACATTGTTATGACAGTCCTCTTAATTTGATATGTATGTACCTGATTATATACTTTATTATTAATCGAAATTTTGGACGTTTTTACTCCATTGCATCTCGCAAAAACGGTTCAATGGATTTGGATAAAATTTTGGCGCACAGATAGTATAATAGTATAGTATAATCTGGATTATCATGTAAAATACTTTTTATCTCCAAAATTCCGTAGATCCCGTTGTCGCGAAACAAATTCTTTGCAGACGAAATCACAGGCAGCAGCAGTTCAACATATTTTTTTACCGCTTTTGAAAGATTTTTGAACAGGCAAATTCATAGAAATTATCTTATCTTGACTTTTTGTATTGAATACATATTATTTACTAACGAAATAAGTTAGATAAAAAATTTGGAAGATTTCGTGAAATTAAATAAAGAGATCAACAACTACTATCTATATCTATTTTTGTTTTCAAAAGTGAACAATAACCATTTTAAAGCGAAGGTTTCGAGTTGCTACTTAAACTTAAACCAAACAACTAATGTACCTGTAATCAGATCCGTTAAACAAATGAACCATTTAAATACAACCCACTGTGGAACTTTATCACAGCAAACTAAATTACAGTGATCCTAATGGGCGCAGCAGCAGCTCATTGCGACATGGTTCTACATTGAGTTCCAGTTACGATACGATAATGGACGTATACTAACAATGACGCGTGACATCGACTTCCTTCTGTTTCGTGAAGGAAACAAAACATTGCACAAACCTTGACTACGATAAAGAAATATACGTTTTAACGTTACTTAATCGCCGTACTCAGAGGCCAAATAATGGCTACTTAACTAATATTCAAGAAACTTTTCTTAGCTCAGAAATTACTACAGAACTAAGAGGAATAAATAGATAGTACCATCCACAGTACAATACCTACGTACGGTACAGTTTGATGGAAAACATCGTCATTCTTAGAGGAGGCCTGTGCCTTGCAGTGGGATGTATATAAGCTGGGATGATGATGATGATAAAATAAAAACACGACCACGCGTATAACTCAAAAGCCGTATAATTATTTTTCAAACTTTTCTTTTATATGAAAGCCGATAAACAGGCTAGGTCACCTGATGTTTAGTGATCACCGGCGCCTATCACAATTGGACAGAAGACAGAGGACAGAGGACATTGGACAGAGGTGGAAGGACGAGTGGAATGCACAAACTACTGGAACTGCCCTGCCAACTATAGACCCCACGGTTAAACCAGATGGCTTCAGTCTACCACGCAAGCTCTGGTGTCGCTT
Source organism: Archips crataeganus (assembly GCA_947859365.1). Lineage (NCBI taxonomy): Eukaryota > Metazoa > Arthropoda > Insecta > Lepidoptera > Tortricidae > Archips > Archips crataeganus. Next base: position 5,140,584 of record OX402063.1, on the reverse strand, counting down.
AAACAGACTGAGAACAGGACACGGACGCTGTCACTACTTCCGACACAAGTGGGGTTGGCGGGACTCGACCCTCTGCGATTGCAGCGAGGAGGCTCAAACTATGGAGCACATTGTACAGCGCTGCCCTCTACACTCATACTCGGGCTCCCATGGAGATCTGTACAATCTAACACCTGACGCAATCTCGTGGCTTGGGACCCTGGATGTGGATTTATAGCTAATTTGTAGTGTCTTTCTTTAGTGTAATTGTTTAATGTTTTACGCCATACTATTAAATAAATAAATCACAATTGGAAACCTACACTACCATTGGGACTATTTATGCGTTGCCGGCCTTGTGTTTGTATTATAGAAGTGAAAGAAGTCATAGTCAGGATACACGAATTAAATCCACTTACTTAAATGTTTACGTTACCGTAACAAGTAATCTTAATATATAAAAGAAGAAACTGACTGACTGACTGACTGACATATCAACGCACAGCCCAAACCACTGGGCCTAGAGATTCCAAATTTGGCATGTAGGTTCCTTATAAGGTCTAGGGGTGCACTAAGAAAGGATTTTTCAAAATTCACTCCCTAAGGGGGTAAAAAGGGGGTTCAAAGTTTGTATGGGGAAACAAGATTAGTTCGACTATTTTATTCGAAACTTCACAGAAATACTCCTAATGATAAATGAGTAAACACGTGTTTCAGGTTTTTTGAGAATTCAACCCCTAAAAGGGGGGAAAGGGGTAACAAAGTCTGAAAATCAACATGGGTGTTGTTTCTATGGTTTATTGGGTCGCTGGTTATGAAAACAACAACGGTTTTAGAAATCCGACGTGGCAGACGTAAAATACCATCTCCCTGGATGGGGTGCGATGGGGTTGAAATATCTAAATAAAATTAATGACTGTTGATATATCAACGCACAGCCCAAACTACTGGACCTAGAGACTTGAAATTTTGCACATAGATACCTTATACAATGTAGGCATCCACTGAGGAAGGATTTTTGGGAATTCCCACGGGAAAGGGAAAAAACGGGATTTATATATTCGATTCCGAGTGACCCTATCTCAGTAACTATAATAACTAGACTCTTCAAATTTGATACACAAGTAGGTTACACACATTATTTAAAACATTAATTTCAGGATTTTTCAAAATTCCCACGGTATAAGGAAAAAACGGGATTTTTCGTTTTACTGGTCGTAGAAAGCTGAAATTCGGCATGTAGGTTGTTTGGGGAGTGTTGAGCTGGATTGAGAGAGGACTTTCCCATATTCCCACGGGAACGGGAAAAACGGGATTTTTTGTTTTACTGGTCATAGAAAGCTGAAATTTGGCAAGTGGGTTCCTTGGGGAGTGTAGAGCTGGATTGAGAGAGGACTTTCCAAAATTCCCACGGGAACGGGAAAAAAACAGGATTTCTCGTGTGACTGGTCGTAGAAAGCTGAAATTCGGTATGTAGGTTGCTTGGAGAGTGTAGAGGAGCATTGAGAGAGGACTTTCCCAAATTCCAACGGGAACGGGAAAAAACGGGATTTTTCGTTTTACTGGTTGTAGAAAGCTGAAATTCGGCATGTAGGTTGTTTGGGGAGTGTCGAGGAGCGTTGAGAGAGGACTTTCCAAAATTCCCACGGGAACGGGAAAAACGGGCTTTTTCGTTTTACTGGTCATAGAAAGCTGAAATATGGCAAGTGGGTTCCTTGGGGAGTGTAGGGGAGCATTAAGAAAACATTTCCCGAAATTCTTACGGGAACGGGAAAAAACGGGATTTTGCGTTTTACTGGTTGTAGAAAGCTAAAATTTCAAAATTCATAAGTACTGTAAGTAGGCCGCAAAGAGCACTTTAACCGACTTCTAAAAAAGGAGGAGGTTATGCATTCCACTTTATGTATTTTTTTATGTAGGTATGTTCACCGATTTCTCGGTCAATTGTGGACCTGCTTGCTTGCTTGCCTGTATGCTTGCTTGCTTGATATCTTGGTTCTTTGGAATACTCATAGTACACGCGAGCGAAGCCGCGGGCAAAAGCTAGTTTTCTTATAAGTTAAGTAGTACTTTTCTAAGATTATGATTCCGTCCTGTTCCAGCCAGTCCAGAATAAAGGAGAGTACCTGGATGACCGAGCTTTGCTCGGTATTGTTTTTTTTGGTAAATAGTGTATTTTTGATTATAAAAATAAAATATGTTTAGATAGGAATTACATATATAATTATAATAATTATAATTATAATTACATATATTATTAGGCCACACGAGAGTAATTTTGTAAGTTGTGAGCGGCAGAATTTCGGTTGCGCCATACATTGTGTCACGTGAGTGTCACGTGGTGGCCCGCATATTGTATGGCGCGAACCGAAATTCTGCCGCTCACGACAAAAACACGGGTGGGGGTGGGGGGAGGTGGTAATACCAGGTTTACACGATCGCCTTGTTACCTCGCCTCGTGCCTCGTCACCTCGCCTCGCGCCTCGCCTCGTCGTCTCGCTCCGGACGCGAGCCTCAAAATCAAGGCGAATCACGAGACGAGGCGCGAGACGCGCCTGTTCACACTCTCGTCTCGTGGCTCGTCCCGCAGTTCGCCTCGCCACTCGTACGCGAGTGTCAACCAAGTATGATAATAGCCATATTCGTGGCTAGCGGCTGGAGCCGCGCGCGGCTCGGCTCGCGTCAGTGGCGACAGTCGCGAGCCGCGCGCGGACGTTATATAATATACTCTGTGGTACGGCTCGTACGGCTCGATTCCGACGCAGTGGACGCTTAGCTCTAGAGTTGCGTTGCTTAACAACGCCATCTATTGTCAAGTAGTTTTAGTGTTGCTGTGCTGGTTAAGCAGTTACTCAAAAATTCTTTTTTTCTGTTCTGTGCTCCCAATAATACTTTTTCTCACAAAAGAAGAAACTTGACGTTTTTTCATGAAAAATAAACTTGAAAAAAAAAACAAAAAAACTTTAAAAATAACGTGGAATCGAACCGAGGTCGGCTGGATCCGCGACCACCCGATATCTACTGTGGATCTGCTCAAGTCCGGCGAAATTTAGCTTTGTATTCTAACGCAAACAAAAATAGCCGGAAAACACGAGTAAAAGCGGTTTTCTGAAAATGAAACATAGCTAGATCAGTTTTTCATTCCCGAAAACCCCCACATACCAAATTTCATCGAAATCGTTGGAGCCGTTTCCGAGATCCTGATTATATATATATATACAAGAATTGCTCGTTTAAAGGTATTAGATTAGATAGATAGATAGATTATCACACAAATCAGAAGAACTTCCAATAAAGTTCTAAATAAAATTTTAAAAATTCGTACATTCAAACATTAGCATATGTTACATGTCTAGTCTCGCCTTTCACCACCGACACGCCACACGCGCCTTGCGTCACCGCTGGGTTCTTTAAATAATGAACTCGTCAACTACATTACTCACTGCGTCGAAATTTACCTCACAGCATTTCCTAACCGAAGTGGGCACCTAAAAACACCTAGTCATTTTCAAATCGTTCGAAACTCCAAAGTTTCTTTTTAAAGTTTTAATGAAGCAGAATTGAAACTGCCAGCACTTTTTACGGTTTCTCGTTAAAAGTTCATTTTAATTCGGTTACATTTATAAATTATAATCAGTCAGTTACTTTCCTAACTTTACTTAGTTAAAAGTTGAAGCTTAAAATGTGCAAATTAAAAACTTTATAAATGTCAGATTTGGTTCCCTTACATTATTTTATAATTAGCATAGACAATGCAGAGCAAAGCAACGATTGTTTTTCTTCAACATCCTGCACTATCGGCGCACATATTTTTCTATTCATAAAATAAATGCGCAAGAAATACGTGTGCAGAACAACATGACAGTTAACTGGATACATTTCCGACGATCTTCCGCTATTTATCTTACAAGGAAAAAAAGTGTAGAGCGTGGGAAGAAAACTCTATGGATCATTCACAGTTTACACTACAGGAAGATGTTTCTATGGAGAAAGGAGTGACTAACAATACAATTAGCGTAGGCGTTAGTTAACGATAATGCGTGTGCCTTATTATCCGTTGCTGAATTAGAAATTAGAAACTTGACAGATAATTAAAAGTAAATGCATAAAGCCAGCCAAGTGGGTAACTTACAGTACAAGTTTGACAATTACGTTAAGAATTTTTGTTTTAAAATCACGAACTATGTGAGACTGCCGCTGCAATGTGGTCGAAACGTCGAGGTAATTTTAGCAACAAATAGTTCGTGTTTAAGTCCCGCAAAATATTGAGTGAGATCACGAAAATTTAAAACATTAGAGTTACATTCTTTCTTATAAATTATTTAAAGATAAGTTTTGAAAAAGTTTTCGTTTGTGCAATTGTTTAGCACATCAAACAAAGTCATCAAACAATTTGACAGCTGTAACAAAAGACAGCTAAAGAAAACAATTGAATGCCGCAGCTAATTGTCACTAGCCGCGGGTCGATGGCCGCAAGGGAAAGTGCTTTCAAATTGCTATTAGCATGACACCTTGCGTCATCGGAGTTCAATGTCATTTTCATTGACTTTGAACAACGGCAGCAGACTTGGTAATATTACCAATACTGATGTAAGTACACTAAAAGAAAATTTGAATGTTTTTCTCTCAGAATTTAATAAAACAAATAGATACAAATTATAAAAAATTAAAATCCATCATTTATTGAATCAGGCGTTACTTTGCGGAGGACCATAATATATATTAATGAACTGAAACAATTACTTTGCTCCACCGTCATACCTGGTTTACACTCGCGTACGAGTGGCGAGACGAACTGCGGGACGAGCCTCGAGACGAGAGTGTGAACAGAGGCCCTACCACGAAGTGCATAATTCGAACTTCGTTTCGTGCCGTCCCGCTCACGCTAATATGATTTGACACGAGAGTGAGAGGGATAATACGATACGAACTTCGATTTTCGAATTTCGGAGTAGCGCCTCTGGCGCGCCTCGCGCCTCGTCTCGTGATTTGCCTTGATTTTGAGGCTCGCGTCGCGTCGCTTGATTTTGAGCGAGACGACGAGGCGAGGCGCGAGGCGAGGTGACGAGGCGAGAGTGTAAATCAGGTATCAAGAAAACATTAATATCTTAGTCGTGCTATAAAATTAATGATTATGAAAAAAAATAGTTGCGTTAATTAAAGTATCAGGAACTAATTTTAACTTTTAGACGACCGGTTAGAATAGTGGTTAGAGAATACGAAGCTTGAGATCCAGGTTCGAATCTCGGTCGGAGCAGATATTTGTATGAAATATACGAATGTTTGTGCTCGAGTCTTGGGTGTTTAATATGTATTTAAGTATGTATTTATCTATATAAATATGTTTATCCGTTGTACAGTACCCGTACATACAATTAGTACAGGCTTTGCTTAGTTTGGGACTATTTAAATTATGAATCTTTTTAATACTTCGATGGCCCCTACGTAAATCATCGAAAGTCAATTTCTGCACTTTTCAGTATAGCGTTTTGAAGTTGGTTTATGGTATAATTCGGAAAATATAAATATTACATTGACTTCATATATCCATAATAACTAATAAAGTAAGTATTTATCTTGCGGGATTTTTATTTTCAGGAAAATTATAATAGTTTTCTGGAAATTTGAAATTCGATAGCATACGTCGTGATAAAGAGAATTACATGTATCGATACTGCCAATTTCGATTTTTTACACCGGAATTATTTTTAAAGGTCTTATCCAAAATGGTAGTTTCGATTATTTACTTCGACAGTAGTACTGCGGTAGCTAACGTAACTGGTAGTGTAGATGGTCTACGCCACAAAAAAAAATCTCTATTATAGCTATTTTACCCGTTTCAATATAAACGCATAATTTTTTGAGACATTTTTTAGTATGAGTACTTAAATAAAATCAGTATTGTTTTGTTAATTGAAAACTTTATTCAGAAAATCAATTTTTTATTTCTAGAAATCTGACTTTTAAATCACTGTTATCATCACAGCTTATTATTTTATAATTACTGCTTAGTATTGTCTAGTGAAAATCAAAAAAGTTCTCAACAAACTACAGATGTAGTAAATAAATAAAAAATAATATAAGAAAACTCGTAACATACAACATAAATGTATCCAAACGCTCTAAATTACTAAACAAAAAACTTCTCAAAAACTCTTTATTGCACGAATGAATGAATCTTACTTACTTATGAGATAAAAAAACGAAATACCTTTTTGGCTCACTAACTTCAAACAAAATATGAAATATAAGTAAGCATATAATATTCTAATCAGAATCGTCGACATTATCACCAATACTGTACTGTAACTAATATTTTTTTTTAAATATTCTTTAGGTGATAGGTATCACCCCCGATTGACATAAAGAAATAAGATCTTTATATTTTGCATCTGTAACAGTCAGCAGGTTACCATATGCCATCTTAAGTTCAGCGTCATCATTCATTATTTTCCCACTTCTTCTAGTAGTGATAACTGTGTTTAAGCAAAATTGCTCGCCCTTTAAATCGTATTTAAAGAAAAGACAATTCGGTGCATTTTTTTTCTACCCTGACCTCTTTGACTTTGTTCCATATTACAAATATTTCGTTTATATTATAATACAGCAAGTCCAACATCTCCAAGTGGACAATTCAATATTAAAAGACAAATGTACCACAAACAACTTCGGGTGAATTTTGAGCTACTATTTTGTCATCTGCATGAAATTTTCTTGTATTTTTTTTATTTTCTATATGCTGAGATTGGGCACTTATTTGATCTTCAGTCGGGTTTGCCTCATTTGAAAATGCATGACATTTGTCGCAAATGTCTTTCTTTGGGACATAGAATCCAACGTTCATGTGCTCATTCACTATATCAGTGTTAGTACTGACGTAGTGTGACAGATTTACTTTTATAGTTTGGCAGCTGATCCCATTCTTTGTACAAGGAAAACATTTTTTTGAAGGATACGTTATTATTCAGATAAAGTTTACTACTACTTTCTCTTGCTTTTTTGGTTGCATTTCGGTAAATTTGTCTACATATTCCCACTGCTGAGTATGCACCCCTAATTTCCGAAAATTGGTTAATATTCTTTGCCGGGTGTCGGTATCAAATTTATCGTAACATTTTAATTTGCACGTAGAACGACACATCTTTTTCTTTTTTTCCTGGGTTTGCTTTGAATGTAGACATTCTCTTTTGGCTTAATGAAATGGTCGAGCTCGGCGAATCGCACTCTGATACTGTTATAAGAGAGCTAACGCTAGCTATGGGGCCTGGACTACTGGTAGGTGTAGGTAGTTTCCCGGATTCAGTCGGCAGCGGTGTCAATGGAGAAAACGAACTTCTAATGTTGCTTATTGTCTTCAGTTTGGCTTTGTATTGAGATTTCAAAGTCTTGTAATGGGGATGGCACTGGAGTATTTACTGAGCTACTTAAAATAATTGACTCCTTATCACTGTTTATTGCAATTAGTACTTTTTCTACCGTCGCTTCCAGAACAGAAAAATGTGGCGTAGCCAAGTTTCTGTCTGAAGATAGTTCTTCGTCAACTATTCCCTCGAGGGTGGCCCATTCTGAGTCTCCAAAGGTACAAGTTGCAGGTAGCGCAGAATCTGAAAAATACTAGGTACCTAATGATAGTTTGATATTCTGATCAACACAATACAATATCGAATCTGCCAGTTTCGATACAAAGTTAACGGCAAATTCCAACGTACAATATTGAAACTGGCAGTTTCGATACCAAGTCAACAGTAAATTCCAACGTACAATATTGAAACTGGCGGTTTCGATACCAAGTCAACAGTAAATTCCAACGTACAATATTGAAACTGGCAGTTTCAATACCAAGTCAATAGTAAATTCCAAAGTACAATATTGAAACTGACGGTTTCGATTATTTAAGTCGGTAATACTATTAAATGTTCATAATTAATAATTATTTGTCAATAACTTGACCGTAACTGCACACTATTCCTATTAACAACGTAAAATACACAATCTTTTTAAAATATAATCACTAAAAATGTTCAAGCTTACCAGGTTTTTCACTATCGGTGGCTGCACTGTCTTTTGTTATCAAACCAAGATTTTTTTAGATCTCGACGCATTAAATCTGTTGTACCTCATTATTACGTGTTTTAAAAACAAAAAACATAATAAAATTGTAACGTTATTAGCTGATTGGTCGCTTGTTGCCAACTGACCGCCTCGCGGGCTTGTGCGACGTATACTATTGAAGCTGTTAGTTTCGTCTCGTTTACACGACAACTATTCCCACGTAAACAATCGAATGTAGACTTACGATGACCTACTACGGAAATGTTATAATGTTTTCGATGTTTTACGACTCAAATATCTGCTTAAAAATAAGAATTTTCTTTTTTCCTTTCGGGGGTGTAAAATATGGCTTAAAAGAAGTAGATTACACAAATAAAAAAAAACGGCAATTTTGAGTTTCGATGGTTTACGTAGGGGCCATCGACTTATACGTACACGAGCCTATTATCTAGGCCAAATTTTGTTACTTTGAGTATTATTATGATTATAACGCACACGTGATTCATGCGGGGAATCATACGCGCTGCCATAACAATGCACAAAGAGCATGCCAGACTAGTGGTGGGACTATACGGAAAAAATAAAATGTATACAATAAGGCCGAATCAAACTAGGCCGCAAATATACCACAGTTTTCAGATGGTGCCTTAAAAATAATAGTTTTCCATGAGTTTACTGACTACATAATATTTGAAATGTTCGAGTCAAGTCTAAATTTTTTACTGAATAAGTCTAAGTGCTTAAAAAAACTATTTTTAATACAAGCGCTTTCATTGAATGCACTTCCATTGTCATTCATGTTTCTGAATGTCCCGATGTTACCGATGCCACAGACAGTGGGATATTAGGTAAAAACTTAATAAAAACAAGCGGTATGTGACTAAACTATCTAAAAAAAAATACGCGGATTAGTGCTAAAAGAAAATGTTAACTTTTTTTCATTACACATCTCTGGTCAGCCAGTATTAATTTAATTCTGAACGCGTCGTTTAGGCGGGAAAGCCCGCAAGTGGCGCGAGGACGCATGCGCGGACGCTCTGAATCACGATGCGTTCAGAAATCGTACGTGAGCCAACTAGTAAAGTTGTGGGGCTGACTGACGCTTTCCATGTAACTTCACTAGTACTGCATTGACCCCATTAGTAGTTCCTGCTGGAATGCTTGCCAACTTTAAAAGGTTTTTTTTTTATTGGATCGGTTTATCGCACACCCGCGTGCTTTTTACTTCAGACATTAGTAACGAAATGTTGAATAATACATACAAGATTGAGTATCGTAAACCAAGGTGACTTTGATTGAACTGCGCGGGGCGACTTTAAAAAGTAGTTTGCTGACCAACTCACGCATTTTTCGCATCGATCTTCTTTTTGTCTACATGTCAACCATTTACCGGATACGGATAATGTCGAGTTTTTAGCGATTTTAAGACTATCAAAGTAGCCACAATTTGATCAAGGCACCCCGGTTTACGGTAATTTTTCATTCCAATTTTTGAGGAAAGACTGAAAACAATTTTTGGACACTAAATTATTTAAAACTGCACGACTAATATAACTTTACAACTGTGCCTGCGACCGTTTACTGTTGACCTGTACAGTACCCAATTGTACCTACCTACAAACAACAAAAATACTCGAACTACCTACTTTTTTTAAATTAGGTACCTACCTCGACGTTTTGAATACATTGCAGCGGTCGTAATGATTTTAGCAGAAAGTCGCGATTAAGTCCCTAGAAAATATTAGTTATGAGTAAGAATCGGGAAAGTTTCAAACATTGTAACAAAAATACAGTCAATCTACAATCACTTAATACAATCAAAAATGATTTAAAGTTTAGTAAGTATATATCTACATAGATAATAGTGATGCGCTCATCGCAATAATCACTTCCCCAAGGCTGTGCCTTATTCGGCACAGAGAACCGTGGGCCTTATTCGGACACAGATTAATCAGGCTGTCTGTAGTTACTTAGACGATGTGGTTTAGCGCCGGGGGCGGTTTGTCGCAGCACATATTAAGAGGGTACGATGGCTGAGAGACTTTTGAGAAATAGGTATTTTAATGAAATGTCGCTGTCTCGCCCGAACCCCTCCGTGTCAGTACAGCGAGAGCGGGACAACTGCAGCTCAGAAGACCGTTATTAGGCGCGTAAAATTGATCAAAACAGCATTTCGTAATCCCCTGTTTTCTTCTCGAAAACTGGACCAATAAAATTTAGCTATGCCCCTATGTTTTCCTTTTTTTGTTTATATCAGGGATTCTTTTCTGATGAGTGTCTGAAAATGACGTTGAAATTGGGCAATTTTTTCAGTTTTTGAAAGCTCATATTTCTTATGTCAATTGAAATATGGAAAAAAACGAAACATAGGGGCATAGCTGTGGTAGATACAGATTACACAGTAAAAAAAAATGGCTCTAAAGCCATTATCCAGGGAGGAAACAGGGGATTACGTTTGTATGGAGAAATGGTGCGCATCATACCGTCTTAATGTTTCGGTGTGGACCTTTGTGTACTGGGTCGGTGCATAAATTAATTTGAATAATTAGAAGATAGTGCTGAGAGGAAATGTGTGGAGACCGAAAATTTGCACGCTAAATCGTAGTTAGCCGTACAAAACGGGTGACTGGAAAGTTCTGTTGTGACATAAAAAATACCCTTACAATTGTATGATTCATTTTTGTGTCACAACGGAAAACGTTCATACAAATTTTAAATACGGTTATGGTCGAATTTTTTGAACCCTACCCAAATATGGCGAGCGTCTTGGGCAGGGGTTGTATCAAAAATACTGATAGGTACTAAGTAAAGGGGTATAATCCAGCCTCCTCCAACATCCTCCAAAATTTCACCACATCTGAATGGAGGTCCAAACTCGATGAGGTAATTCGTAATTTCATTAATTCAGTATGGCCAAAGGCACTCCACAATAAAACGACACAGCCCCATCGACTTTGGACTCGTTTGATTCGTCTTGACTACTTCTTCTTCTTCTTCTATTCGTCTTGTCTTGAGTACTTTGACCCCAGATGGTAACCAGGGTCTGATGATGAAGCTGGAAGATGGCTAAAGGCACTCAACAATAAAACAAAAAAAAATAGCTATGAACACTTTTCGATAGGCAAGTTATCTCAGGCATATTTGTTTATAAATTATATTTGATAAAAGATATGTCTCATCGAGTTAACAGATCGGTGAAGGTCGATCTTCAACGGCTCTCAGACCACTGTTCCTTAGTATGTACCTAAACAAGTTGTTTTGTTATTGACGTTTACTGTATCTTGTATGTGTTTGTTACAGAGCCGTCGTGTGTAATGCAGCAATGGCGGTCGCGGTGAGGGCGGCGTTGCTCTGCGCTTGTGCAATGCTACTGCATAGCGGTGCGTACAAACCCCCTCCCATTAATATTATAAACGGGAAAATTTGTATGTACTTATGGATGAAAGAAATGATGGTGAGGGATGAAAAGGTTGCTCCCTGGCATGCGATTTAGTTTTATCGACTGTAGGTACGAGTAAATCCAAGCCTGAGTTATGCCATGTAAGTTGAATTATTGTTGTATTTAAACGCGGCGACGATGTTTGATATTCTTGGAAGTTTGATTTCATGTCGTCAAAACTTTTTTGAGAGATTCTAGAACCATTTTCAAAAACAAACAATTTTAATTTTTGCAAAAATCTCAGTTCTTAAAAAGTTTTTAAAAAAGACTAGGTATGCAAGATTCCTATTAAATATAATAATTTTTGCTTTCACAATTTTCACTCATTATTTTAACCACATCCGGGACTTAAGGCCCTGCCGAGCTTTTGGCGCTAATCGATTTTAGGTACTCTATGCACTCATGTATGTGTGCGTGAGAGCGGCTAGAATCAAAGCCGTGCGTAAGCGCGAGCGACACATGTTTCCCGTCCGATGGCCGAAGGAGAGAACTAACGCAACTAAGTACTTATCGGAAAAGGGGAAGCACGATGGCTCAAGATCATTGACCTATAATAACAACAAGACACCCAATCGCTTAACAAAAGTTCCTCAAAAAACGTCGGAGCGGCGTTGTGTGTACGTATACATCAATTTAAACAGATAACATTAACAGCATTCATTCAAATTAACACCTTATTTCGTAGCAGTAATGTTTAATGTCAATTGAATACGATCGTTCGAAGTAGAGACATGACGTCACGCGCTGGAAATCAATGCGAAGCGGAAGCTAGACTGTCTGTCTCTTTTTTTCTCGTGAGTTTGATTACGGTGCGAAAGAGACATATACGAATACGGGGCGAGAAGTGACGTTGTAATCAACGCGCGGTCGAAACACAACTGAACCAAAAGCCTGCCTAATAGACGCGTGTGCAGGCTTTTGCTTCCGACAATTTTTGAGCGTGATTGGGAGTCTAGCTGTTATTATAGGTCAATGCTCCAGATAGGTTGGTTAGACTGCGCGTGTATTTAGTTAGGTATTTTCATCGTATTACTAAAACAAAATACATATTTTAAAAATGTAGCAACACTACCTTAGAAAACGTTTTGTTTTATTAACATTCAAAAAGTCATGACCTGGGCTCAATTGCATAACAAAGTACAACTACTTACTTATAATCCAAGCGGAACTCTCTTTCTATTTAATATAACTGAAGCGTGAGTTCCGCTTGTAATATTAGTTATACTTTGTTATGCAATTGGGCCCTGCCATGCAGTATTTTATTTTATTTTTTAGAGACGACTTTAGTTTTTTTCTATCGAGCGAACTACAAGTAATCGTGTTTCGATAAACACTAGTCATTAGAGTGAGTCCTCAAATATCTTACACATTAATTCCAGAACTAAAACTTTGCTAAAAGTAATGATACAGCACGAGATTAAATGAATACAATAAATGCGCCAAAAGCTCGGTAGGGCCTTAAACACGACGAGACACTACCTAATTTGGACGTAGTTTAACGAAAAAAATGCAACCCTCAACAAGTCGCTTTTTGATTTTGGATCTAGTTTCAGAACCAACAAAAGTGAAATTAAAGAAGAAAATGTCAGTAGTTTGGATCCTTTTCGTTAAACTACGTCCATTTTAGCAACATATCGTCATGATTAAATTCCAGGTGTGATATCAATTGACACAGTGTTATTTCTTCTGCAGCAAGCGCGGAGCTGCTTGGTCGGTGTCCCGCGCAGGCGTCGTGCCCGCCGCGCGCAGCGCCGTGCGCGAGCGACGACGAGTGCGGGGAGCAGGCGTGCTGCGAAACAACCTGCGGGAAGGCTTGTGTGGACCCGCTGTTCACAGGTATGGGCCAAAGCTGACTTGTCCGCCAAATGTCTCTGACAAAGCCCCATTCAATACAATACAATGACTCTTAATTGTCCACCACAAAGAAAACAAGACAGAAAAACAAGTACATACAAAAAATATATAAGGTAAGCAATAGGCGGCCTTATCGCTTCGAAGCGATCTCTTCCAGGCAACCTTTTAGCTAAATAATGACAGCAAGGAATACATTACAGCAGGTGGTGCCAATAAAATAAATATTAATACCTATAAAAAACATTATACAAAAACAACCTGATATACAATATATAACATAAAACACACATAGATAAATAATACACAACAATATACTTTGAAATATATAAACAGACTATAATTTTTATGTAAGTACATGATAATAAACAGTGCTCCTTAAGCAAGGATCTGAAGATAGGTAAGGATTTAGCACGCCTTAGGTTTATTGGTAGAGAGTTACACAGCCGAATATCCTGTACATGGAATTTGGAGTTGGAATTTGTTTTTGGCTCCCACACCCCCGTATATGTATGAAAAAAATTAATAAGAATTGGCCGACCATCCCCCCTGTTTGATATTTATTACGTAAAAATCTAAAGGAAAAAATTAATACGTGTTTGGTTTGTTTTCAATTCCTATTTTTTTAAGGAACGTTTTTGAAGCTAATTAATACTAATATTTTTATTTTTTGGTATTAGGTCTGGAAGTTAAATTGAAATTAAAGGATTTTACTAAATTTCCGTAGGAATTTACAAAAATTACTTCGCTTACTTTATTTACGTCAGTGCAAAATGTCATGTTTAACTAAACTTCATCATCATGGTCTCTGCCTATATACCGACCTACTGCGGCATAGGTCTCCTCTCAAAATGGAACGGGTTGGACCGTAATTCCCACGCCGGTCCAGTGCGGATTGGGAATTCCACAAACACTATTGAATTTCTTCGCAGATGTGTCCAGGTTTCCTCACGATATTTCCCTTCACCGTAAAGCTGATGGTAAATTTCAAAATGTAATTTCGCACCTAAATGCCAAAAAACTCTCAAATCCCACGATACTCTAGGTCAAACCACTAAGCTACGACTACGACGGCTTTTTTCTTAAACTTAACCGTCGACATTTCAGTACGGGATTTAACATAACACGTAATAAATGCTAAGTGTCATCCAAATCCGTCCAATCGTTTTAACGTCAAAAAGTAACAGTTACACGCTAATTACCACACTCTTCCAGGCTGTGAGAACATCAGGCTATCTTCCGAGCGGATATCTCGAGCCCTGGCAGCGGAGAACACCCGCGGTGGGCGAGGCCTCATAAAATCGGTGCGGGCGCCGCGCTGCCGCACCTCCGACGGCGAGTTTGAGGAGATCCAGTGCGACAACGAGATCGTCAGCTCGTGCTGGTGCGTCGACCAGGCCGGGTTTGAGGTGAGCTCGCTAGCTTCTATGATCAACATCATTTTAAACAGCCAGACACGTCTATAATACCAGGTTAATGAACTAAAACAATTACTTTGCTCACCCGCGACCTTACAATAGTTACGTTACGTGCCTTATAAATAAATAAACAAAAAATTCAAGGTAGTTTTAAATATGTCAATAAAAGTTAATTTTTGTGGGGTAGTTTGAGAATAAGAAAAATAAAGTGGGTACTTGAGAAGTTACAGTGACAAGTTAAAACATTTGTTTTGGTTTGTTAGTTTAACATTTGGTAGCATAGCATACGGTTGTGGTAACTCTGAAGATGAGCTCTGGTTGAGTTCGAAACGCGTCAGTGTAGCTTGGTGGTGGTGATGGTTGGGTTTATGTGATTTGTGTGTGTTCGTACAGTGTGGAGGTGGAGGAACTGCATGAACGCACATTTCTTGCATAAACGTAACTATTGTAAGGTAGCAAAGTAATTGTTTTAGTTCATTAATATGGACCTCCGCAAAGTAACGCCTGATTCAATAAATTATAATACCAGGTTGTTAGAATAGCCATACCGGCGGCCTGAGCAAGGCAGAATAGACAGGCAGAGCTCAGCTCAAAAGTAGCTGAACCCCTCTGTAATTTGTCACTATCGCCAATTTGACACATTTTCTTGTTGAGTTTCTTGCCGAATTCATTTCAACAGGGTTTTACCGAACCGGTGGTAGATTAAATTGAATAATTATTTTGACTTTGATTTTTCAAACTGTCTCAGTATTCAAATATTATTTATTTTATTAGCAGTTACGTCTGCTCACCGAACCTAAGATTTAAAATTGAAAAAGTGTCTCAGTATTGTTGTTTATGTGACAAAGTACTGTACCAAATAATGAACAGTTTACATCATTTCGGTTTTATTTTTTACATTATCGAACATTCAGTTGTCATACCTAATTCCTAACAAACTCAGGACACCTTTCACATTGCTAAAATTACCTCGATGATTCAGCCACATTGTACTCGTAGCTGGCGTGGACTTCTTTGTGAGTAATTCTGATTACGAATAAAACCACTCACGAGAAGATTATAGCCACTTTCCTATTGGTAAAATTACCTCAATGTTTCAGCCACGTGAGTCACGTCGGAGCGGCCGAAACATCGAGATAACTTTAGCAGTTTAAAGCCGTGATTAAAGCCAGAGTGTTTAAATATGTGCCGTCATCTGAAATACCATTTCACTAATCAAACCAATCCAATTCCCAAGGTGCCAGGGACCCGCGCACCCGCCGCCGCGCTCGTCAACTGCACCCGCAAGGCGCCCTGCGCAGCGCACACGTGCCGCATGCTGTGCCCGCTCGGCTTCGAGCTGGACGCGCGCGGCTGCCCACTCTGCAAGTGCCGGGACCCCTGTGCCGGCGTCACCTGTCCCGGCCAACTGTCCTGTCAACTGGAGGAAACGCCGTGCCTGCGGCCGCCCTGCCCGCCCGTGCCAAACTGTAAGTAGTTGATAATGTGACATCAGCTGTGCCCACTCTTTGAGTGCCGGGATCCCCGCGCAGGAGTCAGTTTCCCTGTATTTCATACTAAATACGAACTGAAACATGGATGCACAGAAAAAAACCAGCTCCGAATCGAACCCGGGTCCTCAGCATACCGTGCTGCGTGTTTTTACCCCTACACCACAGCTGGTCCCCCCTGCTCAACTGTCTCAAGTTCCCCTGGTCAACTGGTCTGTCAACTAGAGAAACCGTGCCCGCAGCGCAGTCGCCCTGCCCACCCGTGCCTAAATAATTAAGTGGTTGATAATAGGCCACTAACTTTGCCCGCTCTACAAGTGCTGGAACCCTACCACCGCCGTCATCTTCCCGGCCGGCTGTTATGCCTATTGGAGGAGACGCCGTGTCTTGCCTATCCAGATGAATATAAAACCTATTCCAGCTAATGTCTCCTCTTCTAACAACCTACAAAATAACCAGAGTGAAAATTGGTACTCTTAAAGTATCTGTGACATGCAGCCTGCTGTGAGCGCTTAGCCTTGATTCTTATTCGTTTACGAAACTGAAATGCACTGCCACTATTAACATACGTATTGTAGATACTAACGCACAGCACCTGTAAGTATAAGTCATTCGGTGCACGTTGTTCGCCTCGTTGCAGGCTTGCTTATAAGGTCTGTAGCCCCTTACAAGCGTTGCGTGATGCAAAATGAATCCCTCAATATGACTGGTCAAGGATTTGTGCTGCAGACATGTCTAATCTAAAATTAGTATTGCTTATTAAAACAACTCAATACGTGCTAATGTGAAGTCACATTCATTAAGCACGAATTAAGTTGTTAAATACAAAAGAAATCGTGCATACGCAAGCCAAATTAGAACAAGGACATTCAAATTTTTTTCTGGACATAGAACGAAATGTGTCCCTTGAAGTAGGAATCTAAAGAGTTACCTAGGTTAAGAAAGAAGATTTCCAACGGTCATTTCAATATCCCTGAATGATTGCAGGTAAACGAGCAAGGAGTCTTCAGAACATCTGCCCAGCAGGAGAGCCGCTGCTGATATCGGAAACCAGCCGCCCCTTCCTCTGCGGAACAGACCCTGGCAAACCTAACTGCCCACCTCTTTACAAATGTCTAGTTGAGTCAGGCAAGTAAACTTTTGCATCTTATTTCAAAGTAAAACAGATTCGAAACTGTAATAATACTAATAATACATAGCATAACTAACTGATGTCTTCGTTAGTGTCAAATTGTGGTCAGAAACTTATACCTAAACATGTCTTTTTGTCTAAAGCTGTTTTACAGAAACTTGGTAGCTTTATATAGTCGAGTAGTATTGTTTTTATTCTGATGTATGACAGTTCTTACATCAGAATAAAAACAATACGACCACGACCAGACGACCAGACCAGACCAGATGGCCTAGTGTTTAGAGAACCTGACTATGAAGCTTGAGGTCCCGGGTTCGATTCCCGTGTCGGGGCAGATATTTGTATGAAAAATACGAATGTTTGTTCTCGGGTCTTTGGTGTTTAATATGTATTTAAGTATGTATCTATCTATATAAGTATGTTTATCGTCGTCTAGTACCCATAGTACAAGCTTTGCTTAGTTTGGGACTAGGTCGATTTGTGTAAGATTGTCCCCTAATATTTATTTATTTATTTATTATCTATACATATAAAATCCTTTGTCCTGACTGACGGATCAACGCACAGCCTAAACCGCTGATCGTAGAGACCTGAAACTTGGAGGGTCTGTTTTTTGTATGACGTAGGCATCCGATAAGAAAGGATTTTTCATAGTTCTACTCCTAAGGGGGTAAAAAAGGGGGGCAAAGTTTGTATGGGACAACGTGATTCCTTGGTCCAATCTACTTCAAATTTTGCATAAAAATTCTATAACAGAATTGATGGAAGACGTGTTTTGTATTTTATTGAAATTCATCCTTTGACGGGGTTAAAAAGGAGTAGAAAGTTATTTTGGGGGTGATTTGCTTCGAAGTTGATATCAATACTCCTTAGTGCTTTTGATTTAAATTACTTTTTATTTTGACACAATGTAAACGAAACGAAACTTCAAATTTTGCAAACCATTTGTCTACGTTTGTCAACCACTTCCTGATCTGATCTCTGATAATAACTAATTATAATAAGTAGTATTTGCATTTCACCAAGCTTTTGCTTTTACAAGCGCAGCGTGGGACGTCCACCAACGAGATGGACGGACGTTTTGGTGAAGGCCGCAGGTTCAGGGTGGATGCAAGTCGCTTCCAACCGTAATGATTGGGCGTCAATGAGGGAGGCCTATGTCCAGCAGTGGACGTCCTACGGCTGAAATGATGATGATGATGATGAAGCTTTTATGTGAGTTCAACCTTTTTCGAATAAAATCGAATTGAGTATTCAAACATCATTGTTGAACTCGCATAAAAGCTTGGTGCAATGCAAATACATATAAAATGCTTTGTCCTGAAGTCCTAAATGACTGACTGGCGGATTAACGCACAGCCTAAACCGCTGTATGTAGAGACCTGAAACTTGGAGGATGTGTCCTTTGTATGACGTTGGCATCCGATAAGAAAGAATTTTCCGGAATTCCCACGGGATAAGGAATATACGGGATGTATATATATCATCAATCGAGAGTGACCCTATCCACATAACGAAGATTACTAAACTGTTCCAATTGGGCATGCAAGTAAAGGTTGTCCCAGAAGTAAAGAGACAAATTTCAAATTTCAAACTGGTTGAAAAGATTTTCATTTTTTTAAGAAAAATAACTGTCATGGCCGCCGTAGACATTATATCTGTCAGATTAAGCGGGAATTTTCAAAGTATTTTTAAAGTTTTAATGTTTTAATTATAAAGAGAGCTGAACACGAAGTATTTGCAAAAAGAATTTTTCAATTTTATAAATGTCATGGAAAAACGGACACGACACGTCATTTTTCTCCAGAGGGAGTCAGAAGAACTACTTTGTATCGAATTATAAGCGTTTTGAAGAAACGCACGAAGATATTTATAAAAATATTTCTGGAAGAAAACGTACTGTTTCGTCACCTAAAAATATAAATAAGGTAAAAAAGTTTATAAACGGAATCCCTCGATGTCTGTTAGAGTTGCTGCGGATAAATTGAAAATATCGAAGTCAAGTATAGCTCGAATGAAAACACACGACCTATAGCTTAAAGCGTTTGCAAAATTATCTGCTCCTAAATATATAAAAGACCAAGAAGTGCGAGCTAAAAAAGGATGCCGAAGAGGGTATGAAAAAACACCGAAAAAAGTTCTTATAATTGATGACGAGACCTACGTGCCCGTGGACCCAATGGATGTTCCTTTCCTGGGAAGCAATACTACCATGCAAACAATCGGGTTCGGGACGCTGTAGATTATTCACAAAAAATCATACCAAAGGCCAAATTTTTCAATAAATACCTAGTTTGGCAAGCCATAGACCAGAGTGGTAATACGTCTGAACCTTATATTTGCACAGGCTCTATGAACGCACGCATTTACCTGAGAGAATGTATAATATAGCGATTGATTCCCTTCATTGATAAATATTACCATAGGGAAGAAATTATATTCTGGCCGGATATGGCGTCATGCCACTACGCCACCGAAGTCACCCAACATTTACAGGCTGCGGGGATAGATTTTATACGAAAACATAACGCCCCAAATGTCCCCCAAGCTCGTGGTATTGAAACTTTTTGGTATTTATGCAAACGAGAATATAAAAAACAAACGGAAAAACCCAAATCATTGGCTGCATTTAAACATCGATGGACTAGATCGGGTAAAATTGTGGCAACTAGGTCAGGAAAAGCTGTAATGCGGCGAGCAACAATAAACCTCAGAAAAATTGGCTATTAAGGCATTCCACAAGCAAATTTAATATAAAATAACAAATTTGAATATATTCTTGATTGGACTTAATGTAAATGTTAGCAAAATGAAGTTGAAAAAATAAGTACAAAAAAGATACTTCATAGCTAACTTGTTTAAAGTTGCACAGTAGCGCCATCTCTTGTCCAGGTGAGCGGTTAGTTCCGAAGGAGTGTTAAAATCTCTCGATGAGGGTGTAACATAGATGTGCGTTTGTCACTGCATAAGGTGATGATTTAGCAGATTGAAATGTATGATGTATAGGAAAGATTCGTGTCTAATCTCTAGACCAGTGGTGGTGTAGGGGTATGGCACGCGGCACGGAATGCTGAGGACCTGGGTTCGATTCCCAGCATTGGTATTTTTTCTGGGGTTTTTTCTGTGCATCTATATTTCAGTTTGTATTTAGTACGAAATGTATGATTTCACGGGATGACCGTAAAAGTAATAAAAAAATGAAGTTGAAAAAATAAGAAAAAATAAGTACAAAAAAGATACTTCATAGCTAACTTGTTTAAAGTTGCACAGTAGCGCCATCTCTTGTCCAGGTGAGCGGTTAGTTCCGAAGGAGTGTTAAAATCTCTCGATGAGGGTGTAACATAGATGTGCGTTTGTCACTGCATAAGGTGATGATTTAGCAGATTGAAATGTATGATGTATAGGAAAGATTCGTGTCTAATCTCTAGACCAGTGGTGGTGTAGGGGTATGGCACGCGGCACGGAATGCTGAGGACCTGGGTTCGATTCCCAGCATTGGTCTTTTTTCTGGGGTTTTTTCTGTGCATCTATATTTCAGTTTGTATTTAGTACGAAATGTATGATTTCACGGGATGACCGTAAAAGTAATAAAAAAATGAAGTTGAAAAAATAAGTACAAAAAAGATACTTCATAGCTAACTTGTTAGCACTTTATTATATTTTTTCATTAAATATTTTAATTTAAAACTTGTCTCTTTACTTATGGGAAAGCCCAGTAGACTATTAGAACAGGTATAAAGCTAATTTCAATAATTTTGAAAATATCCACGGGATAAGGATAAATCAGGATTCATATACTCAAATCAACTGGATCCTATCTCCGTAACTACAATTAAGTACTAAGCTTTTCAAATTCAGTATAAACGTAAATGGTCATACATAACAGCAAAAAACTTATTGCAGGATTTTTGGAAATTCCTGTGGGATAGATAATCTCTGAAACTTCCAAGCCGATTTAAAAAAAAATCTTTTACCAGTAAAAAGTTACACTATCCTTTATTGACATAGGCTACTTTTTTCCGGAAAAATGCAAAATTCCCAAGGGATAGAAATAAAAATTCAACTTCGGAGCTCATTTTAAAATGTCTTTCACCAATAGAAAAGATACACTGTCCTTGATTAACATAGGATGCTATTTTCCGGATAAATGCAAAATTCCCGCGGTGTAGAAAATAGTAAATTTAACTTCGGGACTGAGTTTTAAAAAAATGACCAATAGAAAGCTACACTATCCTTTGTTGGTATAGGTTAGGCTACCTACTATTTATTCGGTAAAATGCAAAATTCCCGTGGGAAGAAAGAAGTGAACATCACTTGAGGGCTGATTTGAAAATTTCTTTCACCAATAGGAAGTTACACCAACCATTATTTACATAGACTACTTTTCTCCGTGCAAAAGCAAAATTCACACGGGAAAAAATAAGTGAATTCAACTACGGGGCTGATTTTAAAACTTCTTTTACCGGTTGAAAGCTACACCTTTAAGGACATAGACTACTTTTTCTCGGGGAAAATACAAAATTCCCGCGGGATAAATATAAGCGAAAATTTGCATAGAATAAGAACAAATTTGTTGAAATTCCCACGGGATAGTGAATAAACGGGATTTATAATATTCACTAACTGATACTGATGATGATGAAACTGGATGTTGCTTTTGCCGGTTTTTTGTTTTATACAATGAAAGAGATGAAGAAGCTTTACCACAAATTGGAATTCTACGCGGACGAAGTCGCGGGCAAAAGCTAGTTTTATATAAGTATGGTTATCCGTTGCCTAGTACCCATAACACAAGCTTTGCCTAGCTTACTTTGGGACTAGGTCAATTGGTGTGAATTATCCCGTGATATTTATTGATTTTATTTATTTATTTAATAAGACTGATTGTCACACTGACTTCTAAGTGAAAATAGCCTTTAATGTTTTACGCTGTACAACTGACATTGAGCCTAGTTTCTTGGTCGCCTATACCTATATGATACACGTGTGTACTATCGGGCACACGATTTGCTTCATGATTGCTTGATATCTCCAAGAAACTCCATGGATGCGTCCATGAAGGCCTATATTTGTTCCAACTCCAGATTTTCATTGTAGGTAACGATTACGGAGTGTGCTGCCCAGCGTCCCTAGAGCTCCGTAAGGCAGGGACGTGTCCGGCCCCGACCACCTCAGACTTAGACTGCGGAGCTCCTTGCGCTCACGACCTCGAATGCCCTTCCATGCAGAAGTGCTGCGACGGCGGCGAGTGCGGCAAGCACTGCATTCTACCGCAGAATGTAACCATGTGCAATCAGCAGAAGATGCTGGCTGAATTGCTGGTGATCAGTGAGAAGGAAGGAAGAGGATATGTGCCACAGTGTACGAAGGACGGGTCGTTCGAGTCCCGACAGTGCTCGAGAAATGGATTGGTTTGTTGGTTAGTGCTTATTTCATATCAACATTTTTAGTAGAAACTAGTACTTAGAGTATTATGTCATCAAAACGGTACGTAAAATATCCCATTTACATGCCTTAAATTAAAATGAATAAACAATTTGATCAATTGCAATAATTTAGAGCTTTAAAAACGCAATTTCCCTATATTTGTATGGTGATACTGAACTGTGACTTATTTAGTGCGAGTTGTCTCAAGTTGCTATAAAGATAATTAGGTACTTACTTATTGTGAAACCAGTCGTCAAATCTTGGGTTGGTATATCAATTTTGACTTGCAGATTTGATGGCTGTTTGATATTTTTTATCATTATAGTATGTACTTAACTTGGTGCAACTACCATGGAATAGCGAGCTCTGATGGCTAAGAAATTATTTATTTCAAAACTACAAAAAATTCAGATTTTACACAGTAAAGAAGTGAAAAGTAATCTAGTTTTCCGGGTTAAAATTAAATGGTTTTTACTAAAGCTTTTCAAATACTTGAAAATTAAGCGGGTACTGAAGAGTTTGTCCCAAAAATCGATAGCATTTGTGCCTCACCAGTTGCCATCTATAAATTACAGGTGTGTAGACACAGAAGGCAACAAGCTCCGCGGCTCCATGGGTCCCGCTCCCTCCGTCCAATGTTCAGAGACCCCGCGTCCAGCCCGCTCTGGCGGAAGAAGCCTCAACTCCTGTACTCGAGCGCTCTGTGCTGGGGTCTGCGAGTATGGGTATAAGAGCGCCAATGGATGCCCGACGTGCGAATGTGATGATCCTTGTGAAGGCTACCCTTGTCCGGAAGGCGAGGAGTGTATCAGAGTCAGAGATGCGGAATGCACTGGCGAGCTATGTACTGGATATCCTGTTTGTAAGTACCATAGAACAGTAGATTACCTGTTTTTTTGTAGGTCTTGCTTTGGGAAGTTTTGTTGAATTAGTCGAACGATATCTGGCAGTCTGCTGTGATTGCGACTAGCTCAGGACCGAGCAAGTTGGCCGAGATAATAGAATGTTGGAGGGGAAAGGAAGGCTGGTTACATTTCTTGAGATATTTTGTGATAGCCCTGTTCTGGCCACTGGGCCGGTTATGGCCATTCTCAACTTTAAAATGAGTTTACTAAGGTACAGACGTCTGAATAGACAATCAGTCTTAAAGTGCAGACAAACAGGGACACACGATAGAAAGGAAGCACCGCCGCCCAAAGACACCCATAATACATATTTAAACGTTTTTTGTAATTCCTCGATCGTAGCGCTGACATATCCTCATCACAAGTGATTAATGGTACTTCTGCACCATATTGCATATATTCTTCACACTTATGTGCGCTTGTGCTGTTTCTTTTTTTGATCTAATGGCGACACTTACACATGCATGGTCAATCATCACCATCCCAGCTTATATACGTCCCACTGCAGTGCACAGGCCTCCTTTCAGAAACCAGCGAAGAAATTCAATGATTTGTGTGAAATTTCCAAACCGCACTGGGCTCACGTGGGACTTACAGGCCAAGGCCTCTCGTTCTGAGAGGAGGCATGGACATTGGCTTACCCAAATTCCTAATATTTCTCAGGCCGTCCTCGAATAACGTACGAGAACCCTTGTGAGCTGGGCGTGCCGGCCACAGACGATGATGGCTCCGTGGTCGGCTGCGGCAACGACCAGGACTGTCCTAACCAGCACGTCTGCACTCGAACCAGACGCAGTGGAGCCTCGCTGTGCTGCCCTGACCCGAAGTTTGATAATGCCACTGACAGTGATTCTATGGAGGTGAGAATGCCAGAACTCTTTGTTGAACATCCATCACAAAGCAGTAAAAACAGTGAGTTTACAAACAAACACATCAGGGTAGACAATAAATGGTCTGTACCGCTAAAAAGCGATCTTCCCAGACAGCCATTTAAAAAGAAAAGTTATAATTTTTCCAAATTTCAATCTACTTTTCCTTCAGATACATTTGTACCCCTGCCACCCTTCAAATTAAACCCTCACTTTTCAGATAAACATGGAGTCTTGCGGCGCAGAGGCAGAAGCGGTGTGCGACCACAACTCGACGCTGAGTTGCGCGGACGGCGCCTGCGACGACGGCCTGGTGTGCTGCACGACCAGCTGCGGCCCAGTGTGCGTGGACGCGGCAAAGATGAAGCTACAAACTGACCGGGTTGACGATACACCTACTAGTAAGTTTCTTTAACTGACCAGCCATTAACCTTTATCTCATGTTACCTGATGGTAAGGGCAGATGAGGCCGAAGATGTAGTTGACCAGTTTAGTGCGACACCGAGGTAGAAGCCGTGGCTAACCAGGTCGAACACCTCTAGTAAGTTTCTTTCATTCAAAACTGACCAGCGATTCATCAGTCTCATCTGAGGGTAAGTCCAGATTAGGCCAAAATTTAGCTAACTGGTTTAGTGCGACATCAAGGTATAAGCCGTGTGCGGCCGCAACTCGGCAGTGCTTGCATCGACGGACTGGTGTGCTGCACGACCAGCTGTGACCCGGTGTGCGTGGACTTTGCCAAGATGATGCTACAGACTGAGGCCATATTGTCTAACCCATCCACCTTGCCACCATCTTATACCGTTTGACAGAAAGAAATACATAGTGACTGCGACTGCAAGCGCTCTCGCGCGATAGACAATACGTCCTCTGGTGTACAGTAATTTGATTAGTTTATACACCGTGAAATTTTAGTGGTTGTTTTCCCGAAACGAGGTGATTTAGTTTAGATTGTACAATCGATTTATAATTACTATTTTGACTAGAGTCAAAAATCCAATTGTGAAAAACGAAAGTCGAAAAGGTCCGCAAACCAATAGTAACGCTTCGTTGGTACCTAACCTATCGTACGATCGTACGCTACTTGTACCAACGAAGCGTTACTATTGGTTTGCGGTCATTTTCGACTTTCGGTTTTCACAATTGCATTTTTGACTCTAGTGAAAATAGTAATTATAAATCGATTGTACAATCGAAACTAAATCACCTCGTTTCGGGAAAACAACCAGTAAAATTTCACGGTGTAGAATGTCTAGCCTTTACCCACTGACTGGTTTCTTGGCATCTTTCTTGGCCTTTATGTCAAAATATTAGAATAGACTGGGGTTTTTATAAGATAGGACATGGGTGCCTTCAAAAGGCGAGTGTACTAAACAGTTTTCTTGCAAAGTCGGCCGTTGCCAACGCACCAGCACTCCCAATCCAACGGTGCTGTGTGTCTGGTACTGGTATTAATAAACCTATCCGAGAGTTACAAATACAGATGCAGGCACAGACAGATACAGAAATAAATACAAACACAATATTCTTTATAGCACACCACAAATCTCAGCTACAGCTGCCAAACTTTCCTTTCTCTTTCGCAGTGTGCGAATACCTCCGCGATTTCGACGAGAAGATGGAAGGCACCGTTGACGGCATGAAGCTAGCCCTCCCAGCACCCACTTGCACCGCTGACGGCTCCTTCACCGCCCAGCAGTGCGCACGCGGCCGCTGCTGGTGCGTCGACTCCTTCGGCACGGAGATACCTGACACCACCACCACAAATGCTTCGGCTGTGGACTGCGAGAAGTGAGTACCACAGAATCACAGAACTAACCACAAATACCTATTCAAATCGAAGCAGTCTCCTCTACCGGCGCCGAGAGCGATATTCCAATGGTTATGCGGATAACGCGGAATTCAATTGTCTTAAGGTCGTAAAACCCACTTTTTCAGATAGAGAATTTTCTCTGCTGGTATTTGAGTATTTAGACTGAATAAGTACTCATAACTCAGTCTAAATACTCAAAGCTGCTGGTACATTTCCCAGAAGTTAGTATTTTTCCAAAGAGTATTCGTGCATATTGTATAAACAGCAGTCTCATAAACGTGTAATTTTGGAAAAGTGTTCCTACAGGAAAATGCACTTATTGGGCAAGTGCATTTATGGTATTCCGAGCCGAGAAAAAGCCCTGCTTGAGGATGTATATGTGTAGTGTTAACGCAAAAAAGTTTGTTTCTACATAAAATCACCTTAAAAGCCGTCTCGTTTATAGGTGACAAAATGGTCACGTTACCTAAGACCCTTTTGTGCATTAAATACAATCCATCTTTTGGTTAGGGCCTTCGAGATACAGGCTCCTGCCTAGTTCGGGTTCCGCCGGATATCTTTCAACACTAATGTATTCTCAACGATGATTTAAAAATAAATATACTCTTATCTTTTCCAGGCTCCGTGAACAACTAGCCTGTCTGGACCTCACCTGCCGCATGGGCTGCGACTACGGCTTCGAGCTCGGCAGTAACCGGTGCCCGACGTGCCGCTGCCGCGACCCCTGCACCGGCGTCGCGTGCGCCGAAGGCCGCGCGTGCGCAGTCGTTGATGTAGCTTGTGACGCTGATTATTGCCCGCCTGTACCTGCCTGTGAGTGTATTTAATTCATTGACCCCTTCGGGTCGTATTTGGGAAAGGTCAAGCGTTTCAATCGACACATCTTTTACGATACGAAAGTCTACGAATGGGTATGTATTACAATACCGAAGTACGAAAGACCGAATGTATTAAAACATCGAATGGGTCAAAAGACCGACACGATTTTTTTCTGAAACCGTTAACTTTTTAAGATTGTTATAAAACAAACCTAACCTAACCTAATGGGTTCTGTATGATGCCGTTTTCATAAATTCTGAAATGTTTACGGTTTCAGAAAAAAATCGTGTCGGTCTTTTGATCCATTCGATGTTTTAATACATTCGGTCTTTCGTACTTCGGTATTGTAATACATACCCCTACGAATAGGGGCATGAACTAGAAGCAATTTTGGTACCTTGAATACTCCGCTACAAGTGTGTGTGGCTGTCTTAGTGTGACAGTGGCAAAGAATTCGTTTATCGCTATCCCAAGGGATATTTCCAGGATAAAAAGTATCCTATATGTTAATTCCGGTTATATACTATCTGGTGTGCCAAATTTCATTAGAATCCGTTAAACCGTTTTCGCGACAAAGAGTAACAAATATCCATACGTCCGTCTATACAAACTTTCTTATTTATAATTTTAGTAAGATTAGATTTACCCTTCTTTTGATAACGAGTTATCTCGTCTACCGGCTCTGAATAGCTTTTAACTAGCTGAGTTAAGTCGTATTTCGGACGAATGAGCAGCAGATTCTGATATAATTTCTCTGAATCTGGCATTCTGGGTGGGTATGATTTTGCCGGAACGAACGGATTTATCCCGTAGAAAATGTTTACTGTATAATTAACTCGGGTATGTTTTTTCGTCTCCAGGTCTTCCTCGCAAGCCGGGCCAGTGTCCGTTCCTAGTTCCCCACACGGGTGCCTGCGAGTGGTCTTGTCGAGGGGACGCGGAGTGCGGAGCGGGGGAACGATGCTGCGCCACCGGCTGCGGAACCGCCTGCGCACCCGCCACGCACCACTCGCCGTGCCAGCAGCGGAGGTCAGTCACCCTGAGTCTTCTCGAATCATCTGTAGCACGCAGATGTAAGCGAACACAGGGAGTGTGGGGCGGGAAAACGCTGCTGTGGCACCGGCTGCGGCACCGCCTGCGCACCCGCCACGCACCACTCACTGTGCCAGCAGCGGAGGTCAGTCACCCCCTGAGTCTTCTCGAATATTCTGTGACACGTGGGTGTTAGCGGAACGGGGGAACGCTGCTACGCCACCGGCTGCGCCACCGCCTGCGCACCCGCCACGCACCACTCACTGTGCCAGCAGTGGAGGTCAGTTACCCTGAGTCTTCTCGAATATTCTGTGGCAGGTGGATGTAAGCGGGGACCGTGAGTGCGGTGGGTCCCCTATTCTCGCCACGTCTTCACTTTTGTGAAGTCTGAGGTAAGGCGGAGTCCTTTCTCAAGTTTTAAGAACTAGTCACGGTTATCCCAAAAATGACTACTAGGTCCTATACTCGTGAACTAATGTAACCTATGCACCAACAAAATGTATTTCCTCAACAGAGCGCTGGCGCTACACACAGCTGCAGAGAGTGGCAAGCCTCCATCGTGGCAAGATGTGCCGGATTGCAAGTTAGATGGTGCCTACGAACCCGTGCAATGCCGCAAGTCGGACAACAGCTGCTGGTGTGTTGACAGCGGCGGCAATGAGGTGAGGATAAAGCAGATAAGAAGAGGAAGAAGGATTCATATAATTGAACTAGGGACTTTAGAAATAAGTAAGAAATACTGACTCAATGTACTATATTTAAAAAGCAAAGGAGGTTATATTCCAATCGAAAAAGAAGTTTCACTACTTGCGAAGGTAGCTCCTTGTAAGTATATGTAGGTGGGTAGGTGTGATCATTTAACGACAGTGCTGACGACAGTCTCTGTCTTTCTGTATTTTTAAGGCCGGCGCAGACCGGATGCGTGTGCTGTGCGTGTCACGTCACGCACACGACCTTTTGTGGTGAGTGGAGCTATGGGAGGGATGACACACTAGATGCGTGCACATGGTGTGCCGTCTTTCTTACAGTTACAACTGGTGCGTGACACGCACACGCATCTGGTCTGCGCCGGCCTTTACTGTTCTTTTCATTGAGTCAAAAAATTCCAATAGGATTTCCGGTCACTTCTTAAAATCACCTTTTTCCCCAGTTACCTGGTACCCGTGTGTACAACACTACACCATCTTGCGACTCACCGGCCCCGTGTCCTGAGCCTCGCTGCAACGAGGAAGAAGTCTGCGCTCACGGCAGACAACTAGACAGCCATGGCTGCCCCACCTGCGAGTGCCGAGACCTCTGCGCTGAAGCCAAGTGTCGACCTGACGAGACTTGCGAGATCGTGCCGTTGGAATGCGAGGTAAATTTTATTCTGTATCGACGTCTTGAGTGCTACTCATAGCAGTGGACTACTTAATAAATATTCTTAACAGTAAATTATAAGGATGCAGTTACTACTCGGTTAGAGCTGGTTCCCACTTATCGGATGTCGGACCTGGATTTTAAACGGTTATCGGCGCCTCTGTTCACACTCTGACATCTGAACAATGTGAATTGCGTCATACCTACTTACTAAGGACTGTAACTCCCTTGTCTATACAAGGGAGGGCTGGCAAAACACCCGATATTTTTTATCGGCACTAACACAAAATCGGTGTCGGGCAAGTGTAAGCTTCATATAAAATGTGAGTTCTGCCACTGGACTATCCTATTAAAATCCGGGCTCGAAATTCGAAAAGTCGGAGCCAGTCCTTAGTGTACTACTCCTTATTCGTCGACCCGGAATGAACGGCAATAATGCACAATCTGATAATACAACCCCTTATTGAATTATATGGGGATTTGATCAGGTCGTGCATTATTGTCGTTGATAGTTAGAGGTTGTACTCTAACTGCATCCAATTAGTATAACAGAGCAGGTACTTTACAAGATCACCAAGAGTGAGAGAACTGCGCTTTAGATATACCTAATTAACAAAATTGGTGTCACTAGATAAGAGCCCACAAAATAAATATTACTTCAAACAAAAGTTGCTCAAATCGACATGGAGTCGACATTCAAAATATTCATTGCTACTTTTCCATTCAACTTGACACATTTTGGCATTTGCATTGTATCACATTTGCTTCTTCCAACGCAGGCGGACTCCTGCCCTCCCATCGTCCGCTGCACACCAACCCCGCAGTGCCCGGAAGGCGAGCCGCTCCAGGTCCCAGGAGGCACTGACATATTAACGTGTGGTCCCAACGCTGCTGCCTGTCCTTCGACGCACGCCTGCCGATTCGCTCCACACGACACCAGGCCGCCGGTCTGCTGTCCAAAACCACGTATGTTGATGACATCCTCGTCTCCAAGCATTATTCGGATGATACTAGATGGCTCTGTCTCCACTATATAAGCCGACAAATTCTCATAGGGATAGGAAAGGATTACTCCTTTCGTACGTATTATCCACTAACAAACCATTTGATTCCTGATTCATGTCAGGCAACGCATTAGCACTCTGACATTTCATGTGAGTTAGTCGCGATTCAGTTATTTTCGCAGTACCAAATTGAGTACGGTGTACAAATGTTTCCGGAAATCGACTTGCACAATACAACAAGGACCATAAATCATAGGTAAAAGATATCAAGATGCCTATCAACACACTTTAAAAACTTCGAGCTTAAATTAGACGCAAATTAAAGAGCAATTCCAGGATGAGGTACAAAACGTCTCAAATAAATATTTACTCATTTAAATTTCCAAAGAAAGTTTGATGAGCCATCAAATGTTGAAATTCTGCTTATTTTTACATGACTAACTGTTAAAACTATTCATTTCGACTTTCTTGTCGTACAATTTAACCACACTTTCCCTCAGGCACAGTGTGTTTTGACGGCAAAGACGATGGCAACTGCACCACCTCTACCGGCTTGAACGTGACACGTTGGCACTTCAACCATGAGCGGAACCGCTGTGAACGATTCAAGTACCACGGCTGCTCCGGTAACCACAACAACTTTAGGACCAAGGAGGAGTGTAATGCTGTGTGCCCTGGTAAGTTAACAAACATCAAAGCTTGAAATGACAAACAAGTGTTGGAATTTAAAAGACTAAATGGAAATACTGGTGCTGGAAAGCGAAAATTTGGAAATGTAGTAATCGCCAATCCTCTCTTCCTTGAGCCAGTCTTTTGAGTTCCTCATACGAGGCGGTCTACTTTAATTATTTGGTTTAAAAATGTTATTCTAGGCTTCCCACTGTCTCTCGTCTTCCCAATTTTGCCTTCCAAAATATTTAGAAAGGAAATGTAGTAGGTACCTATCTGAAAAGAGAAATACGATGTTTTTATGTAAGTATGTATGTGTTGTGTCCTAAAAAAGTGTTGATGTAGAAAGTTAATTAAGTGAGATCACAACTTTGACAAAAACGAAGACTACACAACTAGTAAAGTAGGGAATATTAAAGTAAGTTGGTTTGCAGCAATGAATTCGCAAATACATAGAAAACATATACAGATGTTGTTTGCTTAACGTATGTCCAAAATCATCTGAAGGCACTTTCCTGCTTAAGATCCAAGTTCCAAAAATAGACATTAGGGTATCCAAATTACTAAAAGTTTTGGTCAAATCTAATGAAAAACTTACATCCTTAAAACAGCTGCTGGTGCCAAATTGACCAAGCCGAAGAACCGGAATCGAATTGAAATAGAAGGCACGTGTACATTATTACAATTATGTGTTTTCAATGCCAGTAACGTTTGAAAAAGGGGTTAGCACTTGAGTATTTAATAGCACGTGAATGAATACGATATGTTACGAGTAAATACAGTATAAAATTACTAACTGGGGGGTTACTACGAAATTCGAAGTTCGAAGTTCGGATCGTGCGGTCCCTCTCACTCTCGTAATAAATACCATTAGCGTGAGCAGAACGGCATGAAACGAAGTTCGAATTTCGTGCTTCGTAGTATAGGGCCAGGGACCTACATATTTAAACAAAATACTCTGATATATGTATAGCTTTAGCTTAATCAGAATGCAAAGTCGACTGGTTGTCATCAAATTGCGATTGCGGAACATGTTTTCCTTTCACATTATCTTTTTTACAAGCTTTTATTAAGGACAAATCTTGCAAGTCAAATTGGACCCATTTGTAGTGTCGGATTGAGTTGTGATTTCTTGTTTCGATGACAATACTAGGACAGTCATGTTTCTAACATAAAATTTGGAGCTTATTTCTAACGGAATATTGAAAAAGAGAAAGTACATTGTTCAAATGAAAAAAAAATGAAGAGAGTGAGTGAAAGAATACGAAGGTACAGGTCGATTCACAAGAGTTGGCACGAATGGATCGAATGAGTGAATGAAAGTATCTATGTGTTACCTATTTGAATACACTTCACACAAATATGAAAAGGTCATGCATCAGTCATTTTCCTAGAAAAATGTCAAAGTGACATTGCTTTCGTTCAATCCATTCGTGCCAACTTTTGTGAATCGATCTGAATGTTCGGTTCAAACAATCAAAAAAGAAGAGTCAACAAAAAAGCTTGTATTAAAAATGTATCCCTTTGAATTACAACCGTACTTAGCCTTGCATTCTGATATTACTATAGGTAACTAAGCTCATAAGCTGACCTATTTGTTTTGTGCGATTTGAATTCACTGTGCATGGATTTTTATGATTCCTCGATTTGGCACTTTTCACTAAAACATCACATCTGACTATCGCATCATTATCCTGCTTTCACTGAACTTTATCTTCAACTTCTTTATCACTTTATTAAATTTTGTGCTTACTCCAAATTTATCGTGTCTCTGAACTTTTATTTTATCTACCTTGATTGTCATCTGCTCATCTGAATTGCAGTTGTGTTTTTTATTTGAAGATCCATTGAAACATGTTGAAGCAATTCATAGTCATTTTACTTTAATAAATCATAAGCATGTAGCCGTAGCTAACAAATTTATTCTTAATCTGGCAAAATCCACTTTCCCAAAATGATGACTCTCAATACGTACATTACCCTTTCTTTCACTTGCCCATCAAATACTACTGGTACAATAAGTGGAGGGACAAATTGTGTCTATCGGACGCTCCACGGGTTAAGTGAAATTCCCCAAAAAATATACTCGTACTTTTCCGAAACGCACACTTTCTCGAAATTTATTTATTTATTTGGAATGAACACGTTTATATTGGTACAAATGCGGCTGTAAAAGTCTGCATTTTGGGAAACTACCTTCTGAAAATTCTTCTGTGGCCCGGCGGAAGACCAGTGCTGGTTTTTAACTAGCAACATGCTGAGCCGGGTCCCTTTTTGTAGCAGCACTAATATGTACATTTCTATGTCTATGTCTATACGTATGTTTGTACTCTTATTTTTGCCTGTGTATGTGTTATTGTTGTTATAAAATAAATGTTTTTCTTTCTTTCTTTCTTTCTTTCTTTCTTTCTTTCAAAATTACTCTATTTGAGAGAACGTCCTTTTTGAGATAGTGTACTTTTCGGGAAGGTGGATTTAGGAGCCAAAGCCCAAGTTTAGCAAGAGAATCTTCGGAAGACTATAAAAGATAAATATTTAAAGTATGCATTACTTAGAAGGTTTTATTCGCAAGCGCTTGTGTTGGTGAATTTTATGACAGCTTTCGGGAAGATATTTGAATAAAGCCAGTTTAATTGGATGGTCATGTCTCCTTTCAGTTTTGAGCCCCTGCGAGAGGTTGAAAGAGAAGAACGAAATCGCTGAGAAGAAGTACGGGAAGGGAACGTTTATTCCGAAATGTGACGTGTCTGGTGCGTGGGAGTCAGTGCAGTGCATGACGCATATAGGTGAGAGCTGAAACTTACTTACATTACAACCTTATACCAGGTATATTAAAATAAATAAAATAAATAAATAAATAAATATTAGGGGACAATCTTACACAAATCGACCTAGGCCCTATTTCACGAATCTACAAGTTACGGATTTACTAGTTACCAGTAACTAGTGTTATAATTACAAGTGCTAGTAAAATCTGTTTCACTAATAATTCATGTAAGACTAGTGGATTCCTGTTTCACTAATGTCACCAGACTAGTATTACTAGCCCGTGGACTATTATATTACTAGTGTATGTTTCACAAATTTACAATAGTAACCTACTAGTTACTAGTCGCGAACTAGTAAATACTGGCGAATTTTACCATGATAAATTGTCTTTTGTTTCACGCATGTGAAAATATTTACAAACACTTGTAAAATACCACTGTAAACCTACCAAGGTCCGAAGCTTTGTAAAAGTTACTAGTAACATTTTTCTCGTGTGTAATTTATCAGATTTATTAAATTAAATAGTAAATATAACAAACAATGTGGACAGATTCCGACACAGATGAAGATGATGTTATTATTCGTCGCCAGAGAGTTTTTTTACCGAGAATTGAATACCGTCTTGGCACTACATTTGAATTCAATGAAAGATTTCGACTTGGAAGCACGAAACTTGAAGAACTTTTAACTAAAATAGGGCCTAGATTGCACAGATCGACAGAAAGAAGCCAAGCTCTATCAGCTAAACTGATGATTGAAGTGGCACTACACTGGATGGGCACGGGTGCTCAATATCATGCAGTAGGAGACATGCATGGCATATCAAAAGCAAGCGTATGTCGGGCTGTTCATGAAGTGGTAAGTGCAGTTGTACAAGACCTATTTAAAATGACTGTCACGTGGCCCGACGATATTACCCACGTCGTTGAAAGATTTCATATGTTAGCTGGAATGCCATTGGTAGCTGGGTGTTTAGATGGTACGCTCATACCAATTGACGCCCCAAGTGAAAACGAGGAGCAATTTGTTGATAGACATGGAAACCATTCTTTAAACTGTTTGGTTGTTTGTGGTCCAGATCTACAGTTTTATTATTCCTATGCAAACTGGCCAGGGGCTGTACATGACAGTAGAGTTTTAAAGAACAGCTGTCTTTATCGTAGAATGGAAAATGGCTGGAGACCAGCGAATGACACAATATTACTTGCAGACAGTGCTTACCCACTGAAAGATTGGTTAATAACACCAATGGTGACTCATCAAAATGACCAAGGCAATATGCGTTTTCTTCAAGCACACAAAAAAACACGAAGGGTTATTGAATGTGCCATAGGAATTCTCAAGGAAAAGTTTCCGTGCTTGAACCACTTACGACTTCACCCAAGATTTGCATGCCTGGTATTTAATTGCGCAGTTACGTTGTGTAACTTCTCAAGAGATACTGAAGAAGAATTTCACTTAGATTCAGTAAACATTGACGAAGCTGAACAAAACCAAATACTTCCTGATGAAATTCAAGATGAATTACATATTATTAATCGTTTTGAACAAATTCAAAATTATTTTAGGTTGTAAAAGAAAGAAAACACTGTAAAATATTATAATAAAATTTAATTGTTTAAAATTTAAACTAGGTATGTAAATTATTTTATTTAAATATCAAGGCGCATATGCCTTCACATACAAAATGCACGAAATTTATATAATATGTAACATTTTATGCATTTTGTAGGTATGGGAAGGCCTATACTGTGCCTAACCTAAGTAGATATAATATGGAAACGCGTTGTCCGTCCACCCCCTTGTTTTTAGTTAAATCTACATACAAAATTACAAGGTAACAACGGACAATCTTTTAAATGAAAATCAGTACTTAGGTTACCAAGTACCGTCGAGTTAAAAATAATGTAATCATCCAACATAGTGAAATAAACGGATCATTCACGTCTTAAAAAGTTTTTCACTCGACATAAGACGTGAGTGATCCGTTTATTTTCACTATGAGTGAGTCTCACGGTAGTTTCATGCTTAAACTTATCCAACGTTTCAAAAATATGTAACATAAATTCTTATTTCGATGTAATAAAGTCGATATAACATATTTTTGAGCGGTTGACTGTACCAAGAAATAAATTAAAAATTTTAAGAACGCCTGGCGCAATTGGGTTACACATGCCCATTCTGCGTCTAAGATCCCTTCCGCAGCTAACAAAAGAGCTGATAACTTTGAAACGGCTGAACCAATTTTAACGAAACATACCTAAAAACCACCATTGCCAAGAAACCTGATTTCAAATAAAAAAAACGCATCCGAATCGGTTCACCCGTTTACGAGCTATGAGGCCACAGACATACATACACACACACACACACACACACAAATAGCGGTCAAAATTATAACACCCCTCTTTTTGTGTCGGGGGTTAAAAATAGCGAAAAAAATTAATAAAATGAGAACTAAATGAATGCTAATAGAGTGAGTTTTTAAAGTAAGTACTTTTTTTTTACTCGTCTGCGTCTGCCTCAGAAGTATTATTAGTTTCTTTGGAGTGTATACTGTATGCGGACGGCGGGATAAAATGATCCATTACCCATTCCTTTCATTAGTATTTTTTTAATCTTATATTAAATAAGATATAAAAATATCACCTGTGAAAACATTAAAACAAAATTTGATCTGTCGGTTTTTGTTTCTTATAACAATTTCATTTAATTTAAGAAAAAATACTAATGAATGCGTATAGCCCAATAAAATTTTGCTTAATAATCGTACTGCGGACTAGTAAAGGAGGGATCACGTGACACAATATGTTTGGTAAAATTAGATTGGACTATATTTAGTTTCATTTCCCGCTCATAAATATCTAGTTCTAGATTGTAATTAGTTAACTGGGCAGTTTTTAAGTCTTCTTCTAGTTTCTTTTTTTTAAATCGTTATATTGTTGGACCTCGGCGTGTCGACGGCTTCCAATCGTCACAACATTGCGGGTATCGGCACGTCGTCTTAATATATTGGTGGAAGTAGGCAGAGAAGAAGATTGAATCGACGACTCCAGAGTTGGATCGATCGCCGGTTCCGTGGAAGTTAAATCTGTTACTATTGCCTGTGCCTGATGTGGTTCATCATCCATATCAGGCACGTTCAGTCCAACTACTGTAGGAGACTCTTTTCCTAATATTTCGAGGACTAATTCATCTACAGCCGTGAGTTTTTTATCTTTTCCGCCGACTGAACCTGTTTTCTTTGCATTGTCAATCTTGGCCTGGAAGCGATAATTATTATAAATAAAAATTACTTGACTATGATGAAACGTCTCTCTAACTTTTGAATGAAATCACATGTATAACAATACCATTCAGAAATTTCGAGTAGCAGGTAATTACTACTTAGTTAGTTACTCGAATTAATTGTTTCAACTAGTGAAAATTTTAATTTGTCCTGTGCTTTTGTAATAGGTACACAGATTTTCAATGCTTTGGGATATAACTAAGCATGGCGGAAATACATAATATATATATATATATATATATATATAATAAAAATACCTACAAAATCAGTACAAAAATTCTAGGTTCAGTTAGGACAGAACTGTGACCCGCGAAGCGCCTAACAACAAGAGATAGGAGCTCCGTCGACTACTCCTTTTGTCGATAGTCCCGCGCTGTAGGTAGAGGTAGGTATTTAAAATGCATCTATGTTGAAAAAGATGATTACTAAATCACAAAGAACATGCGAAAATAAGCATCTTTTATTGATTGAAGTTTTTTTTTATAAACTTGACCGTTTAGTAACTAGAGCGGTTCAAAGTTGTTTAGATCCGCCATAGTTGTATTACATACTACATTATAAGTATGTGAGCTATGAACCCGCGACTTGGAAAATGGTAACTTCCGTTGATTGGTAATTGATGAAGGTCTATTCTGGGTAATTATACCCTTGGGGCAGGATGACAATAGTATACTAACCTAACCTAAACCTAAATTGAAATTGAACTTAACCTACCTCGCAACTTTGGATCGCTGTAAATCCTAAACCGTTAAGTTTATAAGAAAACTTTAAGCAATAAAAGATGCTTATTTTAATGTATTCTTTAAAGTTCTTAAAAACAAATTACGAAAAATACGAAAAAAAAATTTTGTTCAAAAATTTTCTGAGTCCTAAAATCGGGCCACTTTTCCTATACCCCAACCTAAAATAATGGTTATTTTAATCAATAATATAGTTTTCACTAACCATGGTAGCCTTTTTAATGTTGGGCCAGTATGTATCCCGGACGTACGTAAAATCTTTTGCCGCCGGTATTGCACCCAAAGAATGGCATGTATTTGCGATGTCCATCCATTTCTGGCGTTTGTCTTGCTTACTTATTGTACTGGAAAATCCTCCAAACAAAATGTTTTTGTTTTCTAGTATTAACCTAAGCACAGTTAATTTAGTATCCATCTTTTTAATTTAGCAAGAATCTCCAATTATTATTAACTTCAATAATTTTTATGTTCGTCAAAAACGCGCGCTTTTTTCGTCGTCTATTATATTCACCCATAAATTGGCAAAGGGTTCTCAAGCCATTCAGCCATTCAAGCAAGTCTTAATTTTAATAGCGGCTTGTTTTCGCATAAAATATTACAGATATTTAAAAAAAAAGTCTACTATGCATTTGTACTAATTTAAAACATAAAAATAATACGTGATTCAACGAAAATTATATTAATCTGCCATGACGTGGATGAATGGCGTAAATACCCAAAGCCTATCCCAACTAGTATTTTGAGCAGTCTACCGCTACTAGCTACAAGTCTTGTAAAAAAAAACATGAAACAGGATTCATCAAGACTTGTAGCTATTGACTAGTAACTATTAACTAGTAATGCCGTATATTTGTAGAGTCGAGAAACAAAGACTAATATTACTAGTATTTACGAGTTTACACACAAGTATCTAGTAATTTACAATAGTGAGTTCGTGAAACGTACACTTGTAAACTTGTGAAAAATATTAGTCCATGGACTGGTATTACTAGACTTGTAACGTTCGAGAAATAGGGCCCTAGTCCCAAACTAAGCAAAGCTTGTACTATGGGTACTAGACGACGATATACATACTTATATAGATAAATAAATACTTAAATACATAGAAAACATCCATAACTCAGGAACAAATATTCGTGCTCATCACACAAATAAATGCCCTTACCGGGATTTGAACCCAGGACCTATTGCTTCGTAGGCAGGGTCACTGCCAACTAGGCTAAAGCGGTCGTATTGATAAGGATTAATAAGGGTATATTAAAGGGTTTTGTACGAAGAATATTTTTTCTTTACACGTTGCTAGTAATGTACAGTTAGCCTCAGAAGTTATTGAACATTTTAGTACTTTGTCACAATAACCAGTTATGTATGTAAAACTCTTTAATTACATAAAAACCCAAAAAATAACAGTTCACAAGAGAAACAGATGTACAAAGGCAAACTTATCCTTTAAAGGGATCTCTTTGAATAATTGACAGCACATCAGAGACAAGAGTACGCATGCAATGAATAGTTAAAGAGAGCCGAAATTAAAAATAAACAATACACATACATACAAAGAATACACGTAAGTACACACTAAATACTGTGAAGTTTGAACTATATCACGATAGTGAAAGTGACGATCAAGTACTATAGCCTATAGCGTTCAGTGACTTCTGAGGCCGATCGTACAGTTATGTATGTAAAAAGAATAAGGGCTAATTCCTGCAGTTAATTGGAAATTAACCTGGGGCCTGTTGCATAACAAAATACAACTAATATTACAAGCGAAACTCGCTTCAGTTATATTAATTAGAAAAGGTGTTCCGCTTGTAATATAAGTTGTACCTGCTTTGTTATGCAACAGGCCCCTGATTGTTAGAGCTGAAATAAAGTGTGTGTTTACTAGAGTTGCGTTTTTATTGTTTTATATTGTCATCATCCCTATTAACACATTCCACAGACGTATGTTGGTGCGTGAGCTCCCGAGGCGAGCCCCTGAAGGGTTCTCTGGTGCGGGGCGCTAAACCCTCGTGCAACTTTAGGCAGGCGCGCAAATGGGCTCCGAAGGATCCCATGGATGAGAAAGCCCGAGCTGATGAAGGTAAGACAAAAGACAACAGCCGTTTACCTTGTTTCCCCACACCCATACGTGCAAAGCCACTACGTTTTAGCGACACATATGTTTATATAGTTCTCGAGCTGAAATCTGTCCTCTCCCACTTCCACGTAAATCAACAGGTAGAGTTTGAAATACGTTAACTTATGTACTAACAAATTAAGCATTCGAAGAAACCCTAAACTACCCACATTATATTCGTTAGACAGTATTCTGAACTAAAACAATTACTTTGCTCACCCGCGACCTTACAATAGTTACGTTTATGCAAGAAATGTGCGTTCATGCAGTTCCTCCACCTCCACACTGTACGAACACACACAAATCACATAAACCCAACCATCACCACCACCAAGCTACACTGACGCGTTTCGAACTCAACCAGAGCTCATCTTCAGAGTTACCACAACCGTATGCTATGCTACCAAATGTTAAACTAACAAACCAAAACAAATGTTTTAACTTGTCACTGTAACTTCTCAAGTACCCACTTTATTTTTCTTATTCTCAAACTACCCCACAAAAATTAACTTTTATTGACATATTATAAAACTACCTTGAATTTTTTGTTTATTTATTTATAAGGCATATTTAATTAATACTAACTGTTCAAATTCGACCCAAGCCGCAGTAAAGGAGAAGATACTAAATTTACCTGTTCATTAATAATAGACCCCATAGTGTTGTACCTAATTATTTCCATGCATTCCAGAGCATCCAGACGCAACCCCTTGCCGCAATAATGTAACACTTCATAAGAATCTGAATCTAACAATGAATGATTTGATTCCAACAAATGTTTTGCAAAATTCGATCTATCTGGATGCTCATTCCTATATGCCGAAACATGCTCTTTAAATCTAGTATTAAAACTTCGGCCTGTCTGTCCTACGTATATCCCATTGCAGTCATTACAAGTAAGCTTGTATACCCCCGATCTAGTTCCCTTATCTACCTGTTCTTTGTGGTTACATAGCCTAGAGTACAAAGAGTTGTTAGTCTTAAAGGCAACATTAATATTGTTTGATTTTAAAATGCCATAAATCTTATCAGACAAACCCCCAACGTAAGAGATGCTAGATCTATATTTGTTAGTAGACTGAGAAGGTAACGCAGCGTAAAGCATGCTATTTACTAACCGTGCCTGCTTCTTTTGAACTAAACTATCTACCATTGATTTTGTATAACCATTTGAGATCGCTATCTGATAAATAGTACTCAACTCTAAATCAAAATGTTCCTTAGAAAGAGGCACAGTCAACAATCTATTAACATAACAATGGAAAGCAGCCAGTTTATGCTGCCACGGATGATTAGAAGATGCTGGTATAACAGCATCTGTGTACGTGGGCTTACGGTATATTTTAAATTGATGTTTACCATTTAATTTTGAAATCGTTAAATCCAAAAAGTTCAACGAACAATTTTCCTCCAATTCTTTTTTTTTTGGATTTAACGATTTCAAAATTAAATGGTAAACATCAATTTAAAATATACCGTAAGCCCACGTACACAGATGCTGTTATACCAGCATCTTCTAATCATCCGTGGCAGCATAAACTGGCTGCTTTCCATTGTTATGTTAATAGATTGTTGACTGTGCCTCTTTCTAAGGAACATTTTGATTTAGAGTTGAGTACTATTTATCAGATAGCGATCTCAAATGGTTATACAAAATCAATGGTAGATAGTTTAGTTCAAAAGAAGCAGGCACGGTTAGTAAATAGCATGCTTTACGCTGCGTTACCTTCTCAGTCTACTAACAAATATAGATCTAGCATCTCTTACGTTGGGGGTTTGTCTGATAAGATTTATGGCATTTTAAAATCAAACAATATTAATGTTGCCTTTAAGACTAACAACTCTTTGTACTCTAGGCTATGTAACCACAAAGAACAGGTAGATAAGGGAACTAGATCGGGGGTATACAAGCTTACTTGTAATGACTGCAATGGGATATACGTAGGACAGACAGGCCGAAGTTTTAATACTAGATTTAAAGAGCATGTTTCGGCATATAGGAATGAGCATCCAGATAGATCGAATTTTGCAAAACATTTGTTGGAATCAAATCATTCATTGTTAGATTCAGATTCTTATGAAGTGTTACATTATTGCGGCAAGGGGTTGCGTCTGGATGCTCTGGAATGCATGGAAATAATTAGGTACAACACTATGGGGTCTATTATTAATGAACAGGTAAATTTAGTATCTTCTCCTTTACTGCGGCTTGGGTCGAATTTGAACAGTTAGTATTAATTAAATATGCCTTATAAATAAATAAACAAAAAATTCAAGGTAGTTTTATAATATGTCAATAAAAGTTAATTTTTGTGGGGTAGTTTGAGAATAAGAAAAATAAAGTGGGTACTTGAGAAGTTACAGTGACAAGTTAAAACATTTGTTTTGGTTTGTTAGTTTAACATTTGGTAGCATAGCATACGGTTGTGGTAACTCTGAAGATGAGCTCTGGTTGAGTTCGAAACGCGTCAGTGTAGCTTGGTGGTGGTGATGGTTGGGTTTATGTGATTTGTGTGTGTTCGTACAGTGTGGAGGTGGAGGAACTGCATGAACGCACATTTCTTGCATAAACGTAACTATTGTAAGGTCGCGGGTGAGCAAAGTAATTGTTTTAGTTCATTAATATGGACCTCCGCAAAGTAACGCCTGATTCAATAAATTAGACAGTATTATCTCAACTACCCTATTATTCTTAGTGAAAAAATACGGATAACTCACGTATATGATCGAGTTTAGCTTGACATGTTTCGGGCTAATCCGTAGCGTAGCCCTTCTTCCCGGTGCCACACGTCGCGGCGGCTGCCAAACGCACACAGTGCGCTACCGCTCTGCCCGCGCGCTGCTCAACGCAACTGACTGCGACACACAACTACCCCCGTTTTCATCGTCACTTTTATTGTCATTGTCAAATGTAGAGTAGCACACAACACTAACAAAATCACTTTGTAAAGGTTCGCTCCGTTGCAGTTGATATTCAAAGCACCTACCCTATTATTTCTAATTTTCCTTTCTGCCAAAACATCTCTGTCGTATTTCTGATCGCTTGTGGCGAAGAGAGTGAAGCGTTTATTAAGTTTAACCATTGCTTCCAAAATTAGACTGGACCCATAAAAAAAATTAAGGGTAGATTTTACAATTATATATTTCTTCTTTTAGAATCACAGGAAACTTTCTTATTGTAGTAAAGTGATACTAGAACAATACACTCTTTTTCTTTGGGCAGTCGTGTAAAAACAGCCCATGTACAGCAAGTAAAAGACATAGGAGTCCGATGGATGCGGACGGCACAGCACGTCACTGTAACGCTGCTCTCATGATGAAGAATGAAGTAATCGACAAAAAATCGATTTTGACTTTTTACGCAAAATTCGGTGAATTCGTACCTGTGCCATTTTGCGTAAAAAGTCAAAATCGATTTTTTTCTCGATTACTGCGTTCTTCATTATGAGGGCAGAACGTTCTTTGAAGTAGCCCGACGTACATTGGTGGACTTCTTTCTAAAATAACTATTCCTCCTTCCACAGTTTTGGAAGAGCTCATAAGACAAATGACGGCATACCGCGTAGAAGAATTCGAAGAGTACGACGAAGAAATGGAACTGGGTTCTCAAAATGACGAGCCTGTTGACGACGCTAACGTTGAACTTCTGGCTCGCGAGTCCGAGGACGTAGAGCGGGGGGAAGTGGTGGAGCCGAGGATCGTAGAGAGCGTGAAGCTGTTGGATCTGGATGTGATGGAAAAAACTGTGTTCAAAACCAAATGCCAGATGCTACAAGAAGAGGCTGAGAGTGGTGAGTGATTTTTTTACACAAAACTGACCCGTGAATGACCACTATCTCGCCCGATGAAAAGTGCAAATGAGGCCAAAAGTAAAAACTGGTTAAGTAACAGCCTATTCACTCTAGCCTTGAAGAGCCCAGCGGGCTTATTGTCTAACGTATAGTTTCCCAAACTTTTTTTTCTCATAGACCACTTTCAAAATTTAGCTGGTTCCGGTGGACCCCTTGCAGCTTCATTTGTACCATATTCCCAAAACTCGACAAAAATGTGAAGATTGGATCTAAATCTAAATGCCGTCGAGTCTCCCGTGGACCCCTGGGGGTCCACGTGGACCACTTTGGGAATTACCGTCTAACGTTTCTGACCACAGAAATAATAATAAAGAGGATAGAAATGCCTTAGTTCCTGTTTTCTTCCGGAACTCGTGTCGCTGCTTCATCCCCTCTACTTACTGTGTTAATGCACACATGCAAAAGTCCGGAACCGTACTACGCAATCACGCACACAATTACTAATATTTTTGCTTACAAACAATTATGAACCTTACACCTTAGAGATAGCGTTGAATAACACTCAACGTAAGTCATACCCACATT
Source organism: Archips crataeganus (assembly GCA_947859365.1). Taxonomy (NCBI): domain Eukaryota; kingdom Metazoa; phylum Arthropoda; class Insecta; order Lepidoptera; family Tortricidae; genus Archips; species Archips crataeganus. The sequence continues at coordinate 5,096,030 of OX402063.1, read as the reverse complement.
TACACAACGGCGCCATTTATTGGCCGCATCGGCATTATGTCTGTACTAGTCGTAACCTGTTTTTTTGTCCGTACCACGAACTTTTGTGCAAGATGGAAGGGTTATCAAAAATTACTTTACATTGCTGCGTATAATTCAAAACGATCTGCGTTTTTATGGGCAAGAGTAGCAATGGTATATGAAGTTTCATGTTAATAACGTGTAAACCAATATTTCACAATGAAATATTTCCTCAATTTGTATTTTGTGTAATTTTGTGTATTTGTTTGTTTGAACGCGCTAATCTCAGGAACTACTGCTCCGATTTGAAAAATTCTTTCAGTGTTAGATAGCCCATTTATCGAGGAAGGCTATAAGGCTATATATCATCACGCTAACTCCAATAGGAGCGGAGCGGAGCGGAAGAATGTTTCAAAATCGGGGGTTTTTCAAGTAAAACTTCTATAGGCGCTAATCTCAGGAACTACTATGAAACTTCTATGGCACGCTTGACTTGGGATGGGACGAACGCGGGTGTGCGGGAGTGCTGTGTGGGAGGGCGTGCAGGGGGTGCGGAGGGGTGCGAGGAGAGTGCGGGAGGGAGCGGGTTGGAGGGTGCGGGGGGGTTGAGGGGGGGGGGGGTAATTTTTTTATTATCGAGGAACTAAGGAGAGCCATAATTGATGAAAAAGCAAATTGAATAAAAAAAATAAGCTGCCCAAATTACTAATTCCACGCGGACGGAGTCGCGGGCAAAAGCTAGTTTTGATATAAACCGCATTATTACATTAAATTAATATATACCAATGAAATGTAATCCCCTTCTTAGTGTAATTACACAGTTTGGACGAGTTTCCGCAATTGCTAATGCTGCAAAACACCATTTTAAACCCTTGTTGTCATACCCACGTTTCAAATAGCACTGAGCCACAAGTCGCGCGCTTGTGACCTACGAGTCACAAGAAATATTCAACTTTAAAGTGAAAATTTTCATTAAAATCGGCTGTCCCCCCCCCTCTAAAATCTAAACTGTTGGGTGGAAAAATTTTAAAAAATTCAGAATGGTAGTAAATATATCAAATTTACTAGGAAAATTATAGCGGCTAAGATTGCTTGGAAATTATTTGTAGTTTAAGAGTAAATAGTAGCCTAAGGTATAAAACATACCTAAACTTGGATGATTCCGTACACATACGAAATCCTTAGAAAAATATTACTTGATTTTTTCGTAATGGCTACGGAACCCTACCTTGGGCGTGTCCGACACGCTCTTGGCCGGTTTTTAGTATAAAGCGGGGTTTACATGGGTGACTAAAGCCGCACGATTTTTGCCGCGCGGCTAAAATCGACCGTCTAAATGGCAAATTAGAGGTCCGAATTGCCATTTGGACGGTCATTTTAGGTCGATTTTAGCCGCGCGGCACCCGTGTAAACCCCGCATTAGGTATTAATTACTAACCACTCTTCAATAACTGGCCACGTTATACTAAATTGAATTTTGTTTGTAGGGGAACAGAGTTCATTTTCAGTATGAAGGGCCAGTTATTGAAGGGTGGCTAGTCATTGGCGATTTAACTATTTTTTTAGACAATCCAAATTGGCACGCAATTTGATAACTCCTGGGAGTAAGACAGTCCCAATCTTACGGAATGCCGTGTTATTGTTGGTATTTATATACATATATAGTATAATAAGATTCCTAAGTGTATATCGCAAGAAGAAAACTATACAACTTTTGTAAATAATCTTAAAGCCTATCTCATAGACAAATCCCCATATTCTCTACAGGAGTTCATGGGATAGTGAATTCTTTGGGATTCACACTTATTGAATGACATATAACAATGTAATACGTAAATATAAATGCGTTTAATAACAATAGATACCTACCTATATTTCGTACTAAATACAAACTGAAATATAGATGCACAGAAAAAACCCCAGAAAAAAGACCAATGCTGGGAATCGAACCCAGGTCCTCAGCATTCCGTGCCGTGTGCCATACCCCTACACCACCACTGGTCTAAAGATTAGACACGAATCTTTTCTATACATCATACATTTCAGTCTGCTAAATCATCACCTTATGCAGTGACAAGCGCACATCTATGTTACACCCTCTATCGAGAGATTTTAACACTCCTTCGGAACTAACCGCTCACCTGGACAAGAGATGGCGCTACTGTGCAACTTTAAACAAGTTAAACAAGTTAAGATTAAGGACCTGGGTTCGATTCCCAGCATTGGTCTTTTTTCTGGGGTTTTTTCTGTGCATCTATATTTCAGTTTGTATTTAGTACGAAATATATGATTTCACGGGATGACCGTAAAAGTAATAAAAAAATGAAGTTGAAAAAATAAGCACAAAAAGATACTTCATAGCTAACAAAAGGTTGTTTAATAGATACCTACTTAAAAATATATGAATGTTGCTACGCCCTAGTAGGGTCCATTTTTGTACTGGCTAGAAATCAAGAACATCTTGTAAATACCATGGTTGCAATAAATAAATGAGTATGAGTATATTTCACGGTGGTATTGGACTGTTACAGGTGTGGACGGGCCGCGGCCGCGCTGCATGGCGGACGGCTCGTTCTCCCCGCGCCAGTGCGCCCGCGGCCGCTGCTGGTGCGTGGACGCCGCCGGCCAGCGCCGCTCGCCCGCCAACATACCCGATGTGCCCGCGCCTGACCCTTGCAGTAAGTATTACCACCTTATGTGACCCACAGTGCCGCCGGCTGACAATGGGGATGTTGACACCACCAATCAACTGACGTTCTTTTTATGAGCTGTCAAAACACAATCTCCCATAGAGTTTGAATGACAATAGCGACATATGACGTCATTGTTCGCATTGCTCAATCAACTAACTATTTATTTGTTTTAAAGCAACAAAAAATCGAAAATTAATCTGACTTTCAGGGCTGAAATAAAGCGTTTTTTTACTGGACTCGTGTCTTTAAATTCTTTTTTAATGGTGTCAACATCCCTATCGCTTCGTCTAGCTACCAAGCTAACTTCCAAACCGAGCTACCAATAGAGACACCAGATTCACCGCAGTCTCAAAATGGACGCCGATGAGATAGTTATGCCGTTATGGAGCGTCGCTGGTGGCGCGACTGGCAGCCAAGTGAGTGAGATAGCATACAGCGCCATACTAATTAGTGGTGGCGCAACCAACGTGGCAGCGCGGCCAGTAATGTTGCATGCACGCGTCTATGCTGGTTGCGCCGCCAAATCCGTTGCGCAACCAAGTGGACGCCAGGTGAGATACCCTCCATAGAGCTGTATACATTTTGTTGGTGGCAGAGACTGGTTGCGCCACCGTGGTGTCCCGGTTAGATATAGCCCTTCTCCGAGCGGGGTCCAATCCGGCGGGCTCGATCTTGCTGGCGGCGAAGAACCCGGAGACGACACCAATGCCACGTGGCCCCATCACCAGGGACCCGGCCATATTTGTGGCCGACGTATGATGGGGTAAAGCCCCGAACGGCACCCCCGCCCCCTCTGCAGGAGGCGAGATGACACCCAGTAGTGAGTATTAGTTCCAGGCATGGCCGACGGCTCGTTCTCCCGGCCGCTGCTGGTGCGCGGAAGCCGCCGGCCAGCGCCGCTCGCCCGCCAACATACCCGACGTGCCCGCGCCTGACCCTTGCAGTGGGTACTAGAGATATTAGGGTCATACACATTTTTACAAGCTTTTTAGCTCACCCCGTTTGTTTTATTCTTGGGTTAAATCTTAGAATTCGAATTTGACCCACTTCCAGTGGTTGGATGACAATGCAAATACAGTCAACAAAAAGTACAGTCAGCTAAAAAGCTTGCTTTAAAAATGAAATTTTTAACAAAACTTCTTTTAGTTTGCGTGTGGACATGACAAAAGTTAAAGAGTCTCTATATCCAATATTTTTTAGGCAAGTGCGCATCAGCTTGTGCGGCGCCTGGCCAACTTTCGGTCAATTTAAAGATTTGCTGTCATTAGGTACAAATGGAAAATCGTCCACTTGTAAACTATTCGTCACATTTGAAAAATGAGCATTAGAAATACATCCACAACGAACATAGTTCAACCAGAATAATGTTGAAATTGAATTATGTCCTATTGTAAAATTGACAAATATGATATAGGTCCAAAAATAAATGTCCATTAGTATTTACGTTCACGGGGAAAGATTACCAATAGTAAATAAGTGCCATCTAAAATATGTGCATCGTTGGTATAATCGTCCAAATATAAATGTTTAATTTATAAAATTAATAATTTATATTTTGGTCTCAATTCATATTATACTACATTCACTTGGTGCGTGTTGAATTTAGTTCATTATTTATAATATAATGGACAAAATACCATTTGTACTTAATTAATTTTCAACGAAAATAAATTTGGTTGTTAATATTTTTGAGAACAATTGCGTTTTGACTAAATCCACTTTGGATATTATTACTTTTGACCCAAATTCGAAATGGCCATTTCTCGTGGACGATTTTCCATTTGTACCTAATGACAGTAAATCAATTTAAATAAATGTTAAGTTTGCTGACTCGGAGTCGCTAATTTTATGTCCACAGCCTGATGAGATTTTGCCTGCCATCTATTAAAAAAATTTAGTAAAATAGCTTTAAAGGTAATTTTATTTCCTTTACTCTACTCTACACCTTCCTTATTCTAAAGACTTACCTATTTAATAGATAATATTGTTATAGATAATAGATAATATACAATTTAACTATTAAATAGATAGATCATTAAAAAATTAAAAAAAAAACATCGATGTTTCGATACATCGATGTTTTAGGGGCGATGTTTTTTGAACATCGATGTTTGTTCTGAAACATCGATGTATCGATACATCGATGTTCTTGCTTTCGATATTTGCATCCCTAGGCATCAATTGATGCTCCTATCTATGAAAGAATCTACCGCCTGTTCGAAATTTGAACTGTCGTAATCAGAACCGCAATCGTTGAACATGTTTTAGTGCGGGAGCTACGGCCATTCTGAGAGAATACTTTTGTCCAGGAGTTGTGAGTATAGATAAAAGAAATAATAATAAATCTCACGGGTCAATTCACACCAATTAACCTAATCCCAAAGTAAGCAAAGCAGGTTCTCTAACCAGTAGGCCATTTAGTCGTAATGGATCGAAAATGATGACGACTTTAGGAAAAGGTCGTTTCCGATTGTTCTTCCGTTTGAAACCCTAAAATGCGTTGCTTTTTTTACAGTTCAAACCCAAGTGGAGTCCGCGTCCCTTGAGCTGGAAATCATAGGAACGGACGTAGCGGTCGGGGAACGCGCTCGCGTCCTTCTATCCACGCGACTCGCCATGATGGGGGCAAGGGTGCCCGTCATTTTGTCCAGAGACAGGAACGTGATGAAGCTAAGAGCCATGCTGACCGGCCCCAGGGCTGTTGATATCGTCTATCATGTTGAAAACTTGGTGAGTTATCTAAGCTAAGTTCAAGTAAAGGGAACTGGCGAAGCATTTTGCGAGCGTCTTTGAAATGCGGTCAAACGGGGTCGGGTCCCGTTGGCCTTACTTGCATTTAGCCTTGGCGAGCAGAGCACCTTAGTTGTATTTTGTCCGGGTAGCAAAATGCCTTGGTCTGTAAAACGCCCTCATTGCTATAAGCCATAGTTGACGGAATGCCTTGGTTGTAAAACGACTTAATGTCATAATGTTTTAGTAGGTAAATGGTCTGGTCTGGTCTTGAAAATCTATTTAATACAATCAAGACCTTACACAATTGAGTCATTCTGCCTACTTGTGCATTTAACGTCCTAGACGTTTTGCTAAGTCTTCCTGAAACTAAGACAATTTTGTAACCATGGCATTATATACAAAAATACAAAAAATACAAAATTAATTTATTTGACAAAAAACAACATTTAAAATAACATAGATATCCATCAGACACCAAACTAGGCTAAGCCTGTATTTTGGTCATCTGCGAGTGCGGTTAACAAAACAATGAAATGATTTTATCTTAAAAACTATGAATATTTATTTGTTATAGTACACTAAAAACGAGCAATTACATGTGTGTGTATGTGTGTGTTTGTTTGTGTGTGTGTGTGTGTGTGTGTGTGTGTGTGTGTGTGTGTGTGTGTGTGTGTGTGTGTGTGTGTGTGTGTGTGTGTGTGTGTGTGTGTGTGTGTGTGTGTGTGTGTGTGTGTGTGTGTGTGTGTGTGTGTGTGAGTGTGCATTGCTTTTGATTACAGGTTGGGATTTATTAGCAGTGTAGGAAGGCCTCCAACAAGATTTTGTTGTTGGTTGGATGTCAAAGGCACCGGGCCGATCATTCGGCTGAAGTGATGACGATAACGGGATTTATTTTATCTTTGTGGCCTTAATAATGTCTTCAGTTTCACAGTAACTCAATGTATTTAACCACCTTTTCACCATTCTTAGTGCACTAGGAACCGCGAGACATTTTATGTTACAATATCTGCAGATGTAGTTGTATATACAGCAATGCGAATAGGCGGGTGATCTTCTAGCAAGAGCTGATCTACATGGAGGGAGCGGAAGCTTGTAGTGACGTTTTCTAAGGATTTTCTCGTGAAGATCCGTGCTGAGGATGTTAGTATGCGCACGAGAGACTGCTTTAATAACAAATAGCTGCCTTACCCTTAGAAGTTTCGTTTCATGAAACAGTAGATTTGTGGAATACCGAAATGGTTTTTTGAGCATCACTTTAATTACTGCTCTCTGAGCACGTTCCAAAAGCAGCATGTGGCTTTTTGCAGCACAGCCCCATACGGCCACTCCATACTGCATGATGGACTGACAAAGCGCATGGTATACAAGCGTGAGTATCTCATGAGTGGCGCAGTTCCGTAGTCTCTTCATTACATAAATGAGTTTCCTAACTCGTGCAGCGAGAGCGGTGATGTGCTGTGCGAAAGAGAGGTGTTGGTCAAACAGAAGGCCTAAGTATTTGACAACATTTTGCCTTTTTATAACCTGACAGTCACACACAAGGGCAGAGTCAGTCACACCAGCAGAACAGTTGAACGAGCAGGAATGAAATTTAATGCTTCTTTCTGCTGGAGGCGACGCCACCGCGGTTTTAGTGAAAGCTACAAAATTGGTTTTGTCAACATGAATGTTGACAAAACCAATTTTGTAGCTTGAAGAAGTGAAGTGTTAGAAGATTATTGTTCAACCATGAGCCAACCTTCGCCAACGCACTCTCGGCCCCAGAGAAGGCATCGTCCCACGTTTTACCGTTCACCAGAATGACAGTATCGTCCGCGTAGCAAATAAGGTTAGCGTTCGGGATAACTATGTCAAAGATATCATTGATGTAGAGTGTGAACAAAGACGGCCCAAGTACACTTCCCTGGGGAACCCCGAATTCCACTGGTAGCTGCTCACTAGCCAGTTCACCTATTTTCACCGTTTGTACCCGATCCGTTAGATAACTAGTAAACCAGTCAAGGGCCACCCCTCTAACCCCCAAATGCTCCAGCTTTTTTAACAGTATGACAGCCGAGATGGTGTCAAAAGCTTTGGCTAGGTCAAGAAAAATACCAATGCACTTTTTGCCACCGTCTAAGCCACCAGAAATGAGGTTGGTTAGGAGGACAACCGCGTCCTCCGTAGACTTGCCAGTCCTGAAACCGAGTTGGTGATCTGAGATCAAACGATTCCCCTCGATGAAACCTGATAGCCTAACCTTGATTATTTTCTCCAATATTTTTGAAAATACTGATAATAGTGAGATCGGTCTAAAATTAATTGGAGAGTTTTTAGGTCCGGTTTTGTGAATAGGTGAGACACAGGCAACTTTCCAGCAATCAGGGAAACAGCCGGATCTCATACTGAAATTACAAATGAAGGTCAGTGGCTCCAAAATAACTTCCCTCAACTTCTTTACCAGTAGCGGCTTTACGTTATCAGGACCAGGTGCACTGTCATTCTTGAGCAGGGTAATAATTCTACCCACCTCGTCGGTATTGGTTGGGTACAGATACATCGACTTGGGAACCGTCCGCTGAGGTCTATATTTCTCGGCCAATGATGCTTCCGTCTCTGAGATTTTGGATAAAATCCTATCAGCAAGATTCTTACCATTGGTAGAAAAATACCTGTTACAATCGCTAAGTATTTCTAGGGCAGGTTTATCATTTGAAGCTATTAGTTCCTCAGCGGCATTATTACGAATAGGGTTTTGACATATACTTTTTATGGATTGCCAGAGTTTACTGGGATTATTTTTGCAATCGATCAGTTGCTTGTTTTGATATTCATTTTTAAGATTAAATAACAAGTTATCAAGAAAGTTTCTGTACCTAGTATATATTAAACGAAGAATCTGATTGTCCGGCGATGCTTTTACTTGTAAATGTAACTTATCCCTATGCCTCATGCACCTGATCAATCCCGGTGTTATCCACGGCTTGATGTTAAATTTGGAACGACTGACCCTAACAGCGCACCAAGTCAAGTCAAGTCATTTTGCATACTTGGTCAGTGTACTACTGAGCCGTTTTGCTTGCCAAGGCTAAATGCAAGTAAGGCCAACGGGACCCGACCCGTCAAACGATCACCACCAAACATTAAGTATAATTATTTTCTTTTAATTTAAAAACAACTTGCAATGAAATTTTATGAGAGTATTAAGGTATAACCGCAATACTCCGCCTTTATGGGAGTTTTCAGAAATATATGTACCTACCCGTTTTCCTTAATTATCCTTAATTTTTCCATACAAAATTTATTAGACAGTTTTGTGACGGTCCATACAACATGTATGGTTAACTGCGTCACAAAACTGACAATTAAGAGAGGGACACTTTTTTTATTGCTTAAATCGATAGTGTTTGTGATTCTGAGTAGAAATAACCCAAAATTTGTTAGGTTTTTAAAAAAAGTACAGGGTACACTTTTTTCTGAAAATGCCTTTATACTAAACTTTAACCGTTACAGGTGAAGCAAGAGAAGCTATCAGGCGGCAACAAGACAGGCGCTCTCGGCGCTGACGTCATCCGCAGCGAGTACCGCCTGGCTGCGCCCGCGCCGCTCGTGCAACGCGAGATACTCAGCGAGTCCACTGTACGTACCGCTACGGTCTCAAACTTATTCATTCTTCCATCCAACACTAGATGGCGCTAGAACCAAGACACAAATGAGGGTTTTCTGACAGGTGGAATATCGCTAGATGGCGTTAGTATCGTAAGGTCTATTTGACGTTACACCCATACAACAAATGTCAAAGTTGTCAAACGGACCCGACGATACTAGCGCCAAATAGCCTCTCATAGAAAACCCTCATTACGTAGTTATCCGCCATATTGTATAATCGATGTAAATTATTTTTGATCTACCTACTTTTACAGCAATGACGTATAAAATTGAGCAAAACATGAGCTTAGTAGCTTCGGAACGGACAATATAACGCAGTTCATGAGCTGGCATGCGGATCCATATCCGTGCCTTTAAGGCTTTTTTCGTCTTTACTTTTATCTGTAAAATTTTACTTATATGAGACAGTTGATTTTTTTTTCACTTCCTCTAACGAGGGGTTAATAATCTGTTTCATTTTTACAAGCTTTTACTATCTTGGAATGTTTGTATGTAGTTCCAAATCCTCACTGAGCTGCGTGGCAGATAGTATGATGATATTTGTTTGTTAAAGTCAAATTTCAAGTCAAATTTTAACCACTTCTAGTACCTGATCCAATTGACTTAAAATTAGATGTGGATATGTAGTTAGTAGATTGGATGGCAACTACAGCCAGCAAGAAGCTCGTAAACAAAAAGTTTTATTTATTCTAGAAATTTTATCTCAGTAGCGCCATATACCGTTTTTTTTTAAAACAACCAATTTTAGAAATGATTAACCAACAAATATTGGAATGTTGATAAAAGTATCAGCGTAACACACCTAAAGGATATTTTCTTCTACAGGTATCAGCCGCAACGTCGTACCACACCGCGCTGATCGTCCTAGCGGCGTCATCAGCTTTCATCATCAGCGTGCTTTGCGTGCTTGTCATGCTTTATCGGGGTCGCTTGCAGCGGGAACCCCATAAAGCAGAGAGGTTCATGCCCCCTGCGCCCCCCGTGTACGTTCTCTCAGCAGACGAGAAGGCCGAGCTCGCGATGGCCTTACACCCCCCTCTACCGATCCCCCCAGAACCCGACAACTCGAGAGTATAAGTCCAAACTGTTCAAAAGTCTGATTCGTTTTTGTTTTTAGAATAGGCTCAGTGTTCTGTATTTGAATTTGAACGGTCGATAAATGGCATGAATGTTCGTGCTGAAAGCAATATGACTGTGTATTTGTGTATAATACAGGTATACGTGTTGATCAAAGCCAAGCCTTGATTTATCTCTCTCATTCTTCTTTGTCAAAAGATGTTTATCCATTCAGTAAAAATATTTTCATAGATTTTTCCGAAACTTGGACCACAAGGTAATTTTACGCTAGAAACCGCTTATATGTGACTATCTGTGTTAAAAAGACATCTGACGTTTAGCAGTGGTATTTTCATTATTTATAGTGACAGATAAAGTAAAAATGGGGTCCAAAAATACATGTCTAGGACGTAGATACGATTCTGATCGTTTCCTTTGCCAAGTCGATTCAATCGAGTTTCGGCCTTGCATTGATAGTATTGTAATTATAAGTTATTTTAAGGTTTACTGTTAAGCAGTGTATAGACGTGCGTCGGTGAATGCGACGCACGCCTGTACGCACCTTAGTTCCTCTCGTTGGGTCTCGTTCTTTCTTGGTACGACTAAAATTATCTGCATCGGTAAGAAAATGATTTTTAAATGTCGTCTAATCGCCTACCTCCATTTACACCGAAGTATCGACGAAGTATTGAATCAGCCCAAAAAGAGTAAAAAAAGAGGGCGCCTGTTTCTTTGCATAATGAAATGACTATTGTTTCACACTTTTAGTTTCTGTATATATCCACTTTCTCTTTTTTGTTTTATACATTTGTTACGGGAGTTCCCTCGTTTTGGTTAGGCTGTTGATCGGCTATAGGTACCTACTCAACATGTGACTCGCCAAGCTTCTATGAATGGCCCGTTTGACATAAAAATTATTTAGTTCAACTTTTGCATTTTTTATTGCTGAACTGAAACATTTGCCCACCCGCGACCTTACGATAGTTACGTTAATGTAATAAATGCGTGTTCATGCAGTTCCTCCACCTCCACACTGTACGAACACACACAAATCACACAAACCCAATTATCATCACCACCAAACTACAATGACGCGTTTTGAACTCAACCAGAGCTCATCTTCAGAGTAGATACTACAACCTCACCTACTCTACGCCACCAAATGTTAGAAATCAAATAAATGTTAGAGTCTATGCCACCAAATGTTAGACATCAAATGTTAAGAGTCTAATATTTGGTGGCATAGAGTACGGTTGTGGTACCTATTCTGAAGATGAGCTCTGGTTGAGTTCGAAACGCGTCAGTGTAGTTTGCTGGTGGTGTTGGTTGGGTTTGTGTGTGTTCGTACAGTGTGGAGCTGGAGGAACTACATGAACAGAACACGCAGTTCTTACATAAACGTAACTATCGTAAGGTCGCTGGTGAGCAAAGTAATTGTTTCAGTTCATTAATATGGACTCCGCAAAGTAACACCTGATTCAATAAATTATTTTATTGCTGTTGACAATCAGTGCTGCGGCCGCACCATTACTTCATCACATTTTTGTGGCCCATACAAAAAAAAAGGTGACTATGGCAGGTGTAGAAGGGTTGGTTGTAATGGCCCGGCTATGACTTCGCGCGTTTTCTCGCACAATGGTTATCTGGTATAGGTAACGCCACGAGAGTTGAGGCGAATGATTACACACACAGCTACATAAATTACTGATTGCATAAAACGTAGTGAGTGAATGAAATGAGTGAATTAATGAAAATGTGAGTTATATGATCTTATGATGAAATACCTACGCAATTCTATGCATATTATAATTTTTCTTTATTCATATATAACCTATTTTATGAATAAAAAAATTCGAAACTTACAAGAAATATTCGCAAAAAAAATCGGTGTTTATAAATAGCAAAAAAAATATGCTTATCTGATTTAAATAAAATAGATCAATATATTTTATTTTCTGTTTTTTTGAAATAGACGTATTTTCCTATATAATTCTTAACAAAATAGGTTGAAGAAATTTTTACTCAATCTTGTAATTCACCGTTGAGTCTGTTGAACTTGCTATCGGTACGACATGTTGTTGTGTGCGTGGCCTCAACTCTCGTGGCGATACCTATAGCACACGCATTGAACTGATAAAACCACAGTTTTTTTCTATTCCGTGGATAAATCGCTCGCTGCCCCGCCGGCCGCGCGAAGTGTTAGCCGAGCAAAGCGAGATAGCTTTCTGACACTATTTTGAAGTAACTTTACTCGCGCAGTTCGCTTCTTTATTATTTGAGACGACTTCTATATCATGATAACAATGCCTGTAATAATACTAAAGACGCGGCTCGACGTAGAACTAATCTAGTCTGTTTCTTTTTTTCCATCTTATCATCACAAAAACATGATCATTTCCCTCTCGCACCGATTTTGTAAATAACTATAGTTATTAATTATCAAAATTTTCACGTGTAAGAAAATGTTTGTTGTTGAGTAAGTGAATTCCCAGTTGTACTGTTTTTATTAAAAGCAATTTAAGAGATTATAAAATATGAATTTACTTGTATGTATCATAATGTTTACTTAATAAATGAATAATTTTATAGTTTGTTTTTTATTTACACCCCATAGGTATAAAATAAAGCCTTCCGCACACCGCAGCGCGGGGCGTGCGCCCGATGCTGCTGAGCGTGCGCAGCGCGTTGTATAATGCTGAATTATATACGTCGCGCTTCGGTCTGTGGAAGGCTATAAACTGTTCTGAACTGTCTGATGAAACGTCAAATAAATGTTTGCATTACATTGCATACAGCTCAAGAAAATTTTAACAATTAGTGGTGGCCTAGTCGTTTGACCTATGGCCTCTCAAACAGAGGGTCGCGGGTCCCGGCTCGCACCTCTGACTTTTTCGGAATTTATGCGCGAAATTACATTTGAAATTTACTTACCATGAGCTTTTATGGTGAAGGGAAACGTCGTGAGGAAACATGCGTACACATACGAAGAAATTCAATGATGTGAGAAGAACAAGTGAAGTGAAGTGTGTGTGTGTGATGTGTGAAGTGAAGTTCTCAATCCGCATTGGGCCTCGTGGGAACTACGTCGCAAGACCTTTCATTCTGAAAGGAGGCCTGTGCCCTGCAGTGTGACGTATATAGGCTGGGATGATGATGATGAATAACTAGCCAACAAAATTAATTAATATATACTTATCTATACTTAATATTATAAAAAGGAAAAATTTGATTGTTTGTTTGTTTGCATCCGAAACTACCGGACCGATTTCAAAAATTCTTTTGCCGTTAGAAAGCTACATTACCACAGAGTGACATAGGCTGCTTTTTACCGCGGGAAAATACCTTTTCCTACGGGAAAATTAATTTTATCGCGGGCGAAGCTGCGGACGGAAGGCTAGTACTATATATTTTGGATAAAACAGTTCACAGGACGTTAAGCTATCGTTAATTAAGATATATGTATGTTCTTATGAAAGTCACACATTGTATAAGGAACGACTACATTATGACTTTAAGCGCTATGCTACCAATGCTCCATCGCTATGTATCGCTGACAAAAATACGATGCGATTTTAATGGAGTAAAAAAACACACGTAGAGCGTTTATTTCTGTGGAGAATTACAAACAGATGACGGAAAGAAAGACAGTACAGGCACATAAGAATTCCTGCTGAAGGTAATACTCAAATTTATTATTACAGCATTAAAGTTATTATGAAAATACTACCTATAATATAAAACAAAGACTGATTTCGCTATCATAGATAGATGGGTTGTTTTTAATTTAGAAAGTGTTCTGTAGAAACTTAATACCAAAACAGGTTATGGGCCTAATCCAAGCCAGTTCATTAATTGTAAAATTTGTAATTAATCAATTTTATTTATGCGTTAGTATGACAGTCTTGAGATCCTAAATTTATTATCAACAGCATTTAAATGCCAGGGCCTGACACAAAAATTAAAACGTGCCTGTATGGGCTAAATCCTTTTGCCATTACCACAGGCAAAAATAAAAAGCTTTAACTGAAAAATGCTTTTTTCATAAAATTGATGTCATTTTCTGCTTCAAGACCTTCTGTGAACAATAACAATAATTTTAAAATAATAATATATTAAATATCCAGTATGTTTGCTACATTAGAACTTGCTACATTCTAGAAACGCAGCGAGCGAACAATCCAATCGCATAGTTAAAAACATTTAAAAACTGAAAAACACCATTGAAAATGACAGTTGCAACTGTCAACTCATTGACAGCGGGTACGGCCGAGGAAAGGACTTCGTTTTCTTTCACTTTAATCGCTTCAGAATGAATCAAGAAGGCGCACAGGCTTGTTGCGCCATTTGCAGCAGCAAGACAGTAAGGAGATGTTCGCGTTGTCTCAGTATTAATTATTGTAATAAGGAACATCAGCGCCAGGACTGGAAAAGACATAAGCCCGAGTGCATACCTAAGGCTGCAAAACAAGGTTCGAGCAAAAATAAAAACGGTGAAGCTTCAACATCCAGCACAGACGTTACGAGAATAAGGGATTCGTTAGACAGATTAGCCAGCGGAGCCAGCAGCGAGCCCGAGGCCAGAGAACCCGGTAGTGCAACAAGTGATACGAGACGTTTGAAAAAAACGAAGAATAAAAATCTAAATAAAGAGGATAGTGTTAGTGAGGAACAAAACTTGGTGAGCTCGCGGCCGAACTCGGCCGTGTTGACAAACAATAGCGTGATCTCTAGTGTTTTATGTGATAACAAGGACAAGGTAAAGGGCAGTGCCATAACTTACGAGGGCTCGTCAGAACAGGACATTTTAAGTGAAACAGCTCAACAGTTAACTGCTGTTGATTTCTCTACGGGAAATACTATACACGTAGTTAGGCCAACTAAGCCTGAGGCTAACATGTTGGCAGTAGCTGGCTACTCGGGAGAGCAGGCTGCTCCGATGAGGGAATACCCGGAAGCGACCCTCCAAGGGACTTCTGCTCCTTTTACGCAGCCTCAGAACAGTTTCCTAATAGACCCCAATGATAGGTGGTATGATATCTGCCAACAAGTGATTAGAGACATGACCCAGTATGGGCTGTGTGTATTGGACAATTTCTTAGGTAAAGAAAGGGGACGTTTAGTGTTAAGGGAAGTGCTCAACATGTACAAATCGGGAATATTTCAGGTGAGATACATTTTAAAACTAACTTTATAACTTAATCTTTCATTAACCTCAAAAATCCTCGCATACTTTATAAGTACAAAAAAAGTAAAAATTACTGACAAATGTACTATGTGTAGTACAAGTTTTTCAGTGAAATGAAAACTAACTACATATGTCACAAATAAATAAATGTTTTTTTTTGCAACCAAGCCACAATCACCAAAAAAAAAATGTTTTTCTTTCTTTCTTTTTAACTTCTAGAAATAATTTCCGAAATCACAAAACTGTGTATTCTTGGCTTGGTCTATAACTGTAACACAATGTATGTTACAAAAATCAGGACTTACAAGGTTCAATTTTTATTGGTGTATTTTTTTATGTTGATAGGAAATTTTTGGCTGGATAGAGAGGAAAATTGAATGTACAACAATAGTTTTTTATAAAAAAAAATAATAAGATAAGATAAGATAATTTTTATTTCATAATTTGCAGTACAAAGTAACAAAAGATACAATATTTTATAAAAAGTCTATGTAACACGTGTGCCTGCACTAGGGTTACCAGACAACTCTGTGTCGCAGGCTAAAACGAGCTATCATAAATTAAAATTAAAATAATTAGCTAAGCTTAAACAGTGCAAATAGGTAAAAGATAACGTGAAATCGGAAACAATAAAAAGTAACCAATTATTCTAGTAATTACAGATAAATCAATTAAAACTAATAGTCTAAAAGGGTACATATAAACAAATATTATCATCATACATGTAAATTAAAGTCAAATACTTAGTCAAGTACTTACTTACTGTCAGTGCAATATTTAACCGGGTCAAAGCAGACGCGAAGGTTGCTGACTAAGAAAACTCACGGTTCTTAACTTAAGTAGTTAATTACAATACAATTCATGTTATTAGGTCAGCTATGTGGTCAAAGTCTTTTTTATATACTTGTAAATTAACAAAAAAACAAAAAGAAGTTAAAATTACTACTACATTACACTAATACACTCGAGAAAAACGATATAGCCGTAGATATAAATTGTGACTATTAGTTGCCTTCGTAATCTATTGTACTGATATATCTTTTTTCAGCCATAATTTTTGCTGGACAACCAGCAGCACCTGTGATATGGTTGCTTGGTTTTTTAAAACGCAAGCAAGTAGCGCACTTTGGATCGTCTGACTTCTTTTGGCATTCTTTCAGGGTGTGGCCTAGCTCGCCACAGTGGCCGCAGGTGATGGTTGACTCCCGACAAAACTTGGCAGCATGACCATATTGCTGACACTTATAACATCTTGTGACCAAAGTAAAATCTCTAACAGGGCAGGAAGACCAATTAATAAAGACTT
Organism: Archips crataeganus; assembly: GCA_947859365.1. NCBI lineage: Eukaryota > Metazoa > Arthropoda > Insecta > Lepidoptera > Tortricidae > Archips > Archips crataeganus. The sequence continues at coordinate 5,079,409 of OX402063.1, read as the reverse complement.
TGTCTTTAGTAATTAAGACCTTACGAATAGCTGCAGGAACTTCTATGACATGATTACAAGTTTCTGAATCCTTTTTTCCCGACTTGTGGCTCATCTTAATAGAGTTCAAAAACGTATCGAAACTAGCACATTGAGGATTATCGGCTAAGTTTTGGTGGTACAAACAGGAAACAACGTCAATTTCCAACATAGATGTGGGCACTCCTATAATTACTATTCTAGGCCTACGTTTCTGCGTTTCATCGATCGTAAGGCCTGAGTTTTTTATCTGGGCGGATTGTTTCAGTTTCTCAATATCCTCCTTTGTATCTGTGCTAATTACGACACCACCGTTCCGAGTCTTGCGCAAACCTTTAACGTGCAGTTTCATCTGTTCGGGGTTGATCAGTTTCTGGACAAGAGATTTCGTCTCATCGCTAGATTTTAATTTGTCGTTGGGATAAATGGTCACTGAATTGTCATGTTCGGGCTGTATGAAATTAGTAGGACTTTTCTTTACCATGTCTGCAAAGGAAGCCCCCGTCGTGGATGGTTTTACTGACTCCTGAATACACAGCTTGAGGTCTTGGAGCTGCTGCGAAAGTCTAATGTCTCCCTGTAAGGTCTCGACAGATGAATAAGCTTGCACGGTTTTCTGCTTAAGGGACTGGTACGCCACTGCCATTTTAGATGTGCCATGTCCTACTTTTCGGCATAAATTACTGATGCGTAATTTCTGTTCAGTGTTCAACTTTCCTGCTTCTGTAATGACAGCTCTTTGCAGAAGGCTAGACAGACATACTCCTCAGTATTATTATAAGCATTTTCCTTTGCCATGCTGGTTTTTGCTTGTTGCTTTATGGACATGCTTAGTGATATTGACTATAGTCCGACAAGCTTGTGCGCGACCCTCCGCGGAACCCTGTCGCAGTCAGCGTTCGCCGCACTTATTAAAAACAATCTTGTTAAGGACAGCAGAGGCTCCCTGCAACAGGGTTCCGCCGAGCGCCGCGCACGAGCTTGTCAAGGTATAATTTCTATTCAATCATTAATTTCTGTCCTGTGGCGTAGCTAGCATGGGTGGCACCCGGGATAGATATTTTAGGAGTAACCCCAAAACTTAATCAAAAATGTTAACATAAAAAATAAATGTAATAATTTCTGCCACAGTTTTAGGATTTTTTATAGGTGGCACTACTGATGTTTTGAGGTTCAATTCCAATTTTTTTACAAATTTAACAATACAAATATTACAAAATAATCATTTGATTATTCCGAAATAGGCCTTTCACCATCTAGTACCTGTTGATTATTGTTAATATTTTCAGCCCCCTGTACCACAAAAGTTACAAGTGCTACAAATCAACAAAATTGTAACATTTTACTATGAGAAACTTGACAATTTTGTTGAATTGTAGCACTTGTAACTTTTGTGGTACAGGGCCCTGGTATCCAACTTCTGCTCATTAAAAATATTTCAGAAATACTATGTTCCATCGCTTTACAGTCAATAAGTAGAAAGAAAGAAATTTATTTGTGACATCTTGGAAGAAAAAATATAGAAATAGTTCAAAACCAGTAAAATGCCTGTCTTGCAAATAGAGCTGCTCTTCCAAATAAAGTGTTACTTTATTGCATTGCATATCTTTTTTTTTTTTGCTTGTAGGTATGGTATTGTTTAAAAAAAATCTATGAATTAGTTGAACAAATTCTTATTTGAAAGAAAGACAACTTAGAAACCATCACAATACTTAAAGAGCTGGACCTGAGCCCATATTGTCTAACATGCGCTTGCGATTGCATTCACGATTTCTGTCTACCCTCATTCTATATCTTGTGACAGAACAAAGTCATAATTTTATTGTGATTTTGAGTGTATTAGACAATAAGGCACCAGCATCCATTTGATTGAAGTTTTATCAAATTCCATGAGAATAATATTGTTTTAGTTTTTTAGGTTTTCTACTCTGGAATAGGTTTCGTACTAAATACAAACTGAAATATAGATGCACAGAAAAAACCCCAGAAAAAAGACCAATGCTGGGAATCGAACCCAGGTCCTCAGCATTCCGTGCCGCGTGCCATACCCCTACACCACCACTGGTCTAGAGATTAGACACGAATCTTTCCTATACATCATACATTTCAATCTGCTAAATCATCACCTTATGCAGTGACAAACGCACATCTATGTTACACCCTCATCGAGAGATTTTAACACTCCTTGAAGGAGTGTTAAAATCTCTCGATGAGGGTGTAGACCAGTGGTGGTGTAGGGGTATGGCACGCGGCACGGAATGCTGAGGACCTGGGTTCGATTCCCAGCATTGGTCTTTTTTCTGGGGTTTTTTCTGTGCATCTATATTTCAGTTTGTATTTAGTACGAAATGTATGATTTCACGGGATGACCGTAAAAGTAATAAAAAAAAATGAAGTTGAAAAAATAAGTACAAAAAAAGATACTTCATAGCTAACTTGTTTAAAGTTGCACAGTAGCGCCATCTCTTGTCCAGGTGAGCGGTTAGTTCCGAAGGAGTGTTAAAATGTCTCGATGAGGGTGTAACATAGATGTGCGTTTGTCACTGCATAAGGTGATGATTTAGCAGATTGAAATGTATGATGTATAGGAAAGATTCGTGTCTAATCTCTAGACCAGTGGTGGTGTAGGGGTATGGCACGCGGCACGGAATGCTGAGGACCTGGGTTCGATTCCCAGCATTGGTCTTTTTTCTGGGGTTTTTTCTGTGCATCTATATTTCAGTTTGTATTTAGTACGAAATGTATGATTTCACGGGATGACCGTAAAAGTAATAAAAAAAAAATGAAGTTGAAAAAATAAGTACAAAAAAAGATACTTCATAGCTAACTTGTTTAAAGTTGCACAGTAGCGCCATCTCTTGTCCAGGTGAGCGGTTAGTTCCGAAGGAGTGTTAAAATCTCTCGATGAGGGTGTAACATAGATGTGCGTTTGTCACTGCATAAGGTGATGATTTAGCAGATTGAAATGTATGATGTATAGGAAAGATTCGTGTCTAATCTCTAGACCAGTGGTGGTGTAGGGGTATGGCACGCGGCACGGAATGCTGAGGACCTGGGTTCGATTCCCAGCATTGGTCTTTTTTCTGGGGTTTTTTCTGTGCATCTATATTTCAGTTTGTATTTAGTACGAAATGTATGATTTCACGGGATGACCGTAAAAGTAATAAAAAAAAATGAAGTTGAAAAAATAAGTACAAAAAAAGATACTTCATAGCTAACTTGTTCTGGAATAGGTATTTAGTGGAATGAAAAAATTATACTTATATTCTTTAACCTAGCTCTTGCTGAGAATAATATTATTCTTCTTGCTTTATAATAGAAAGAAACATCTTGACTGCCTAACTCACAACACTCAGTCTAAAGTAATAGGACATGAAAGGCTAAAATTTTGCATAGATCCTTCCTTTATAATATAGACGAGAAATGAGGATGGATTATGCAATATTCCCACAGGATAGAGTTCTGCATCGAGCAAAGCTGCAGGGACGAGCCAGTGTCTCATTAAACATGGTGATGTTGTATCCAAATAATATCAAGAGAAACTCTACATAAGCCAGATATTGTTAAAACTGGTGTCCGTAATATTGACGGTTAAAAAGCAAAACGCATGAAGCAACACTTATAGTCAAAATGAGTTATATACATATTTGAAATCAGCAAATTTTTCTCCGTCGTTTGAGCCGGGTTTCATGTAAAGTTCAAAAAACGTCACTTCATGCGTTTTGACTTTTAACCGTTGATATTATCAATCTCATATTTTATTTTCACTGTGAGGTGAAGCTACTTTGTAATTGTTCTAGATTATGCATGGCCTATTAAAATTCCTTTCTTTTTATCTCCTGATATCAGTGTTATTGTATGTGATTAGGCCAAGCATTGCAAACATCTGATTCTTGTTATCAAAGATTATTCAGCCCCTTTGCAGAAAAATTTGGCATGTACTAAACACAGCCAATGCCAAATTTTTCTAAAGATACTGTCTCCCAATGATACCAAATATCTGTGTCTTAACTCATGCTTTGTGTAATGTTCCTTACTTACTTGGGTTAGATTCAAGTCAAGACCCTTGGTACCCTGCGGATTCTACCCAACCCACATCATAATATGTAATAGAGATGTAATGGATAGTTGTTTGGCCAGATACCGGATACCGAATATCCAGCGAAACCTATGGCCAGATAGCCGGATATTCGGCCAAGTTTTACCTACAATAAAATTAAGCTAATTCGAGCGCGCGCGCGGTTCTCCGTCTTTATCGTCAGTATGGTCAATCTACTACAGAAAAATTAATTAGAAATTATGTCCTTTTAGAAATTATACGCACTCAATGAATTAATAAACTGATTTTAATGATAGACAAATATACAAATAAATACCCATTTTTAACCATAACTATAAGTTATTTCACTATCCGGTATCCGGCCGGATAGTATGCAACTATCCAGTATTCGGCCAAATAGTAAAATATTATTTTTACTATTTTTTTTTACGCTTTTAAATAAAAATAGTAAAATTGTGGCCAGATAGCGGATACCGAATTCTGGCTGGATATCCGTTACATCTCTAATATACACCGTGAAATTTTAGTGGTTGTTTTCCCGAAACGAGGTGATTTAGTATCGATTGTACAATCGATTTATAATTACTATTTTGACTAGAGTCAAAAATCCAATTGTGAAAAACGAAAGTCGAAAATGACCGCAAACCAATAGTAACGCTTCGTTGATACAAGTAGCGTACGATCGTACGATAGGTTAGGTACCAACGAAGCGTTACTATTGGTTTGCGGTCATTTTCGACTTTCGTTTTTCACAATTGGATTTTTGACTCTAGTCAAAATAGTAATTATAAATCGATTGTACAATCGATACTAAATCACCTCGTTTCGGGAAAACAACCACTAAAATTTCACGGTGTATAATATAACATGCCTTTCCCCGGGGATAGAGGAACACTGTTAGTCTTTCTAAACCTCTTTATTATTGCAGGCAGGCCAACTGGTGTCGAACCCAAGCAGCACAGAGGCGCAGACGGTCCGGAGTGACAGGATCACCTGGATAGATGGGAAGGAGCCCTACTGTTATTACATCAATAAGCTAATTAGTCAAGTAAGTGCTGAGCTTTTTAGTCTTACTAAGACATTCTCCACTTCAGTAGCCACTGACATCCTTTGGGCAACAACGGTTACCAAGATAGTTATTTATTTCAATCAAATTTATTCCTTAAAAAGTAATAATGACATTGTTTGAAATCACTAGTCAATAAATGTCAATAAATTCAAAAAAGCAGCTGGCTGTGGGTAGTAAAATACATAAGCTGGGTCCCAAATAGTAACTTTTTTTAGGCGAGTCGCGGTCCATATATAACTTAGGAACCCACTGCTATAGATTTGTTCAGCGGCGTTTTTCTCGCAATCACATTTTAGCTGTACCTACTTTAATGGAATGTAGATGCCGTTTGGCACGTGATCCGTGAAGTACCTCTGTCGGGTTTTCCCCCGTAAGCTAACGCACGTGCGAGGAAAATTAATGTTTACATGTTTGATTTCAAAGTGCCGTTCGAAAGCGCTGAAAAATTGTTCTAATTTTGAAAATATGAGTAGCGTAATAAAATGTTACAGATGTAATTTATCTCGTCATCTAAGGGCCGCTTACACCGTTTAGGGTTAAAAAATTTATATCATTTTTTTTTCAACCGACGAAAAAAACGGAGGAGGTTCTCAAGTCGACGTGTATAATTTTTTTCTTTTTATTTATGGTCACGCATAACTTTTTACAGAGTGGTCCGATTTTGATGATTCTTTTTTTTATTGGAAAGCGTATACCCCGAGGGTGGTCCCATTTAAATTTGGAAGTAATATTCTTACCCTAAGGGTAGGAAAACAGGGGATGATTGATTGTTCAGTCAGTGATTGTACTGTATGACCAGGCATAACTTTTTACAGATTAGTCTGATTTTCATAATTCTTTTTTATTGGATAGGGTATACCTTGAAGTTGGTATTATATAAGTTTGGAAAAAAAAATTACACCAAAGATGGGAAAAAAGTATAAAATAAAAACTTTTTAACAAAAAAATTAAACCGCCGAAAAAACTGTAAAGCAAAAAATAATTCCTTTTTTGCCTTTGAGGCACCGACTTCAAACTGGTACCTAGATTAAGGTCAAACAAAAAAGGTATTATTTTTTGCTTTTCAGTTTTTTCGGCGGTTTAATTTTTTTGTTAAAAAGTTTTTTAAACGGGACAATTCACACCAATTGACCTAGTCCCAAACTAAGCAAAGCTTGTACTATGGGTACTAGCCAACGGATAAACATACTTAAATACATATTAAACATCCAAGACTCGCATTTTTCACACAAATATCTGCCCCGACCGGGAATCGAACCCGGGAACTTCAAGCTTCGTAGTCAGGTTCGCTAACAACTAGGCTATTCGGCCGTCTAAACTCATATCATCAAGGGGGTGATCCATTGGCGAGCAAAACCGCCGGTACGCCAACGAACTCGCGAGCCAAAGGTCTAAACCGCCAATACCAGCAGTCTGCGGACTTTAAGATTTCAAGTATGCAACAGCGAGCCAGCGAGCAAATCCGACGGTTTTTAAGTCCGCAAATGGATCACCCCCTTTAACTCTGGGTTATCGACGATAGACGGAAAAAGCTTTATGTCAACGCAATAAGCGCGAAAAGGACGTCGATCGGCTCGGCTCAGTTCGGCCCACGGAGCTGAAAACAGCAATCAATACTACCCAATTCCGAAAAAAAGTAGAAGATACATTTTAAATTAAAAATGGCCTGTTACAAATTTTAATAATTAAAGAAGAAGGTACAATGTGCCTTTTACCCCGGCGCCACACATATTACAAATGTTTCAACACATAATTAATCTATGGTTGATTGTATGGATGTTCTATTGAACAAATAAGCAAATACCGGTGCTACACATGTGATCAAATAACTGTGTTCAAACATTTGTAATATGTGTGGCGCCGGGGTAAAATACTGCGATATTCTCAAATACAATAAGGGTGAGTCCACACGAGCGTAATTTTGTGAGTCGTGAGCGGCAGAATTTCGGTTCGCGCCATACAATATATATATTTTATATATATATTTTTAAGATCCTTGTCTGTAATGTGACTTGCAATAAAGAAACTATAACTATAACTATAACTATGACAATATGCGGGCCATCACGTGACACAATGTATGGCGCAACCGAAATTCTGCCGCTCACAACTCACAAAGTTACGTGCAATACACAGAACACAGGAAACGTTAGAAAACTGCACTGAATAGGTACTTAAATATGCAGCCAGTGGCAGTGTCTCGTCTTAATGCAATTGACAGCACGACTGTACACTCTTAGCTTAGAGATGGAATGAAATAAAAGCTAAAGGATCAGTAAAGAAATGAATTTTGAATTTGAAATTTAGAAAATAAGGCAATTTGCTTTTTATTCATATAAAATAAACAGATACAGTACGAGTCATTTATTGGTTTTGCAAATTGGCCGTGACTGTACTTGCACCTAACGCACCGAGATGTATTACATAGGAACCGTCGTGTAGTCACGTATGTTTGCCACTTGTAAATAAATAGGTACTTACTCAGAGATATTCATATTCATATTCATATTCATATTCATTTATTAATAAAATTACAAATTTTACAAGTCAAATTATATTATGCAATAAACCTAATAAACCTTCATTGAGTTATGTGAGTAATTCTTGCCTATTAAATAATGTAGGTACCTACAGCTTAAAAATATGCAATTGTTCGTCACATTCGATTCTAACGATTGTAAGGGTGACTCTCCACCAGTGTTGTCCTATGCTACGTTATTATGGATGGGTCTTACACATTTTTGTTGTTTGCGTCTCTCCTGTGGACATAGCAAAAGTTAAGGGTTAAGTTTCTATAGCCAATATTTTTAGACAAGTCCACATCGGCGTGTGTCGTCTGGATAACTTTCGACCCATTTAAATAAATCTTAAGTTTGCTGACTCGGAGTCTCTAATTTCATGTATGAACCGGATGCATTTGATATCCACCAAACATATTCATTGGTCCACGTAGCATAGCACTGGTAGAAAAGGGTTTAAATATGCTATTTACACCCGACTCTCGAAGGAGGGTTATGTTTTTCGAGCGTATAAATAATTATCATTTGTTTCGGAAAACATGTCCATAGTTGTTAGTAACAAGGTTGCTTAGGACTACAGTTATTAAAAACAGGAATCATACCATTACAATAACAATGTCAAAAATAAAATTAAATTAAATTAAAATTCAAAACTTTAAAATTTAAAATATAATAAATAAAAATAAAATTGGAAATTTAAATTTAAGACCAAAAGTAGTAAAAACCGACCGCTATAATAATTTTATTTTAATTACCGGACCCATGAAGAAACTAATTGATGATCTCTGCCTTACGGCATTAACATGGGCGTTTAAATTATCAGTTCGTGCATTATTGTCATTCATTCGGGGTCGACAATTACAGGTCGGTTCCACCTGTTCACGCATAATTGTTTTAGTCATATTTTCAATATTGCATAATTTGTTTTTTTAAACCGTATTGTATTTCTACGAGCGACGTGCCCTGCCCACTGACACTTAATTCTGGCGATTCATCGAGCTATGTCCGTGACTTTAGTTCTTGCGCTGATGAAATCCCGCAGAGAAACTCCAAGCATAGCCCTCTCCATCGCCCTCTGAGTGACTTTGTGCTTTCTTAAGCTGCGTACGGAACGGACTGCGCGCACTCGGGTACGCGTACCCGGGCTTGCGTGTCCTGGAACGCCATGTACGCGTACAGTATACGTGTACGTGTACAGTACGTGTACGTGTACAGTGTACGCGTACATGGCGTACGGACATGGCGTTCCAGGACACGCAAGCCCGGGTACGCGTACCCGAGTGCGCGCAGTCCGTACGCAGCTTTATGAGGGCCATCGTTAGCAGCCAGGTCAAAAAGTCAACACGTTGTATTTGTGTGTTGTATTTATGTAAAAACAATTCTCGCGTAATTTAATGTCGCCGAATTCTAGCCGAAATTATTTTACGCATATTTTCTGAATTCCGAATAGTAATTTAACTTAACACAACTCTTACCTAACCTAAACCTGTTATTATGCATAATAAAACTCTGCCATATCAATATTATGCTAACAGTTACTATTCGAGTAAACAACCATGCGGACAATATAGATTTATGCCAGATAAAATTTCGGCAAGCCTAAGATTCGGATTAAATAAATTATGCGAAACTTGTTACGCCTAATAGGGTAATTCCAGGATAGATGCCCCAGTAGGATAGATGCCTCGATTTCAATTTCTACTAGTAGCAAGGCTGTGGGAGCAAAATTCCACTTAATAATAGCAAGTCCCCTCCCTGCAAACCTCTGGGCCGCTGCTATCATGAGCAAGAGCGAACGTGTTTAGTCCATGAGTGCCAAAACCTTCCGCGGCGAGGTCTCGCAGAGCGCGAAAAGCATATTCATAATTTATTGAATCAGGCGTTACTTTGCGGAGGTCCATATTAATGAACTAAAACAATTACTTTGCTCACCCGCGACCTTACAATAGTTACGTTTATGCAAGAAATGTGCGTTCATGCAGTTCCTCCACCGCCACACTGTACGAACACACACAAATCACATAAACCCAACCATCACCACCACCAAGCTACACTGACGCGTTTCGAACTCAACCAGAGCTCATCTTCAGAGTTACCACAACCGTATGCTATGCTACCAAATGTTAAACTAACAAACCAAAACAAATGTTTTAACTTGTCACTGTAACTTCTCAAGTACCCACTTTATTTTTCTTATTCTCAAACTACCCCACAAAAATTAACTTTTATTGACATATTATAAAACTACCTTGAATTTTTTTGTTTATTTATTTATAAGGCATATTTAATTAATTACTAACTGTTCAAATTCGACCCAAGCCGCAGTAAAGGAGAAGATACTAAATTTACCTGTTCATTAATAATAGACCCCATAGTGTTGTACCTAATTATTTCCATGCATTCCAGAGCATCCAGACGCAACCCCTTGCCGCAATAATGTAACACTTCATAAGAATCTGAATCTAACAATGAATGATTTGATTCCAACAAATGTTTTGCAAAATTCGATCTATCTGGATGCTCATTCCTATATGCCGAAACATGCTCTTTAAATCTAGTATTAAAACTTCGGCCTGTCTGTCCTACGTATATCCCATTGCAGTCATTACAAGTAAGCTTGTATACCCCCGATCTAGTTCCCTTATCTACCTGTTCTTTGTGGTTACATAGCCTAGAGTACAAAGAGTTGTTAGTTGTTAGAGTGTGTGATAAGATTTATGGCATTTTAAAATCAAACAATATTAATGTTGCCTTTAAGACTAACAACTCTTTGTACTCTAGGCTATGTAACCACAAAGAACAGGTAGATAAGGGAACTAGATCGGGGGTATACAAGCTTACTTGTAATGACTGCAATGGGATATACGTAGGATAGACAGGCCGAAGTTTTAATACTAGATTTAAAGAGCATGTTTCGGCATATAGGAATGAGCATCCAGATAGATCGAATTTTTCAAAACATTTGTTGGAATCAAATCATTCATTGTTAGATTCAGATTCTTATGAAGTGTTACATTATTGCGGCAAGGGGTTGCGTCTGGATGCTCTGGAATGCATGGAAATAATTAGGTACAACACTATGGGGTCTATTATTAATGAACAGGTAAATTTAGTATCTTCTCCTTTACTGCGGCTTGGGTCGAATTTGAACAGTTAGTAATTAATTAAATATGCCTTATAAATAAATAAACAAAAAAATTCAAGGTAGTTTTATAATATGTCAATAATAGTTAATTTTTGTGGGGTAGTTTGAGAATAAGAAAAATAAAGTGGGTACTTGAGAAGTTACAGTGACAAGTTAAAACATTTGTTTTGGTTTGTTAGTTTAACATTTGGTAGCATAGCATACGGTTGTGGTAACTCTGAAGATGAGCTCTGGTTGAGTTCGAAACGCGTCAGTGTAGCTTGGTGGTGGTGATGGTTGGGTTTATGTGATTTGTGTGTGTTCGTACAGTGTGGAGGTGGAGGAACTGCATGAACGCACATTTCTTGCATAAACGTAACTATTGTAAGGTCGCGGGTGAGCAAAGTAATTGTTTTAGTTCATTAAAAGCATATTCGTAAGTATTTGTTTTTGAATAACTTTAGACTGGCTTATAATTTGCGCTTTTACCTAACTCATTTGGTTGCACTGAAGTTTAGGCTGCATGGATTAGTATATTTTATAGTGATTTTATCATTACTTGTTTTTTTATCGAAAAAGGCATCTATCCTCTGCGAAAAGTATAGTTGCCCCGTTTTCGATCGCTATAGATGCCCTAAGGGCATCTATCCTCAACTTGTTTCAAAGAATTTTTATGTTGGAGAAGGTCGAAATGCCTCATAAATATGAGAGAAAACAGGGCTTAGTCCAGCGTAACGTCGCCTGGTCTGAAGAAAGCTTGCTAGCAGCCTTCGAGGAAATGAAGAAGGGAGAAAAAGGAGTCAACGAAGAAGCTAGAACATAATGGAATATCAACCGTCTAGAACACTATGACGACGTTTTGCCAAAAATGACGAAAAACAATTGACCCTAGCTAGGTAGTTATGTAGGTACTTATTGATTGGTATTTAGAGAAGTTTTTTCTGTATTTGCAAATAGAATCAAAATCACATTTTAAGTACTTATATGGAATTGATTGAACTTTTATAATTTGTTTCAGTAAAACATCCAGTAGTATTAGGATTCTAAAATGAGAAGAGGCCCGTGGCTCATACTTACTATTCAAACTTGGCGAATTTTCAATGAATATAAAAGACTGATAACTTTTGTTTAACTTGTTTAATTTCAAAGGGCATCTATCCTCTGACGCATTTTTGCGACGAGTCGTCTATCCCCCACGGTAGGCACCTATCCCATTTATAAGAGGTCAAAAAAAGTACGATTTACACAAAATCCATACGATTTATATTAAAACAAGTACAGTAAAATAATAGATTAAGGACCATAGTTATCATACGCATTGGACGCAATGCTATAATTTGTTAAGTTTTTGAATTATAAAGCTATTTCAAAAAGTGGGGCATCTATCCTGGACTTACCCTACGTTTCGGACATTAAAAATTATGCCAAATAGATGGCACCCGTGTAGGTTATGGGCCCAATGTCGCGGGGATAATTTCGCTCTACAAATAGATAAGGACAGCGTATGAGTAAGCGGTATTTCAGGTTACGCGCCGTCTGGCGCCGCGTTATCACTTGTAGATTAAGAATATCGCCATTATAAAGGTTTTATTGAAATACCAGCTCTTATCGTAGCCCGCTTGTCCTACGTCGACTCGCCAAATACTATATCAATGGAATTATATTCTGGTAAACTATTTTTATACTAACTTTTTTTTAGACGACCAGAGAACCTGACTGTGGAGCTTGAGGTCCCGGGTTCGATTCCCGTGTCGGGGCAGAAATTTATATGTAAAATGCGAATGTTTGTTCTCGGGTCTTGGGTGTTTAATATGTATTTAAGTATGTATCTATCTATATAAGTATGTTTATCGTCGTCTAGTACCCATAGTACAAGCTTTGCTTAGTTTGGGACTAGGTCGATTTGTGTAAGATTGTCCCCTAATATTTATTTATTTATTTATTATTTTATATAAGTATGTTTATCCGTTGCCTAGTACCCATAACACAAGCTTTATCTAGCTTACTTTGGGACTAGGACAATTAGTGTGAATTGTCCCGTGATATTTATTTTTTATTTATTTTATTATACAGGGTTATTTTTAATTCACTAGCATCCTTTTAACCCTAAACTCCTACCACTTAAACAAATGTTTTTTTTTGTTTTACGGCTTTTGTCATAACTTAATATTTTTGGTGTAATAACGTTTTGAAAATTGGAGATTACCTCTTATTTTTACGATACTCTGTGTATTTGTTGGGAAAAAAAGTGCTTCATTTTAAAAAGTCGTAAAACAAATAACATTTGTTTGAGTGATAGGAATGCAGGGTTAAGAGGATGTCAGTGAATTACAAATAACCCTGTAGAATCTACTAAAATTAAAAGGCCGCAGCGCTTTCGGAGAAACCATCATTGCCAAGAAAAATTCGCCATAGAAACACACCCGAATGTATTTTTTTCGAAAAACTAATTATAATTTTGATATTGCTTGCCTCGAATTGAACATAAGATACCTACCCATTGAATAAATGGAAAAATAGTTGAGTACAATATTACGAGTAGAATACGAATTATTCTTTATTGAAATACACAAAGCAGTACAATGAGTAAAGTTAATGAAAAAAAGCACGATAGACGACATGCGCGTCTCATTGCTTAAAAAGTAATTTCTTCCTAACAGCCATTTGGAATTGGGTCGAAAGAAAAGAAGGACAATCAAACAAACAAACAAACACACTTTCACATTTATAATATTAAGTATGGATTTATCAATTGCTTCTTTGATCAGAAGCTATCGTGGCTTGTAAATTTAGGGATGTCAGCTTTGTCGCTGACTTCGATGAATCAACTCGATCTCAAAAATAAGCCTAACATACTAGTGATACAGTAAGAGTATTGATAAATTACAATACCTACGCCCGTAGGTATTTGTTTCCGAAAATTACAATAAATAAAAACCGGCCAAGTGCGAGTCGGACTCGTGCACCGAGGGTTCCCGTACAAATTTATATGTATCTATGAACATCCAGTCTTAGCAGACCCCTGCTCCTAATAATGTGCGCAGTGTGGGATCATTGTAGATTGGTTATTATTGATATAGACAGACAGACAAAAAAAAATGCTTTTCGCAACTTTTCCTTTATCTGTGCTATAAGACCTTGCTTCGTACCAAATTTCAAGATTCTGAGTTCACGGGAAGTACCCTGTAGGTTTTGATTCCCTTGCGAGTGGCGAAAATTTGCGGCATAAATGACTGTAGCTTTTGATTGCGTTGGCTTAGAAGTTTGTTTTTTCACAGCTCCAAGGGACAGTAGACCTGAGTATTTGATATAAATTTTAGCTTGATACCTCCACGCGTTCCTGAGAAAAAGGGTCTTGACAGACGGACGGACGGACGGACGGACAACAAAGTGGTCCTATAAAGGTTTCCGCTTTTTCCTTTCGAGGTGCGGTGGAAATAAAGTTTCAGTCAATCAATCAATCAAACCCTAAAAATATTTACATAACTAACATCACACACAAACAATTACAAAACGATTATGTGTAGATAAAAAGATTTGAATAACTAGGTTTCTAATTAGACGGTGTAATCGTTTGGAGCGGTTTCTTCCTATAATTTACAAACATCAACTACATGGGTGAATCAACTTTTTTTTAGTGTTGTTTACTCTATACCCGGTTGTCCAAGTGACACTTCATACTGTTTCATAGAAATAAGTTTTTAAACATGAAATAAGTTTTTGTTAAAAATTTCATTTTCAATGAAAGCTTTTTCGCTGACTGTACTTGCATTGTCATCCAATCTACATAAGTATGCCAAATTTCAAGTAAATCCAACCACTGGAAGTGGGTCAAATTCAACTTCCAAGATTTGACCCGTACATACATATTTACATACATTGCAAAATTAGGTTGTCTAAGGTACAAAATTTGTGTAACCATAGCAACGGGTGCAATTGCAACATTTTTTTAGTTCATTATTAACTAAATGCTCAGTACTGTATTAATGAAAGTAGTTAATTTAAGCTTGATATTCCAGGTGGATAATATAATTCTGAGGGCGAACAAGATGGCGAACAACGGAAAACTCGGAGACTACACCATCAACGGCAGGACGAGGGTAAATATAATTTAATGTATTTTTCTTTATAATTTACACCAATTTATGGAGATAATAGAAAACAATTTGACTGTGAGTAAGATTCTTTTAGACGACCAGATGGCCTAGTAGGTAGAGAACCTGCCTACGAAGCTTGAGGTCCCGGGTTCGATTCCCGTGTCGGGGCAGATGCTTGTATGAATAATACGAATATTTGTTCTCGGGTCTTGGGTGTTTAATATGTATTTAAGTATGTATCTATCTATATAAGTATGTTTATCCGTTACCTTGTACCCATAACACAAGCTATGCTTAGCTTACTTTGGGACTAGGTCAATTGGTGTGAATTGTCCTGTGATATTTATTGATATTTATTAAAAGTAAACCTTAATACTGTCACAAATTTGAATACTTCAGCCCTTTGGCTGATAAGTGGTATCTTCTAATAAATATGTCGCAATATTTTGAAATATTGCGACAGAATCCATTAGACAAGAGACCCGATAGGTACAGTATCTTCAAAAATAAATTCAAGACATTTTTAATTAATAAATGTTATTACTCTGTTAATGAGTTTTTGAATGACGAAACTGCAATTTAATTTATATTAATATAAATTAGGTAAAAAATATTATTTAAATAAATATTAACAATTTGAGTAATTATAATTAAAATTAGATACGCGTATTATTTCAAAATGACATTTTCAATAACTCATTGACATAAAATACCTATAACGGCGATTAATATTAAAAGCATGATTGTAATAATAATGCAATTACTAATATCATATAATTTCCAACATAAGCTAATCTTAAGTTTGGTTATTATTATTATTATTATGTGCCCTTACAGGGCGTCATGGACTGACTTAAATATTATAACATCTTGTTTCTATTACGTACATGACTTAATAAAAAAATCGCTAGTGAATTACTGTCTGATCTCTTTGTATTCGTATGTCATTGGCACTAGATGACACCGAGGTCATACATGGATAAAAAAAGTAAAACCATAAACAGCCTTTTATCTTAATGACAATGACTGCTTCTGACTCATTGTCAGTCATCTTTCTTAACCACGGATATCCTGACTTTTTTTAACAGACAGTGCCGTTCGAGATTAGGGTAACCAGTTTTTAGATTTTGAAAATTATTGCTATACACTTAAAGTTCTCATTTCATTAAAAAATTCGTAGTCCACGTCCACGTAGTACATTCGGCAGTTAATCTTAGGATTTATTTGTACTATAAAAAGTATACGAGAACTTACGAAGTTTGGTCTGCTTTTTGGACATATTAATATATTGAATCCCACCAAATCTAACGTGTATCGTCTCTAGCGGTTGAAAGTAATTTAGTGTGGTTTAACAGTGACACTTTCGCCAGCGCGGTTGGTAAGCGTCGCGGGCCAAGAGCTTTGCGCCTATTGGATCGTTATTGGTGTATGTAACGATCCAAGAGATGCCTGGCGAAAGCGTCACTGTAAAACCACACTTAAAACCGCTACGTCAAATTAGTAAGATCAAAATACTAGCACGCTTTGGGAACACCATTACAAATATACGATCATGACTATGGAAAGGACAAGGAAAATAAACAAAATCAAGACCCATTCACGGGGTACTGCGTCACTTTATTGGGCTACCTGTTGATTCACAAGATGAGATTGCACACACTTTCGATTTGCTTCTCACGTGCAACATTGGGGGCGGACTATGTTCAGAAGTGGACATCTTTCGGCTGAAATTATAATGATGAAAGAGAACATGACTTTTACTACACCTCATGGCAGTGGCGGCAACGCAGACTTGGACTGTATTTAAACGAAGTTTAAAGTGGAGACGATCATCAAATTGACTAGGTACTTTTCCTGGTCGATCATGACTTTACTTCGAGTTATCCTAAATAGAAACTGATGGTATTGTGATGAATTTCGCGCACTGACTAGCGGCCGGGTGGCTAAGTCACAGTTAAAATGTCAAATGTAGGCTATAAGCACTTCTGAAAGTCGAAGAATCTACAACCGTTTCGCGAAAACCTTGTCGAGAAGAATCTGCCAAGAATCTCCACAAGGTATATTTTTTCAAACAGATCTACAATTTTATTTATAGGAGTTTTAACACAGCTAATCGGTTATACCATTACTATAAGATTTATTTTTCCTAAAACCTGAACTACTAATGAACAGTTAAATGGTGGAAATACCCCACTGCCGGATGTGCAACGGACATTCGCTTACATTGGTGTAGCAATGTTTACGATTTGTCACATCACGATTCGGCGGTTAACAGTAACATTGGGAAATAAACACGAGTGTGTTAACCCCGATCAATAATATTATGCTTCGAAGCGTAGCGTGGGGTGATTTGATATCACAGAATTAAAGTCCAATGTGTTTCGGTGTGAAATTGTTTTCGCTATTATTATGCCCTAGTTGACGAAAAGCCCTCGCTTCGCTCGTGTGTAATGAAATGAAAATTCACACATCTGTTTCTCTTGTTAACTGTTAATTTTATGTACAATAAAGAGTTTACATGCATACATATTTAGGTACTACTTATCAAATTAGAAAACAAACACGATTAGCAGTGTCCGGCGAACCCCACACTAGGCTGAGCCTGTATCTTGGGACCCAGAATAATAATTACAACATCTAAATTCGGAGCATAATTTTTACTTACTAATATTATTAAATGCCAAAGTAGCTCTTGTGTGTACCGCTTCACGCTTTAACCGCTGAAAGGATTTAGATAAAATTTGGTATGGAGATAGTGCGAGACCCTAGATAAGACGTATATAGGGTAGTTTTTATCCGGGAAAATTTGCCTAGTTCCCGTGGGATAGCGATAAACGAATTCTTTGTAGATAGTTTTAGGCAACAGCTCATGTCTTATATTTTCTTTCTATTATATAAAAATCTCGTGTTACCGATTTTTATGAAACTTTTTTATCTGTACTTGTTAGGTCTGAGAATAGGACGTAGGCTATTTTTTATACCCCTAGTCTTCGCGAACGGAGTTGCGGGCAACAGATAGTATAGGAAATAGTACGTTACTGCAGCGGCCGCGAAATAGGGGATTGCCGGCCGAGTAGTTATAGATGGCCGAGTGTCAACGAGGCCATCTAGAGATACGAGGCCGGCAATCCCTGTTCGTGGCCAAGGCTTGTATAAAGTTTTTCTCAAACATGCATCATCATCATCACCACCATCATCACCGCCATCATCATCACCATCACCATCACCATCACCAACAACATCATCAACATCCATCAACATCCATCAACCAACATCCATCAACATCCATCAACATCCATCAACATCCATCAATATCCATCAATATCCATCAACATCCATCAACATCCATCAACATCCATCAACCAACATCCATCAACATCCATCAACATCCATCAACATCCATCAACATCCATCAACATCTATCAACATCCATCAACATCCATCAACATCCAGCAACATCCATCAACCAACATCAACCAACATCCATCAACATCCATCAACATCCATCAACATCCATCAACCAACATCCATCAACATCCATCAACAGCCATCAATATCCATCAACATCCAGCAACATCCATCAACCAACATCAACCAACATCCATCAACATCCATCAACATCCATCAACCAACATCCATCAACATCCATCAACATCCATCCATCCATCCATCCATCAACATCCATCAACCAACATCCATCAACATCCATCAACATCCATCCATCAACATCCATCAACATCCATCAACATCCATCAACATCCATCAACATCTATCAACATCCATCAACATCCATCAACATCCATCAACATCCATCACCATCCATCAACATCCATCAACATCCATCAATATCCATCAACATCCATCCATCCATCAACATCCATCCATCCGTCCGTCCGTCCGTCCGTCCGTCCTTCCGACCGTCCGTCCATCCGTCCGTCCATCCGTCCGTCCATCCATCCATCCATTCATCCATCCATCCATCCATCCATCCATCCATCCATCCATCCATCCATCCATCCATCCATCCATCCATCCATCCACGTCGACCTATTAAACGTCATGGTGCTGTGTCACATAAAACAATAGACGATCACTTTGCTGGCCAAGGCCAGCAATATTGTATGAAATTCCATTATTGACCTCTCGTCTAGGCGCACCTGCAACGTGACAGTTCGTGGCGTATTATAAGGAACATAACCTCAATATTTCATAGCATGTTTGAGAAATAGTACATTACTGCAGCGGCCGCGAAATAGGGGATTGCCGGCCGAGTAGTAATAGATGGCCGAGTGTTAACGAGGCCATCTAGAGATACGAGGCCGGCAATCCCTGTTCGTGGCCAAGGCTTGTATAGTGCTTTTCTCAAATAAATCCAAGGAAATGACACGAATGTTCAACTTATATATTCATATTTAATTCAAATTGTTTTTTTTTTGATTCCCGCCAAAATATTTTTTTCCAGCAATTTATTTGTAAGCTGTAAGTTAATGTTTTTGACGCAAAATCTTGAGATGATTTATATTTATTAAAAAATTACGACCTTATTAATTGGTTATTTTAATAAATTGTTAACAATAAACGCCAATCCTTATTTATTTTATTAAATCTAGCCAAGTAAGATATTAAAAAGTAAATTCACAAACTAAATTTTTCTTAATTGGCAGTATGTCATTGATAGTCAATAAAAGAAAATACGACCCACTGAAACAAAAGACAATCTCTTTGCTGGCCTTGGCCAGCAATGTTTGTATGAAATTCCATTATTGTCGTCTAATTTGAAATTAGAACGAATCTTCCTCAACTGCTATACAATGACATACTTCGTGTTCTATTGTCACGACTATAAGGACCACATTTCCTTGGATGTTTGAGAAAAAACTATTAATACAAAGCGAGTAACAACGACAACACACAGCACGTCGGTCGTAGAACTCATGGCTGATGGGGCCAAAAGGAGTGGCGTCCACGGACCGGAAGACGCAGTGTAGATAGGCCTTCAACAAGATGGAGCGAACGTGTTGGATGCGGATGGCGCAGGACCGATCTGTTCGGCGAGCCTTGGGAGAGGCCTATTTTGATGATGAGTAATAAGTAAGCAAACTGCTTCCTACTAAATAATCGCTATTTTGATACTGTTGTAAGACTGTTTTTCGCAAACATAAAACCCAAACATTCACCCGCCAGGGGGCTGATGTATCAACTTCTATAGGTACCTACACAAAATTACATTTTTTTTAATTTACCGCTAGCGCGCTAGCCTCATCTTGGCCATGCCTCTATGTCGAAACAATTACGTGTCTAACCTGGTGCTTTCAAGAATAGCTGACCACGACTGATGTTTTAGCCGGATTGCATACCTATCGCAATTTCTACACCGCGTTTGTGTGCCACATACGTAGTCAGAATTATGCCCCAGTTACGTTAGCGATCATTTTTGGCAAGCACGTAACACTTACGGTTTGTAGTCTCATAAACATTAAACCAGTTCTTTATCACTCTTTATTGACACTTAAAAGGATAATGTCCCTAAATATGCAAAGTTAAAAGTGTTGAGGCCACGGACATTTTTTTCGGGCGCTCTTCACGCCTCTGGCTGGACCTTATTTTTTGGCCTAGCGCGTCCAGATTTGTCACCGGTGATATTTCCGGTAGCCACTATTTACCTTCTTTATTGGTTATCATTATCACTAACCAATGTTACAAACTATCACTCGTCAATCAACTCAGTAGTTATTTTAAGACACTCCATACAACAAATACTCGTTGCAATTTGCTGTACATACGTCGAAATAGAAACGAATCGCAGTTAGCAGAAAGTTCTCGCAGTGTTATCATACCTTCGAGCGTATCGCATTAGAATCGCCGCCTTTTGCGATAATAACCAAAATAAAGGCGACGCATGCGCTCTACTGTTTTGCGTACGTGACTCCGAGCATGGCCGCCGCGGGGGGAGCGGCGCGCGGGGAACATTGTAAACAACGAGCGAATCCCACGCGCCCACTGTTTACAAACTAAGCTTACGTTTTTACACAACCATTTTGCATAGACATAACGTAGTCTTACTGAACATACACGTGTCACACTCTAACTGGGATCTGAGCTCATTGGCTTGCGGTTGGAGGCTTATCATAAATGCGGAATTGACAGCAGAAGAATTCGCTGTCGTATAAACGAGAACGTGTTTATTAATATTTACTCCCGGCTTTAGAAAAGACCGCACGGCATCGCGTCATCGTTTGTTGAGTAAAAAAATACTTTCTAGTGTTTTGATCGAAATTATGTGCATTCTGATTTTCTGCAATGATCTGATCTAACCTATTCCGATTTTGCTGGCTGGCTTTCCAAACGCCAGTCGAGCGCCGTTTAAAAATAGATTAGAAAAAGTTTGGCGCGTACGTTGTTCCATTTTCAAATTCAAATAGCGTCCAGCTGTTGTCACTGGCCGGAAATGGCATTGGGACAGGTCGCGGTTGCCGGCATTGATATGTCAAGGGTGATCGGGTAAACAGCCTGTAATTTAAAATAATTGTGACATGGGGCCTGTTGCATAACAAAGTACAACTTATATTACAAGCGGAACTCCCTTTCTAGTTAATATAACTGAAGCGAGAGTTCCGCTTGTAATATTAGTTGTACCTACTTTGTTATGCAACAGGCCCCAGGATGATAATTGAGTTCGTTTGTTAGTGTAGGTCAAGTTTTATCTGTACAACCGGAATTTATGAATCTGGGTCGTGCACTGAGGTAATAAAAAATATTTTATGAGTTTTAGATGTCGTCTTGAAATTTAAGTCCACTACAGATTGTTTTAGTACCTATTTAAATCTACATTGCATGCTGCAAAATGATTCTCAAACAAAGTATGCCCTCAGTGTATTTGCTGTTTGACTGAATTAGTCACTCCACATTTTCGGTTGTAGTTACCTAATGGGCGGCTTCACGAACCGGATCGCATGGGTCAAAAATTAAATCTTATTAATATACAACAGCCCTAAAAGGGCGTACGTGATTCTACGCTCGTATGAAACAATCATAATTTATAAAAGTACCATCTATCATTATAGGTATCAACTGACAAAGGGACATAAATTTGTGTTAAATGATAATTTTCTTTTAGGATGGGAAGTATTGTGGTCGCTTAGAACAAAAGGTACCTACGATCTACTTAAACGTCTATTTATTGCCTTGTGACTTTTTTATGAAAGTCTAGCTATGTTAACCCAAGAATTGAAAACCTCATTCTTGAATTTTGTAGTCAGGATCTTTGCGATTAATCTAAAGGTTATAATGAGTTACAATTAATGGTTACACGAAACCGGTCGTATGCCCTTAACACAGTTTTAGTATTGTGTGCGAAACCTGTATATCTACACTCAGGGAATACCCGGCGACACGGTTTTATACTAATGTGACAAGACTATGTTTAGGTACGTCTATAAATAGAAGGAAAAACTAAACGGGTGAAGTGAAGTGCAAAAATATCTTCAAAGCTTATAAATAAATAGATAAATATCTCACTTGACACTAATTGTTCTAGTCCCGAAGTAAGCTAGCTTGTGTTATGTGTACAAGGCAACAAATACACATATGTACTTAAATTATGTACTTATGTGTATGTTCTGAACATCCGTATTCGTATAAGAAATAGCATTCAGCGTCAGGATTATCGCAGGAATTAGTCAGGACAGTTATCTTTATACATTTCACTTTGCATTTCTTTTGGCTCGCTACGTTAAAAAAAACTATTGCGTGGAGTCCCTTCGCGCGGAAGAAGTGAAACTTCATAATAAAAACCCAAAGCAAAGCAGCGGCTAGCAAGCAACCAACTACAACGCTAGTAAGACAAGTTACATAACTCGTCGCTAGATGGCGTTGCTCTTCGTGCGCACGTTATTTTCAATAATTTTTCTTGATTTTTCGTAATTCTCAAAGATATTCAATACTTTTTTAACTAAATACGTTTAAAATACTTTATTGTACGATATACCATTAAAATAGTTTTGATTTTTACAAGTTTTCATACTAAACCACGCAATTGTTTTGAATCGCACTGACGAAGTTTTTAACATCCGTTAGTATATATACAATGCGAACGTCTCGTAAACGTCAACTTGCGTTGCGTTGCGTATTTAACGCAACGCTTGTTGGAAGTCGCATTAGACTTTTCACTTCAAAAAATACTCATTGTACTTAGATCCTTTAATGGAACTATTCCAATTCCTTTTTCGCTTTTGTTCCTTTAGTTCCTTTCTTCCTCCAGTTTTAGCGAATCTAGTTTGATACAAAAACATAATAGGTCTATTAAAGGTACTGGAGATGGAACTGCTGCGTATTTGACGACCAGAGATGGTCTAGTGGTTAGAGAACCTGACTACGAAGCTTGAGGTCCCGGGTTCGAGTCCCGTGTCGGGGCAGATATTTGTATGCAAAATACGAATGTTTGTTCTCGGGTCTTGGGTGTTTAATATGTATTTGAGTATGTATCTATCTATATAAGCATGTCTAGCTGTTGTCTAGTACCCATAATACAAGGTTCGCTTAGTTTGGAACTAGGACAATTGGTGTCAATCGTCCCACGATTATTTATTTATTATTTTTATACATTTCATTTTCTCGCTACGTTAAAAAAATACCCACTGTACTTAGTTCCTTTAATGGAACTATTGCAATTCCTTATTCGTTTTTGTTCCTTTAGTTCCATTAAAGGTACTGGAGATGGAACTGCTGCGTATAATCCACTGCTCAGAGGCTATCGTGTATCGATACTTTGAATCGGTCAGTGGAACCTATAAACAAGTCGTTCGCCCAACGATGAGTTTATCTGCCAACTATGCGTGACTAACTTGACACAACAACTATTGTGATTGGGACACGTGTCTCTCATAACATGGACATGCTCATCATGACTGTATCAAAGGGTAGGTAAGTCACATTCAATTGTTAACCTGTTCATTAGTGCACACGCACGTACATATAAACTTTCGCATTTATAATATTACTAGCTGATGCCAGCGACGCTTCTGAGAAAAATTCGTTTTTCACTATCCCGCGGGAACTGTGCAATTTTCTGGGATAAAAGGTATCATATATGTTAATTCAGGTTGCAAACTATCTGTGCGCCAAATTCCATAAGAATCCGTCAAACCGTTTTAGCGTGAAAGAGTAACAAACATCCACACACCCATCCATCCATTAGGTCGCGGGTGAGCAAAGTAATTGTTTCAGTTAATTTCACGTTTAAATATGATACTAGTAGGATATGATAGTAAAAGTCCTCATTTTCTTTGTGGGATCCAATCCATAGACAATTTCTGAAACAAAATAGTTAAAAATACAGCCCAAAGTTCACCGATCGCTTCATAGATCGGTTTTACAACTAATCCACAAATGTGTCTCCAGACCGTTGTTTTTTTTTTAATCATCAACCCAAACACGGTGTCATAAAGTTTGCTATCGCAAAAGTTTTATTGTGTTTATGACCTTTCGTATGATGTCATCGTTGTGTGATAGACCACCCACTGTTCGCGGTCACAATAGGTTGTATTAGAATAGGTTTCGTAATTTACTGTCACCTACACAAGTGGTTGTACGTGGACCTTGTCACGTTGTAACGGAGTCGTGTAATTTGGAAATTGCACTGACAGCTAAATGTATCAAACTCGAGCCCTTTCGTATAAGACATTACCTAACCCTGGCCTTAGGGTCCCTTTCCATCAGAGATGTGCTATGCTGCACGCTATGGATGCGTTTGATAACCACCAATCATATTAATTGGCACTGCATAGCACTGGTGGAAACGGGTTCAACTATGCTATGTATTCTTTTATATGGAAAAATGCGTGCCTTGGATGCGTTCTGTGGATGAGGGCTATGGATGGTCCCTACTGTTCCTACGGATATCACGATATCCGTCAGTTACGTTATTGGTCAGATGCAGTTTGAGTCATCAGTTTAGCTAATCATCAGATCATTTATTTAACAGATACATCCAATTTCTTATTCATTTTGTGGCTTCTAAACAAATCTGGCAATAATATGGGCGATCGTATAATCGTATGATAAGCGAATGTATCCAAAATCGTATCTGACCAATAACGAATCTGACAAATATCGTGATACCCGTCCTATATAGAACTGTGAAATCGTAATCGTATCGTCATGATGACGCATACCGTGGTTCTTATTGCAATGTCTTTAATGTCTAATTTCGACTCACCCGTCTTCGTGAATGGCACTAGCTAAAACAGAGTACTAAATCGTACCAAATATCAGTTCTATTAAACAGATGAGACCTTCCGTTTACTACCTGTAATAATGTAAAAATGTATTACAACATTCTTTCCGTGGTCTTCTCCAGGCGATGGTGGCATGCTACCCCGGATGCGGCACGCACTACGTGAAACACGTGGATAATCCCAACAAAGATGGCCGCTGCATCACCGCCATTTATTACCTGAATCTCAACTACGACAAGGTCCGATGCGGGGGCATGCTCAGGTAGCTATTCCGATTAATCCAATTTATCAAATACTTACAGGCTATTTAAATAATCAGGCGTTTCTTTGCGGAGGTCCACATCAATGAACTGAAACAATTACTTTGCTCACCCGCAACCTTATGATAGTTACGTTTATGCAATAAATTGTTTTCAGCAGTTCCTCCACACTGTACGAACACACACAAATCACACAAACCCAACTATCACCACCACCAAACTACACTGACGCGTTTCGAACTCAACCAGAGCTCATCCTCGGCGTATCGCAACCGTTCACTGTGCTACTAAATGTTAGACCACATGCATGTGTGTTGGATGAACACACATTTCTTGCATAAACGTAACTATCATAAGGTCGCAGGTGAGCAAAGCAATTGTTTCAGTTCACAGACTAATTCCTAATCACAACAAAATGGGATGCCGTACTGTCATCAGTTTTATATTAAAGCTAGGCAAACTGGGTAGTTCTACGAGCGTTTCAACCGCTATCACTATCCTGAGGCATATATTGAAGAAACAAGCAACAGGTGCCAGAAATTTTAACAAATTGAAATTGTACCGCAAGCACGCTGTATCGTTTCGTAAAAACTTTACCTATATGCGGCATGATATTGATAGCGATTGACACGCTCGTAGAACTACCCCAAGCAAAGTCGACCGCAAAAATTCGATTGACCTCCAAATTAAATAATATTTGCGCCTATCTCATTAATATTATATCGACGGTTAAAAGGCAAAACGCATGAAGCGACACTTTTTCTCAAAAATATACATATTTTAAATCAGCGAATTTTTCAAAATACAAAAAACGTCGCTTCATGCGTTTTGCCTTTTAACCGTCGATATGGTACCAAAGGCCTCTTCATGTTGGCTTCGGCCGCATGAATGCCTTTCAGATGACCAGATAAATGAGGCGGTTGAAACGCTCGAATAAACGCCTGGCTGATGGATGCAATAGGGTGACGAAAGCATAAGATGGATAAGACTCATTAAATGTTTATTACCTATGTATAATTTTTTTTATACTGGATCAATAAAAACATACTATTAACTCATAACTGTTACCACACACGGAACTTCTCACGCAACGAAACGAGTAACAGTTATGAGTGAAAATCATCACTTTACTAATAAGCATCGCTTACTTCTGTAGAAGTAGAAAGGTCACTTTTCTCTTTTTTTTTGGATAGGAACCATAAAAGGCATATAAGACTGAAAATATCTAACATAGAAAAAAATATGATTATTTACTTCAAAAATAAAATTCTTTCGTTTTTTTTAATTATGTTCTCTTTTTGTTGTTGTTGTATATCGTATTCAGGCCAAACGTAAGCCTATTTATTATATAAAAAAAATCGTTCGACATTATTTTAACGTTAAGTTGCATCCGTCAGCCGCCCAATAAAGATGACCCTTGTTAACAGTCTTAAGAAAAGGAGGCGCTTAATAATTCTACTGCATGTCTTTTTGTTATCTCTCAGCTTCCTTTGAACCGATTTCGATGGTTCTTTTTTTATTCGATAGAATAGGTATGTCACAAAATTGGGCTCACAAAAATTGTAACAATATCGATTGAGAAATCATGATTTTATTGACATTTTGAAGTCAGTTTATGTTACCGTTTTAAGAAAAAAGTTACAATAAGTACTATACTTCTTTACTTATTACAATTTAATTCATTATAAACTTTTCTTTTTTTCTGTATGAAAAGTTCTCGAATGGAGAAAACGGACTGGCAAGCGCAGCGTGGAACGTCCACCAATAAGATGGACGGATGATTTTATAAAGGCCGCAGGTTCAAGGTGGATGCAAGCCACTTCCGACCGGAATGATTGTGTATCAATGAGGGAGGCCTATGTCCAGCAGTGGACGTCTTACTGGTAACATGATGATGAACTTTTCCGTGTGGTTTACAGGGTGTTCCCAGAAGGCACGGACCAGGTAGCCGACATCATGCCGTTCTTCGACAGGATGATCTTCTTTTGGTCGGACAGGCGAAACCCGCACGAGGTCCAACCCGCTTTCGTCACTAGGTAACTATAACGTTCAAAGTCAAAGTGACCTTAAGGCTGCCTGTCCACTAGATCGAAGCGAGGGAGCGGTGCGGTGAGCGAGATAAAAATCCACCAATAGAATTGCATAAAATCTCCACTCTTCAGTGGACAGGGAGTCGCAAAAGTATGTAGTTTAAAAAAACGGCCAAGCGCCAAATTATTATAAATTAAGATATGGTGGGTTCATTATTAGCAAAACAATGCACATTTCACTTCCAAATCGTCAGTCTTTGGTATTAACATCCCCTATGAAAACCTGACGCGCGCCCTTCCGTATGGCCACCCCCACCATGCAAAGTGGCAGATTATCATACATTTATTATCAGTGGCACGCTGGAGTATCATATTATCAAAATCTGACGCGCTCGAATATTTCAAAGAATCTATTTTTTTTTCGAATGTTTGTTCTCGGGTCTTGGTGTTTAATATGTATTTAAGTATGTATCTATCTATATAAGTATGTTTATCCGTTGCCTAGTACTCATAACACAAGCTTTACCTAGCTTACTTTGGGACTAGGTCAATTGGTGTGAATTGTCCCGTGATATTTATTTAAATATTTATTTATTTTATTACTAAGTTTTCTGACGGGGTGCCCCAGGCAAACCCCCCCCCCCCCCCACATGAAGTGATCATATTCAATGGGGGTACTCTAAAGGGGATAAGGTATCCCCCCGTATATTAATCTGCCGCGCTCGAGTAACTTCACAAATCGCCTCTTGGGCTCCCCTACTATATGGACAGACACAGTCCGCGACTCTGCTCCGCTCCAGGCTTCAAACAACAAAATTCGAATTTCGAACTTCGCATCGTTCCATTCCGTCCACGCTAATAGTATTGAATAGAAGAGTGAAAAATGGCGCGATACGAAGTTCGAAAATCAAATTTCGTACTGGCAGCCTATAATATTTTTTTTTTTTTAACGACCGCTTTAGCCTAGTTGGTAGTGACCCTGCCTATGAAGCAAGAGGTCCTGGGTTCAAATCCCGGTAAGGGCATTTATTTGTGTGATGAGCACGAATATTTGTTTCTGAGTTATGGATGTTTTCTATGTATTTAAGTATTTATTTATCTATATAAGTATGTTTATCCGTTGCTTAGTACCCATAACACAAGCTTCGCTAAGCTTACTTTGGGACTAGGTCAATTGGTGTGAATTGTCCCATGATATTTATTATTTATTTATTTATTTATGATATTCCGGTAACTTTAGCAGCTACCCTTCGTGCAATCTAAATCGATGTTGACGAGAAATATAAGAGTTATAAATGGGTCTTGGGTTGCCATGCGACGCCCCTGTCAGCGCGAGGCTCTGTGTTTTTGCCCTGTTTGGCACCCTCTACCAGTGTAGCATCACGTGTTTTATTCTACCCTATGTTGGTCGTCAAAGTCAAATTCTTTTATTTAGTTTGGCTTCAATTGAAGCTCTTATGAACGTCGAAGAATCTACCACCGGTTCGGAAAAAACCCTGTTGAGAAGAAACCGGCAAGAAACTCAACTAGGTATATTTTTTTAAACAGATCTACGATGTTATTAAATTACATACATCTAAAGTATTTAAAAAGTAATACAACTTCCCCTTTACCCCCTTACTCAGACAAAAATCAAGCGATGCTTTTGTTGCAAATACCCAAAAGTAAATGTACGTGATATCTTGGCAACCCTCTCCGTGATATTTCGTATTTTTAATCGAGAGCCTCCTTTGAACATCACGTGATTAATGGCCATACGTGCTATACCTTCTGTCAAAAAATATGACGGGCTATGAATATGTTGGTAAAAGGAAAACCACAATCACATTACTTTATTATTATCACAAATACATGTATAATAATAAAATTAAGAATTGTATCGGTGCTCATACAAGAAACGCGTTTTATGTACATCGGTACCGAACCTTCCTGTGCAAGTTCGATTTCCGCTTGATCAGTTTTTGTAGGTTATACATAGAATTGAATAGATTCATCATTGTATTGTCTACATTGATTTATTTTTATTTTTTTCAGATATGCTATCACATTGTGGTATTTTGACGCCAAAGAACGAGAAGAGGCACTAAAACGACACCACCGTAAGTCACTACTATTATGTCACTTACATTTTAAGTAAATTTTAGTTTTATATGACCGCATATTGTTCGATTGGTGATTTTTAAAACTTCTTAAAACAAAGTGAAGTTATCTAAAATCTACAAATTCCCGATATGATATTGGAACAGTTTAAATACAGTTTAAATTGAAATCATTTTCGCCCTTTGATCTGTGCAAAGACGGAATCATAATTAATAAGGTAATGCTGGCCACTCTCTGTTAAGTTCCTGCTATCTTAAGACTTAAAGTAATTTAACTCCGCACATATTCCATACACAGAAAAAAAAAACAAATTTGGAAGGAAAAGATACAAAAAAAACATTGAATAAATTGGGCCCCACTCAGCATAATATTTCTATTTAATATATTTTTGTTTTATTACTATTTCTGACTTTTGAAGTTACTCTTTGTCTGTCCCTTTCCAAATGCCCCTCAAAGGTTGACTGGTAGAGATCACTTAAAAGGATAACTTCGCCTTTGTACATGTATCTCAACGGTTGTCAAGTGTTTTTTTTTTTTAATTATTGTTGTAGAAGAAAAGGATTTACAAACATACATAAATTCCGAAAAACTCGGAGATTCGAGCCCGCACACGACTTATATGAGAGGGCGTAGTTCAAACCACTGGGCTACCGCGAATTTTAGAACTGAGGAATATCGTCACTACTTTGAAAAAAGCTCGTGTCTCAAAATCGATAATCTGGCTAATTGAACTTTACTGAGTGTCCAATAAAGTTCAGTTTGATTTACATATCGCTGCTTATCTAAAACAACGGCCTAATTCGACGTTGTGTAATTATACCTACACCTTATTTGCAATAATTAAAGTATTTAAGTTGCACACCGTAGTATTTTGGAATAGAGCGTTGTTTTAGATAAGCAACGATATTGATTTGAGATTGAGATTTTTTCAAAGTAGTGACGATATGCGACAGTAGGTTAACTGTTGTGGGTAGTTTGTAGATAAAAATGTGGGTAGATAAACGGAAGAATAAAACAGTCTTAGGCTGCGGCTCCACTGAGGCGGAGACGAGCGGAGCTGAGAGGAGACGTGTGGGGATCGACCAATCATATTACATAAACGGAGACGAGATGTGGATTTCATGTAATATGATTGGTCGATCCCCACACGTCTCCTCTCAGCTCCGCTCGTCTCCGCCTCAGTGGAGCCGCAGCCTTAGCAGAGCACTAGTTGTTTAAGTACACTTCTTTGATTTGAAGTATCTAATGTAACGATATGGTTTTAACTGTCTTGTGTTACACGTAATCAGATAAATAAATAAATAATATTAATATGTAACTGCTTTTTTTCAGAGCACAACCCGAATGCGAGCAAGTGATATTGGCGTTCTCGCTCGCGCAACGCTGCGGGCCCGACCTTCCACCCACCAATGGCGCTGTCGCACCAGTACTAAACTATTTAGACTCAGTAATTTTAGCAACTCGACCTTATTGTCTAACGCGGGCGCTTGCTATCGATTTCACTGTCTCTTTCTGTCAAACGGTAAAAGATGGTGATAGAAAGAGCTGGTGAATGAGACAGCAAACGCCCGAGCGTTAGACAGTATGGCCTCTGGACTGCTCACAGTATTGGGAAAATGCGATAAATAAAATACCTAGCCATATATGTAGATATAGGAAATACGCACACAAAACTGTCGAAGATTATCATGTCAGAATTGATATAGACTTTAATATAGGATTGAACTCTGATGTAAATATTCCCGTTTAAGTTGTGCAATCAATTAAAGGATAGGAGCAATAATTTAGATACAATTTTGGATGACTCGTACATTGCGTGCTGGGAAGCGGACTCGCGAAGTTTATTTAGTTTCCTGCCTGGCTAGGACTGCGATCTTTGACCCGGGAAGTAATTTTATAATCAGTGATCGGTTATTTGGATTCTCCCTCGCGGGATATCAAGTAGAAAAGTTAATATAGATAGTTAAAATTCCTTAGAGATAATTTAAATTGTTTTATTTTTGTACGTTTTGTTCGCTATTCTATTCGGTATTCTTCTATATTAACTTTTTTACTTGATATCCCGCGAGGGAGAATCCAAATAACCGATCACTGTTTATAACACAGCGTTGCCAGTTTACCGCTGCGCGGTATCATCTCGCGACTGTAATGATCAGATTTTCGAATTTCGTAAGGTGCCGTCTCCTTCAATCTTTTGTTTAAGAGCCTACCGTGTTTTTGGCGCATATCATTACAAGTAAAGCTATAGTCCTGAAATTCATGTGTAAGATATTTGCATTCACTCTAGTGAGTGTTTATCGAAACACGATTACTTATAGTTCGTTCGATAGAAAAAAAATCCAAAGTCGACTCTAAAAAATAAAATAAATTCGTATTACGACGTAAATACTGCACGGCAGGTCATGACTTTCTGAATGTTAATAAAAGAAGATGTTTTTTAGGGCGTAGTGTTGCTACATTTTTAAAATATGTATTTGTTTTAGTAATAAGATGAAAATACCCAAAAACACGCGCAGTCCAACCAACCTATCTTGAGCCATCGTGGCTCCCCCACGCCCGAAATCGCCCACCCGAAATCGATTAGCGCGAAAAGCTCGGTAGGCCCTTAATACTATAAGCGTGAACGGAACAACACGATACGAAGTTCGAAAATTGAATTTCGTAGTATAAGGCTAGGGCAACCAAACACATGCACACTGAAAATCTTATATCCTCTGCCGTCCCGTCTGCCGGTTTCATGGTGAGAAATTGAAACTGGCTCGCGATTTCATTTGGCTAACGCAGTTCA
Source organism: Archips crataeganus (assembly GCA_947859365.1). Lineage (NCBI taxonomy): Eukaryota > Metazoa > Arthropoda > Insecta > Lepidoptera > Tortricidae > Archips > Archips crataeganus. The sequence goes on along the minus strand of OX402063.1, from coordinate 5,047,109 downwards.
GCTGTGTGTTTAATAGCGGTATAAAATGTAAAGTACGTAAGAATTAATGTAAATAAAGGTATAATTAATCCTACGGCAAAATTTATAACATTTTTATTCACTGTCTATTACTAAATTATGGCAGGAATCTAGAAATAGCATTGTTCGTGTTTGTCCATGGATTGTATCCATGCGGGCTGCGACCATTGTCAAACAAGCATTATGATTTTTTTACTTCTACGTAAGCATTATGATTTTTCAACCGACGAAAACAAAAGGAGGAGGTTCTCAATTCGACGTGTATATTTTTTTTTTATGTATGATCACGCATAACTTTTAACAGAGTAGTCCGATTTTGATGATTCTTTTTTTATTGGAAAGCGTATTTCCCGAGGGTGGTCCCACTTAAATTTGGAAACAATATTCCTACCCTAAGGGTAGAAAAACAGGGGATGATTGATTGTTCAGTTACTGATTGTACTATATGACCACGCATAACTTATTACAGAGTAGTCGGATTTTGATGATTCTTTTTTTATTGGAAAGCGTATACCCCAAGGGTGGTCCCATTTAAATTTGGAAGTAATATTCCTACCCTATGGGTAGGAAAACAGGGGATGATTGACTAACTTTTTACAGAGTAGTCTGATTTTCATAATTCTTTTTTATTGGATAGATAGAGTATACCTTGAAGTTGGTATTATAAATTTGGAAAAAAAATTACCCCAAGGATGGAAAAAAAGTATAAAATAAAAACTTTTTAACAAAAAATTAAACCGCCGAAAAAACTGAAAACCAAAAAATAATACCTTTTTTGTTTGACCTTGATCTAGGTACCAGTTTGAAGTCGGTGCCTCAGCACGAGCCAGGAGGAGTGATAGAAGCCAATCAGGTAGACGATTATAGGTCCACTCCTCCTGGCTAAGTGCTGAGGCACCAACTTCAAACTGGTACCTAGATTAAGGTCAAACAAAAAAGGTATTATTTTTTGGTTTTCAGTTTTTTCGGCGGTTTAATTTTTTGTTAAAAAGTTTTTTACTTCTACGTTTGGTCGAATTTCTTGCTGTAAAATTAAACGAAACATTTAATAAAAAAGAATTGCTCGTTTAAAGGTGTTAGATAAGCAAATAGCTAGATCCGCAGCCTTCTTGGCTAACGCGCTGACGCTTGCTTTCGCAATCACTATTTCATTCTGTCAAACGGTATAAGATGGTGACAGAAAGAGATGGTGAAACCGAAGGCAAGCGTCCGCGCGTTAGACAATGCGGGCTCCGGTCACCTTTCTCAACCATGTAGGTACAGGACAGGTCGTCTAACTCTAAGGGCGCTTGTGCACAACAAGGAATTTTACTGTCCGGAAGTCCAATTTTCACGGTCAGACGAAAAATGTTTATAGGTAAAATTACGTCAACTACAGATGTGACATCTTGCTATGAGGCATTATCGATGTGTTGTATAGATACCTATCAATGTAATCAATATTTGGATACTTATCTACCTAATATTTGGTAGCGCGATTAGGATTAAAACATTGTGTGTTTCATCCTATTATAATACACCGTGAAATTTTAGTGGTTGTTTTCCCGAAACGAGGTGATTTAGTTTCGATTATACAATCGATTTATAATTACTATTTTGACTAGAGTCAAAAATCCCATTGTGAAAAACGAAAGTCGAAAATGACCGCAAACCAATAGTAACGCTTCGTTGGTACAAGTAGCGTACGATCGTACGATAGGTTAGGTACCAACGAAGCGTTACTATTGGTTTGCGGTCATTTTCGACTTTCGTTTTTCACAATTGGATTTTTGACTCTAGTCAAAATAGTAATTATAAATCGATTGTACAATCGATACTAAATCACCTCGTTTCGGAAAAAAAACCACTAAAATTTCACGGTGTATAGTTAGGAGTATGTTTAGTGATACGCTTTTGAAAGTATGACTGGATTGTACCTATAACTACTATAATTATTGAATTGAAAAATATTTATGTAAGTAAATAAAACATAGCCTCAAACGACACACCGATTCGAAAAGATCTTCAAATTCGTAAACATCCCTATTCTATTTGTAATTCAACCATAGCGACATCAGATATACTACATATTTTATATTTTTATAGTTTAAACGGTTGCTCTGTCAATGGACAGAAAAGTCATTATTTAGCATAGTTTTAAGTAGTAATTTTTGTTGTCAATTTCGTGTATTTCTACGGACAACCCGTTAAAGTATTATATTGTTTTATTTTGACAGTTCATTTAATTCATTATTATATCGCGGTTGTACATCCGCTGACGGATTTTGACTATTCAAGTTTCCCTTTAGTGCAATAATATTTTATTTGAATCTTTATCGTTTTCGTTTAAGTCTTTCAATTTCTTGGTATTCTTTGTATATTAAGAAATCACCAGTTGTTTTGTCTTACATCTCAGCGGATACAGCCTAAGACTGAATTAATAACTACCATTCAATTTTGTAAATGATTGTCATTTTTTAAATAGTCGCTATTTATTTTTTATTTTATTTACATTATTGTACAGATAATATTCAATATTAGAACTTGTAACGTAAGTGTATTGAATTAAAGTTAGATATCGAGTAACAAAATCGCGTAAGTAAAATTTAACATTTAGTTGAAAATGGTAGTTGATGCGTTTTCAAAATGATATGTTACCTCATTAAATTATGATAGTTAGTCGCATGTCATTATTTTTAACGTAGGTATTTGTAGATATCACAAAATTTAATGTAAAAATAATAAAAGTTTTCAAAGAAAAATAGTTTTATTTTCTACATTTGTAATTGATTATTTTTTCTTAGAATCCAACAGGGTCTTGTTACACCATACTATGTATATTCATTTTGCGTCCTGCGGTCTGATCAGCTTAAGCATTCATTCTCATAACTTTACAAATGAATGGATTTGATCGCAGGACGCGACAGTCAACCACGGGTCAGTTTTATGTAAAAAAAAAGTTTAGAGCGCGCGCAGACAGAGAGCGGTCTGGAGTTCCGAGTTCAGAGTTCTGCGTTCTTTCGAATGTACTGAGTCTCTTACGATAACGCACTCAGCAGGCGACTGGAACTAGAGCGGTCAAAACACAGAACTCTGAACGTGGAACTCGGAACTCCAGATCGCTCTGTCTGCGCGCGCTCTAAAATCGGACGGGGAAAAAAATAAAGGTTTCTACAGAAAATCTCTGTCAGCCCTAGGGTCGAGGACGTGGAGCGGCTGCTCTAGGCAGCAACCGTTACGGCCCGGCCACGACCTCGCGCGCCCGGCGACAGAGGCGAGCGTTTTATCAGTTCATTGCGTGTACCGCCAGATAATCACTGTGCGGCGAGCGTCTCGGCCGCGCAATGAACGGAGAAAACGCTCGCCGCTGCCGCCGGTCGAGAGTTGTTGTGGCCAGCCACAGAGGCCCCAAAATAAGAAAGGTTCAAATATAATACGACCTGTATTTGTCGACCCTGAGTGCACGAAAAAAATGCACAACCTGATAATTCATACCGAGCATTAAACACATTTTCCCGTCGACGTGTCTATTCACCCTCGCCGTACCGGCTCGGGTAAAATGGGTCGTTTTATGCTTTCGTTGTACAATCTACTATTTTTCACGAGAAAGAAAGTGAAAACTTGCTTTAAATGAATAACGACGATCGCTACGTCTGAGCTGGTATCACTGAAAACACTGGCTAGTGAAGTGACACTCCAATCATTAAAAACTAATAATATGTCAAATTTATTTTTATTTATCACACACGTTTGTTTTATAGAAATCAATTTATTATTTGACTCACAATGAATAAACGACGGATACTGAGTGTTGTCGAAGGCACGTGGGGACGTGGAACCATATTTACAGACGAACCCGAGGATACAGAAACATCGAAAGTAAGTATGTACCAGTAATAAGAATTGTCATTACATTGAGGCCTTACGTAAAGACGGTCGTATCGAACAAACAGTCCTTGCTATAGGTGTGACTGTGTGGCAACTAGGCAGGGAGAGAGAACAGGGTCGTATCGAGTCTGGATAAGTAGAATGATTAGATTGATCACTGCAACCAAATTTTAGCCAAAATTAGTATTTTTTTATATTCATCGCCTTGGATTAGCTGTTTATGAGATTTCACTACTTTAATGGACAAAATATTCCCAATCAAGACTTGTAACATTTTATATAACAAGTTTCAGGTAGGGTGACTAATAAATAACTTACTTTGGCTGCAACACACTAGCCCCACACACACACAAGGTCCATTTCTCGCAAACTTTTTAATTTCAAGTCTTTTTGGCGGGAAGATGAGAATCTGCCATAAGCTAGTGTTGTAGCTAAAAAAAGTCATCGATTTCAATAATCGTTTCAGGAGCCACAAAAAGAAAAGGTGGAGCTAATTAAGAATCTTCCTAACTTACCGGACGTAATACAGGATGAGCCAGAAAAGGAATATGACGTTGTTGATACTTCAATTGATGAATATATTTACAAGTAAGGTCTAGCTGTGCTAACTGTATTATGTTGAGTTTGCTAGTTGTTTCTTGTTTCAGTTTACTACACAGTTCACTATTATGAGATTGACAGTTGATTTGATTATGTTTAATAATTTTAATTAGTGGTCCGCCTAGGTCCTGGATTCAGCCCGGGGGGGGGGTTATGACCCCCATGACCCTCCCCCTGGATCCACCCTTGGTTGAGTAAGATATTCCGCAACTGATAGGAATTCGTTAGAAATAATGAAATTAAGATTAATTAAAAAAATAGAAATGGTGGTTTGGTAGTTTTAATAAAATTCCTAAAAACACCATGAATACATCTATTTTCTCTTTTGTGACAGGTTACCATACTTTCAGGCATCGTTGTTTGCCACTGTACTTGAAGACACTATTACTGAATTACGAATACTCGGTAAGATAACTTATTGCTTTCTGCCGGCTAAGAACAAGTTGACACTACATTTTCATTACTTGGTTTTCTCATAGTTTTCGTGATGGGCGAGATCTATGCAAGAGACTATGAGGCCACAGAAAAAACATGTCGCCAAATAGTTCCACATCCGGACTTACAAAATAGCTATGTACAGAGGAGTTCAGAACCCTCCTTTTTTTTGTATTCCGACCGTAACCAAGTTTTACCTTACTTTACAGTTGAATGTAACACCGAGATGCGTATAAGCAAGCTAGATTCGGACATGGGCTTGCTTCTTGCGCTTAAGTTCGGTGTAAAACAACCTGAAGTCAAAGATGAACTCGACGGCATTGATTATAACAACCTCGGATGCGATGAATACAAACTAAATAAACTCGATGCTGACAGGTAATCTAATACAATCCTCTTAGTTAGGGTGCGTAGTTTAGCTTTTATCGTGTTGCCCCTTGAATTATAGATTTAACAAATTAATATGGATCACTAGCTTTTTCCCGCGACTTCGTCCGCGCATAAAAAGTTTTAAAGTCAACTCCCGATCTCGATCCCACGGGAAATTCCAAAAATCTCTTCTACTCTTTTACTGTGAAGTTTAGAATAAAATAGTCTAGCTAATCTTGTTTCCCCATACAAACTTTAGACCCCCGTTTCACCCCCATAGGCATTGAATTTTGAAAAATCCTTTCTTAGTGGACCCCTGATATGTCAGTCAGTCAGTCAGTTTCTTCTTTTATATATTTAGATATTATGAAAATTAACCGAGCTGCGAAGATGTTTTTTTTTATACCACGGTAGACAAATTAGCATTAGGGTCTTTTAAAGTATGGCATGCAATCTCCGCTACCTTCAATAGGTACTCTCAACTCCGTGAGAGTCACTGGCGCGTTACCGACTTTCAAGTTCGATTTTATCTATACTGGATATTACAGTACTTTAGTCATAAGTATAATCCGAAGTAAAAATAGAGATTGCTGCAGGTTTGATACAAGGGAAGATTCTAGCTAAGAGATAGAAGGTTAGAAAGAATGCGCTCCTTGTAGTTAAATCATCTAAAAACGTGATTCGATTTAAGCATAGTTCTCTGTTCCGAGCAGCAATCTTAATATATAAAAGAAGAAACTGACTGACTGACTGACTGACTGACTGACTGACTGACTGACTGACTGACTGACTGACATATCAACGCACAGCCCAAACCGCTGGTTCTAGAGTTTCCAAATTTGGCACGTAGGCTCCTTATAAGGTCTAGGGGTGCACTAAGAAAGTATTTTTCAAAATTCACACCCTAAGGGGGTGAAACGGGGGTCCAAAGTTTGTATGGGGAAACAAGATTAGTTCGACTATTTTATTCGAAACTTCACAGAAGTACTCGTAATGATAAATGAGTAAACACGTGTTTCAGGGTTTTTGAGAATTCAACCCCTAAAAGGGGGAAAGGGGTAACAAAGTCTGAAAATCAACATGGGTATATTTTTGCTATGGTTTATCGGGTCGCTGGTTAAGAAAACATCAATGGTTTTAAAATCCGACGTGGCAGACGTAAAATACCATCTCCCTGGATGGGGTGCGATGTGGTTGAAATGTCTAAATAAACTAAATGACTGTTGATATATCCGCACAGCCCAAACTACTGGACCTAGAGACTTTAAATTTTGCACATAGATACCTTATACAATGTAGGCATCCACTAAGGAAGGATTTTTGGGAATTCCCTCGGGAACGGGAAAAAACGGGATTTATATATTCGATTCCGAGTGACCCTATCTCAGTAACTATAATAACTAGACTCTTCAAATTTGATACACAATTAGGTATTACATTAGTTAAAACATTTACTTCAGGATTTTTCACAATTCCCACGGGATAAGGAAAAAACGGGATTTATATATTCAGTTCAACGGGATCCTATGAACTATAATTACTAGACTCTTCAAATTTGGCATAGAACTAGGTAATTATAATAGTAAAAAACAGTTTTAAGGATTTTCGGAAATTCCCACGGGATAAGGAAAAAACGGGATTTTTCGTTTTACTGGTCGTAGAGAGCTGAAATTCGGCATGTAGGTTGCTTGGGGAGTTTAAAGGAGCATTGAGAGAGGACTTTCCCAAATTCCCACGGGAACGGGAGAAAACGGGATTTTTCGTTTTACTGGTCGTTGAAAGCTGAAATTCGGCATGTAGGTTGCTTGGAGAGTGTAGAGGAGCATTGAGAGAGGACTTTCCCAAATTCCCACGGGAACGGGAAAAACGGGATTTTTCGTTGTACTGGTCGTAGAAAGCTGAAATTCGGCATGTAGGTTGTTTGGGGAGTGTAGAGGAGCATTGAGAGAGGACTATCCAAAATTCCCACGGGAACGGGAAAAACGGGATTTTTCGTTTTACTGGTCATAGAAAGCTGAAATTTGGCAAGTGGGTTCCTTGGGGAGTGTAGGGGAGCATTAAGAAAACATTTCCCGAAATTCTTACGGGAACGGGAAAAAACGGGATTTTGCGTTTTACTGGTTGTAGAAAGCTAAAATTTCAAAATTCATAAGTTTATACTGTAAGTAGGCCGCAAAGGGCACTTTAACCGACTTCTAAAAAAGGAGGAGGTTATGCATTCCACTTTATGTATTTTTTTATGTAGGTATGTTCACCGATTTCTCGGTCAATTGTGGACCTGCTTGCTTGCTTGCCTGTATGCTTGCTTGCTTGATATCTTGGTTCTTTGAAATACTCATAGTACACGCGAGCGAAGCCGCGGGCAAAAGCTAGTATCAAATATGAGGATAGCCTTAATGATAGCCGTCCTGTAGGAGATGGTGCCGCCGTAAGAAGAAGACAGCAAAAAAATGCGTCACTGAAGTCTGAACTAACGATGAAGTCGCACTGGAAGTTTGTCCTTAAGAACAGTCCACATCTTGGAAATTAAATAACTTCAACATCAACCTACTTATATGTCTATTTTTCATTGTTTTAGCAACTGCTAGTATTATTACATTTATTTCTATAGTATTTACCACTTGAGTTCGTTTTTAAGGAAATACATTGGAGATGTTTTACTAACTTCATACATGGATTTATCATTGAGCAAGAGATTCCAGACACTGGCGATGCATGTGAAGAAAATTGTCGACCGGGACAGTTACTGCGCCATTTTACAGGAAACTGAAGCTAAGAATAGAGTGTAAGTTGATTTAGCGATATGGATATGTATGGATTAAATGCTGTTTACCTTACTTCTAGGGTAAATTATGTACGAGCTTGGATGTTTTACTTGTCCTGTAACTATTTATTTGGTTTTTCAAGACCACTATGACATATTCCCCTGAGTGAATACTTTTCTAAAATTACTTTTATTTTTAATTGTATAATTTCACATAAATGGAACTCCGCAAAATAACGCCTAATTAATTAATAATTAGGTATATTACTTATAAGTTTACTTTGTTTATAGGTTGCGAAGAGACCTAAACCGACAGCTCCGGCAACAGCGTAATCATATAAAGTCCGTCATTTATGACACTGATGTTATTATTGATGACCTAAAGACGCAAGTTGAGGTACGTACCAGCTGTAAAAACAGTTATTTTCGTTACTATTACACTTTGTAAATACACTATTAATTTATTTTACGAGTAGAATGTTGTTCTCTTATTTGCTTACCTACTTATTTGATATGAAGGAATTGCTAAGTAGATTTGGTGCTCGAAATTGTACTGGTGCTATGGTGTTTATTAAAAGGGCAAGACATTTTGCTGTTTTCACTACAATCACCTATGGCATATTGTACCTACCCTTGGACATGGCCATAAACGTTTAGAAAGGCACAGCTATAACATATCAGATATCAAAAAATGCTTCATTTATGATTTAGGATGCAGCATTGAATGCTGAAATTCGCAGTCGGTACGTGGACAACTGGCAACGAGCTCGGACTGAGCAACACATCCAGACTATATATGACGAAGAATACGGGCCATCAACTGTCATTGAATACTATAAACAAAGAACCGATCACGAGCAAAGGGTCCACACAGAGGTGGAAGTGCTGACTAACATTTGTATTAACGTATGTTCCAATATGGTGTGGATAATTTATAGACACCCTTTAAAGAGTACCTAGTTAAACATTCTTGGGATGAGCTTAAGCGCTCAGCCTCACTTGACACTCTAAGACAATTTAAGTTTCAAATGCGGGTATAAGTACCCTATTATCTAAAAATGTGTGTGTGTAGGAACGTGTCTCTTTTTAATTACTAATGTAGGTACTCATACGTCCAACAGTTAGTCTTAGAACCCGTTGTTTGATCAATAGTTAAACAAGCTAATAGTTAAAATATCTGGCAAACATAACAATAGTTAAGTAACGCATTTCAAAGGCAATTTGACTATTAGTATCTTTAACTATTGATCAAACAACAAGCACTTAGACAAAGATCAATAGATTTAGATTACGTTTCGATTACAACATGGTATATCTTCTCTAGTTAGTATTAAACAGACAAATAGGTTTCGTAGGGAAAAAATACGCATTTCTCAATAATTACGACGAAAAAGACGTGAGTAATCCGTATTTTTTTCCTATGAGTATGTCTCACAGTAGTTTCATGTTCAAATAGGTTTCTTTTTATTAGGAAACTCTAGAAAAAGTCGAGGAATGGATGAACAAATATGACAAGGATATGGAAAAGATTGATTTAAAAATCCAAATCAAAAAGAACGATCACCAAAACGCATACGACAAGAGGATCGGTTTAGAAGAAACGGTAATATATTCTAGAGTTATTTATTAGACATATTTTTTGACCACCAATTAAAAATTTCAAAGTATTTACAAAGTAGGGATAACTTGTTATCTGAAACAGGAGGAAAGCTTACTTTTTACAAGCTTTTATTTAGCTTACCCCGTTTGTTTTATTCTTGGGTCAAATCTTGGAAGTCGAATTTGACCCACTTCCAGTGGTTGGATTCACCTGAAATTTGGTATACTTATGTAGGTTGGATGACAATGCAAGTACAGTCAACAAAAAGTACAGTCAGCTAAAAAGCTTGCTTTTAAAATGAAATTTTTACAAATATTATTATTATTATATTATTATTATTTTATTATATTATAATATCTTGAGTAGCATTTTCATACTGCTCTGGACAATTCATATTAATGGTACTCTCATGGATTTTAAACTCACTTGATCTTCTATAAAAACAAATGACCGTAATATTTTTTCTTTCACAGATTGAGAAACACGATAAACTGATGAAAGACTGGATACACTTCAAGGACGAGCGCGAAAAGGCTCGCCTGTACAGAGAGAAGATGACGAAGTCTGCTATAATGGTACAGGCATGGTGGCGCGGCATGCTTGTGCGCCGCCAACTCGGACCTTACAAAGCAGTTAAAAAGAAGGGACCAGGAGGAAAGGAAGAGAAGAAGAAGAAATAGATGATATAAAGTTTTCGTTGTTGAGAATAAAGCTATTGTAATTTTGTTTTCTATGATGTGTTTATTTATCAGTCATTATCCATAATTTAATTGACAAGATTTCATATTTCTTAGGACTATAATTTGATTCTTTCTCTGTATTCTGTTTGGAAAGAGAAAGACGCTGATAGTTTTAAATTTTCACTAGGATTATAAGTACATCTTACTAGGATTCCAAGTTTTTTAAGATGTGAACTACCACACAATAGATTTAGTCTAGTCTCTATTAAAAAAAAAGTGATCACGTAAATCTGACGTTGCCGTTGTGTGTGGTTTGCTTAGGCGGTTTGGTTCTTTCTTGCTTTTCGATCACAACAACTACGGGCTCCTTTAGAATCTTATTTAAATCAATAATACGTCAAATGTCAAATTTAAAATTATGACAGCTTTTTTTTCTGGTGAAAAAGGCAAGGAAACATAATCTATTCTGTGGTAATATGTAAACCCAGACATATTTTTTAAATTTCTTGTATTTCTTAAAATATGGAGAAATAAATTAAAATAAATATTTTTTTGTGTTCAGGAGGCAAAACTCATTCGATTCCTGTAGTAATTTTCAGGTGTCAAAACAATGAAATCTTGTCAATTTCATCGAAACTTGTTATGCCATTTACGCGAGAAAGGCAAATTTTTCATATTTTTTTTTTATTTAAAGTGTGAGACAAATTAAAAGTATTAAATCCATACTTCTACTTTTATAAGATTTTCTATTACGCTTAGATCCACGTTCTTGACATTTTATTTTACTCGTGATTCTGTGGCATAACAACTAATGATTAAAATATTTAAATGTTATTTAAAAAACGGAGACTCGAGCAAAGTCGATAAAATCGATTATTTTGACAGTTGCAATATCTTTACGAACATCACTACTTCTTTCCAGCGCCGCAAACGTCAGTGGAGTCACGTGACCGGTTGGTTCGACCAATCACAACACGCGTTTAAAACTGTCTTCCTATACATGTCTGTTTATCAAAAAGTTGAATTTTCAGCTTTATTTACTAATAAAACATGCCTAAAAAAGAAAAGGTGAGTTTATAAACCACTTAGAAGGTTATTAGAAAGAAAGCCTCTAGCAGAAGATTTAACTGGATCCATATAAAAATATAAAATTTGTGTTATCGGCATTTTTGCTACGCTCTTCTTACACGGAACGTAAGTATGTACATGCCATGTCAGTCGGTTCGTTGGTGGTATGCGATTCTGCATAACATAAGTTTATAAATTCGTTTTGTGGGCAAAATATTGGTGTGAAGTGTGAGTTTCAGTGAGAACTATTATTGCAGGAGGAGATGAAGACGAAAACGGATAAAAATAAGAGTGGTGACAGCGATTCCGAGGTAAGTTGTTTATAATGATAATCGCAAGCGGACTTCGCCAACGGTGAATATTTATCTTGCAATCATCCGTAGTCAATTTACAAGACGACTCTACTTCCTTGTTTTAAACGTGATTCTAGCGGCCATCGGAAAATTATCGTTGTAACTATAAGGCAATTTAAAAACCATTAATAATTAATTTCGACTACGTAATTGGAGTTTTTTTAATACAATTCGTACAAGATCCGTGACGTTTGGAAATGTATTTTTTATAGGAACAATTCGTTATTTCTAAAGGGGGTGATCCATTGGCGAGCAAAACCGCCGGTACGCCAACGAACTCGCGAGCCAAAGGTCTAAACCGCCAATGGAGCACTTAAAAGTCTGCGGACTTTAGAATTTCAAGTATGCAACAGCGAGCCAGCGAGCAAATTAAGTTTTTAAATCCGCAAATGGATCACCCCCTTAAGACTATGCTAATTATGTATTTAACATTTAGATATTGTATTGGTTATAATGCTTTATAATGGGACCAGTAGGTAGCAACATCAACCTTATGATCCTGGTATTCTCGAGTCTATTTTGATAGGAATTAAATCTCTACTTCTTATTCTGCTCATCTAGTACAGTACAGTATTACTTTATAACCTCAGCTTGATGAATAAAAGCTGGTAGTCCTGTAAAAAGTTGAAGTGATCCGCAAGACATGTGTTTTATTCTGTGGCATTATTTTAAATCATAATATGCTTATGGCTTCTGGTGTCGGGTTTAGATTTACACCTCTCCATTTCTTCCATGGGTGTTGTAAGAAGCAACTAAGGAAATAGGTTGAGGTATATTGTAGGCGATAGACTAGCAACCTATCACTATTATACCACTTTGTTTATACATAAAATTGCTAAAAGTGACCTCGAAACGTTTTAGGCTTAAAACAACTAAATTTCATAATACCTTATTCACTAATACCCCTAATTTTCAAATTACCATGGGCTGATAATAATACCTAAAATTTCAAATTGTCTCCTCTTAAAATTTGAAATTTTAGGTATTTTTAGGTATTATGAGCTCATGGTAATTTGAAAATTAGGGGTATTAGTGAATAAGGTATTATGAAATTTAGTTGTTTTAAGCCTAAAACCTCGAAACATAAATGTAATGTTTTGTGTGTTCTGCCTACCCCCTTTGGGAATACAGGCGTGATTTTATGTATGTATGTATGCTTATTTATGGACCTGTCCCACTGTTCTCTGTTATGTTCCTGATATTTTATGTAGCACATATTTTTTAATTTTTATAGTACTGTTTCTGATAATTTTCAAAAAATAAACAGACGGTGCCATAGATATTTTTCTTGTAAAATATCACATAACGGAGAGTAGAACAGACGCTGTACATATTTATAGCCATAAAATTAGGACATAGAATTAGGACCTAGCCTTGAAATTAGGACCTTCCATATACTTAGTATGACATAAAACACAGTAGAAAAGATATAATAATAATAATAATGCCATTTTATTTCCGAATTACTTCACTTTTTACAAATATTTACAAAATGTCCCTAATATCGGTGTGCCTTTTGGCATAGGCCTCCTCCAACAGTCTCCACTGTGCTCTGTCATCCACAACTCTGGTCCATTGTGGCCCCAGAGTCAAGCGGATGTCATCCACCCATCTCCTTGTTGGTCTTCCTCTTTTCCTGGTGCCGTCCCTAGGGTACCACAGAGTGGTCTGTTTGCTCCACATATTTTCTTTGCATCTCAGTATGATGATGATGATGATGTGAGGGGACGCCTTGCTGAGTCAGGCAGGCTGTCGATCGTTTGCACAGTCATTCAGCCCAGTTCCCCGTGGTTGGAGCCGACAGGTTACTGTCCCAGCAGCGCTCCCACACAGCAACTCTCCTCGAATCTTCTCGTTTTCCTGCTGAACAAAAGGACATCTTTGAGACAGACATCCTTTAGCTCCTCCTCCTTCAGCTCGTCACTCCCGAATACATCACGCCGCGCTGCCGCGTACATGACACACTCGGTTAGGATGTGCTCACTCGTTTCCTCCTTCCCACAATGTGGACAGGAGGGGTCACTTTTTATACCTATTACGCTTAAGTGCCTATTTAACAAGTTATGGCCAGTAATTATGCCAGTTATAGTACCACAGAGTGACCTGTTTGCTCCACTTATTTTCTTTGCATCTCAGCATGTGACCTGTCCAGCCCCATTTCAAATGGTCAATTCTAGTGAGTATATCTGACACTTTAGTTTTCTTTCTTAATTCTGTATTTTTAATTTTGTCGCTTAACTTTAGTTCTAACATACTTCTCTCCATTGCCCGTTGACACTTTGCTAGTTTTTCAGAGTGGTGCTCTGTAAGTGACCAAGTCTCACATCCATATGTTAAACAGGGCAGGATACAGGTGTTGAATGTTTTCTTTTTGATGTGTAAGCTTAGTTCTTTACTTTTCATAATCTCCTTTAAAGACCAATATTTCTTCCACCCGTTGGCTATTCTTTTATTTATTTCCTTAGACATTATGTCCCGAGGAGAAATGATCTGTCCTAAGTACACATACTCGCTTACATATTCAAACTTATTGCCACCCATTTCTATATCAACCTCCGTGGAGTTAGTCATCAGTTTCGATTTGCTATTGTTTATTTTGAGTCCAACCACTTTACTTTTTTCTGCTAGTGTTTTTATCATATTTTCCAGCATTTTAGGGTCTTCTTCGAGCAAAATTATGTCATCAGCAAATCTCAAATGATTTAAGCGCCTGCCGTTGATGTTAAGTCCGTAATTGACCCAATCCAGCTCTCTGAAGACACTTTCCAGTACTGCATTAAACAGTTTAGGTGATAAGGGATCACCTTGCCGGACACCTCTATTGATAGGAAATGGGACTCCTTTGTTTTCCAATTTTATGCAACTTTTACTCTTAGCAAAGATGTTTCTGATTATTTCAACATAAGTATTGTGCACACAGCTTTTATCGATTACTCTAAGGCATTTGATAGTTTGAATCACAGGCATATCTGGTCGAGAAAAGATATTAATAATAATAATTTATTTCAACCATCATTGGATCATAATATGTTAGTAAAAAATCTAATATATAAAAATCTTGTGTCACGGTGTTTGTTATCAAACTCGTCCAAAATGGTTTGACCGATTTTTATCAAGCTTTTTTGTCTGTATTCGGTAGGTCTGAGAATACGTTGTAGGCTATTTTTTGTATACCTAGCCCTATTCATCGCAGGCGGAATCGCGGGCAACAGCTAGTAAAATATAAAGACATTATATAATTTTCTTTTTTTTTTTCTCATTGACGAAGCCTACGCTGCGGATCTGATTTTATTGTATTTTTTTATAAAAAAAAAGAAAAAAAAAAAGAAAAAAAAAGAAAAAAAAATAAAGATTATAACTTAACCTAATGTTATTTGTATACATTCACATAATGATATTTTATTTGCAATTTTATATACCTATCATACCTAGAAAGAAGAGATTTATTTTATGAAATTGCTAATAGGGGAAACACTACAGTGTTGCTCCAATAGTATCCTGAAAACATTATTAATTATACTGTACCTTGAGCGCATGATAGGTAATAGTGGGCTATTTTCCACAACTCGATGTCTATGTGCGCCTATTTTTCGTAGTTTGAGCGCATAATATTCACGTTGAGAAAGCTTCACCCACAGACTGCTTGAGTACAGCGAATAGCAGTATAGGTACTTTAAAAAGCGCAACTTTGACTGGATATTAAAAAGAAATTTGATTTCATGTACCAATGACATAAGTTTCACATTATAGTTAGGCCACCTAGAGAGTAGAGATGCGTGAGTTAGGTATGTCTTAAGTGGCAACACCACACAGTTAGTGTTCAGGTACACAACCTTTGCCATGCTTGATTACACTAATAACATTAAAAAAAATTACCTAGGTATTTAGGTACTGGTGGGTACAAAATTGTTTCCAAGTGCAAGCATTTTGTGTCAAAAATGTGACAGTTATGAAGAATGTAACATCCACATTTAATTTTCACTCATTTGTTAACTGAAGGCACCTCCAGTCGTGAGTGCCTTGAATGTGTTATTAAAACATTTTGATTGTTTTTCATACTGGCGGCCATCATTTTTCCAATAAGTGTGACCACAGCCAGTTGTAGTTGTAGCCATGTCTAATTGGTTTCAAGTTAACTTTGCCCAAGAATTCTTCCTATTTATTACCTTGGTAAAAATGTGGCGTTTGTATCAAAACATGTGTTAAGACTGATTGACACAAATGATAATTTAATTGCAATAACATGGATCTCTAGTAATGGGTATTGTAATAGAGGCAGACTGAAGCAGAGATGGAGGGGTGACCTAATTATTTAGAACTTGGGATGGTGGGAGCATGGATTTGATAGGCGAGAATGGAGCAAGAGAGAGAGAGAGAGAAAGAAACGTCAAGCTGCGGAAATTAGACCGTTATTCCCAATTACCAATGGAGCAAGAGAGGAGAGGCCTTTGCACAGTTACATCTAATATGTAGAAATATCGTGTCACTGTGTTTGTTATCGAACTCTTCTTAAATGGCTTGACTGATTTTTATGATTTTTTTTGTATACATTTATATGGTAGTTTTAAACTTTCATGATTTTCACTCAACTATTACACTAAACGGGACTTATCATGCAAACAATATTTGCCTCATCCATTCAGTCACATTGCAGTGGCCGTGGTATAGTGTTTACTAGTGACAATAATTTTAGCAATATATGGTCTCAATTTGTTCCAGGTGTAACTGAAACAGGTTGTGAAAAGGTTTCACTTTGGTACCCAATTCAGTAGGAACGATAACATAACACCACCATCTGAAGTACATACTAAGTATCTCCCATATAACTAAACTAAACTAAACTATAGTAAATCCTCCATTATGCGTTCAAAAACCCATAGATAATGACCAGCATTACGGCATTGGATTCTATTATGAACACGCCAGTTTCGTAATGGTCATTACGATACAGAAAACTGTAACGTAATGAGATTTCATACATCATTATATTACAGTACCGGTGCAGGAGGAGCGCAGGTCCTCAGGCGCGCACCGGGCGCAGGTCGTGGGGCAGACATACCTAGTTCTCGTTAATGCAGGTCATTTCTTAATGGTTCTTGAACACATGATAGAGGATTTAATATATGGATGTAGATAAAATATTGTATGCAACTGTAGGTACGTAATTGGGCCTTAAAACACTCATGTGACCCTTTATGAAACTCGGCTGCGCCTCGTTTCATGAAACCACATACGTGTTTTAAGGACCCCTATTACGATACAGTTGCATAAAGTACATTATGAGCTGTCAAAACATGATTCTCAATCAACTAATTATTTATTTGTTTTAACACATTCACACATGATAGCTCTTATTCCATTGTTATAAGGTTCTACTTTAAGGCTTGGACAGGGAACAATCAGTTAAAAGAGTGACAAACATCCATCCATCCATACAAACTTTCACGTTTATATAATATTACGAGTATAGTGGGCTCATCTGTTTTGGACTGTGGCTTCGTACCTTAGTCGATACAAGGGACACAGAATGTGCTTTCAGTGAAAATTAAAGCAAAATGATATGTTATTGTCTCGTTAACGCCACGCGCATTCACTGCATTACTTATCATCTGGCAACCACATCGTAACATGCCATTCCGAGCCCAGTGCCAAAAACATAGAGCGCAAATCAGTCCGAACGCGTCGCAGTTAACTCAAGTATTATTGTTCACCGTATGTAAACACTGGGATTTGGCACCATCAATGATTTCTCCGTAGTACATGACGACGGTTTATGAAAACGCACGCGTTTGCCGTTGGCGATATCGAAAAACGCCGGTGCGGTTCTATATTTAAAAGTTTGATTGCCGAAATCTCGCATGTGTGCTTGTGACGTCATTTGTTTTGTGCAGTTGGCAAGGCTGGCTGGATTTTTTTTTCGTCTGCAAGTGGGTGGGCCGAGCCCCCGCGCTTTATTCCAAATTACACCGAATCGAAATGTGCCACAAATTCGATACCTATCATTTTACCCTTCCTTTTATAAGGTGCTGAACATTTAAGAACTATAATGGGCATTGTTTTAAAATCCGGGGGCAAATCTTGAGACTCACTGTCTCTCCAAAACGTACCTAGATAGACAGATAACGTAGATTCTAAAATAAGTAGTTAATTTGTAGACTAACCAAATGTAACAGGTATTTGGTAAAATGCCTATTGTATTTTCACACGTTATCGTAAATACCGTAATTAGATTTAGGTTAATTATTTAATTTGTTTAATTTATCCCTAGAAGCGCTGCAAAATATGAAATGAACGTGTTCAATAAATTAAACTGTCTACGCTTATCGTAATTATTTAACAATCTACAATAAACAAGCCAAAACCATAAAAATTGCAATATGAACTTGTCATTATGACACGCGAAAATTTTATTTATGTACTAGCTTTTGCCCGCGACTCCGTCCGCGTGCAATTAGTAATTTGGGCAGCTTATTTTTTTTTTATCCAATTTGCTTTTTCATCAATTATGGCTCTCCTTAGTTCCTTGATATAAAAAAAATTACCCGCCCCCGCACCCCCCCGCACACCCGCGTTCACATTCAACACCGTGCACCGTACTCCCAAGTCAAGCGTGCCTATAGAAGTTTTACTTCAAAACCCCCCGATTTTGAAACATTCTTCCGCTCCGCTCCGCTCCTATTGGTGTTAGCGTGATGATATATAGCCTATAGCCTTCCTCGATAAATGTGCTATCTAACACTGAAAGAATTTTTAATATCGGAGCAGTAGTTCCTGAGATTAGCGCGTTCAACCAAAAAAACCTGTTCGATAAATTCTTAAAATAGACGTATCTTTCTTATTTGTGAACCGATTCAAATGAAACAAACACTAAATGTTAATCCAAGAAAATACCAACATATCAGTGAAAACCGCATCCTTCTAGGTTAAGCCGTTTCTGAGATTAGCGCGCACAAACGCACAGACAAACAGACAATAATTCTAAAAATCATTGTTTTGGGTTCTATTGTGCTAATAAATAGCCCTAGTGACAGTTTTTCTCAAATATCTTCAATGTACAGACACCGACTTGTTACAGATTTATTATATGTATAGATTATTACGTATCTTTGACTTAAATTGACAATAATTTACGTATCATGTGTAGTTTCTTAGATAATATCTACTATAGTACAATATAATCATGACTTCCAACACGCCATCTCGTTTAAAAACAGAAATACAACACTTGCAATAACATAAAGCTGGTCATATGACTGTGTTGTGTAGTAAAACTGCGCATGTATAGTGGAGCGTTGAGCGTATGTGGCAGTTAGCAATAGCAATGCCAGTACTAGCACCGAGTATTTTTTTACTGTTTTACTCCATGACCGCGTAATCTGAAATTACTATCCAGTTGTTGAGTTTTATTTCTCCGAATGATCAAATTCGCACGTAGTTTCCATCCAACCGAGCATCAGTTTTTGACATAGACAAGACAGGATTACTAAGCTAAAGGAGCTGGGCATGCCGGTAGCAGAGCCCAGAGCCGTTGCGCTAAGCGAGTCCGTTGGGAGAAAAGAGAGAGTAGACCGCACAGTGTAGGACCCTCTAGCTAAATGGAGTAATTATTGTGAAAGGTAGCTGGCAGAAATATCTTCTAAAAGTGAGTGAGTCAGAAAACAGTAGAGCGGTGATAATGTAGTGTCATTTTCTTCATTAGTATCCGTGCGAAGCCAGGGCAGGCAGCTAGTGAACTATAAACAATCCTTTTTTACCTTAAGCACTATTGCTTGGCACTACCAGTATGTATAGTGTCATGGAAAATTTTGTTTTCCCTTGACGCTACTTCTCTGATTGGCTCATTGGACGCATACTACAAAATTACCCGTGATCTACTTAATTACCCGTGGCACTACCATCCAACGGATTAGGATTTCAATATTCGTTTGTGAACTTTATAAAAAAAATTGATGAAAACGAAAGTGACTTATGTATGTTCTATTAGGTACTTCTATTACATAAATAAACAATTTCATATTAATGCGTATTTACACGCTATACCGATAATTCTCCGTTGATTCTCGATCGTGCTAGTAGATACGAATTAGAATAAGCTCTAAGTAGTTTGCATTGCAGTTACGATATAGGTATGAAGCTAGGATAATACTTCGCGTGCCAAGGGATATTAATTTTCCCGTGACACTACTAAGGCCACTGTAATGTCATAGGAAATTCTTTTTTACCCGTTGCACTACCGGTAGTGCCAAGCAGTAGTGCCTAAGGTAAAAAAGGTAAACAATTTGCAGGTATATAGTATAAATCTTCCCAGGTGAATTTTTCGCTTCGAGCCCTTATCTTTCAAAACAAACGGTATCGTCATAGTATTAAGGTTCAAATTTAATGTAATGGCTCGAAGGGAAAAATTCACCTGGGAAGATTTATACTATATATCAGCGTGTAAGGTCAGCATTACTCTGGCGCGTGTGCGGCGCGGTGCAATGTTGATAAAACGGTATGAATAAGAGCTATCGTATTACACTGACTGTTATCTTTGATTCTGGTATAAAAACTTTTTAACAAAAAATTAAACCGCCGAAAAAACTGAAAAGCAAAAAATAATACCTTTTTTGTTTGACCTTAATCTAGGTACCAGTTTGAAGTCGGTGCCTCAGCACTAGCCAGGAGGAGTGGACCTATAATCGTCTACCTGATTGGCTTCTATCACTCCTCCTGGCTCGTGCTGAAGCACCGACTTCAAACTGGTACCTAGATTAAGGTCAAACAAAAAAGGTATTATTTTTTGCTTTTCAGTTTTTCGGCGGTTTAATTTTTTGTTAAAAAGTTTTTATTTTATACTTTTTTTCCATTCTTGAGGTAATTTTTTTTCCAAATTTATAATACCAACTTCAAGGTATACCCTGTCTATCCAATAAAAAAGAATTATGAAAATCAGACTACTCTGTAAAAAGTTAGTCAATCATCCCCTGTTTTCCTACCCTTAGGGTAGGAATATTATTTCCAAATTTGAATGGGACCACCCTTGGGGTATACGCTTTCCAATAAAAAAATAATCATCAAAATCCGACTACTCTGTAATAAGTATACACGTCGAATTGAGAACCTCCTTTTGTTTTCGCCGGTTGATAAAATCATAATAGTTTACACCTTCTATGGAGAATGAATTGCACGCTATATTTCAGATTCTGTATGTCGTGGGATTGGCTGCCGCGTGATACCATGCGACACTGACTGGCTTTAGTTTTCTCATTTATCATCGTCATCAGAAGAGAAGATGCCCACTATGATCAAAAACCTCCACCCTTAGAACCCCACAGTGAACGACAACTTGCAACTCTCGCCAACCGCTTGCCAACGCTGCACCTTCCGGTTCGTGATCCCCAGTTGAGAACTCTCCCCCAACGGTTTCCTGTGCTGTGGCTTGCCAATTGCTGTTTCCACTTACATAATTCTTTGAGCTACGTCGGTGACTTCAGCTCTTTGGCGAATTTCCTTATTCCTAATTCTATCGCACAAATAAACGCAGAAGATAATAGCTCTATCCACACTACCACAGCTCGTTGCGTGGCTCTGAGCCTCTCCAAAAGGCCAGCAGGACCTATCATTAATATCAATTAATTAAAGTGCTCAACATCTATCCGCATCTGACATATTGCCAATTAATAGGTCCCATGCCACGCTGTCCTCTAACCTTGATACCAAGTGTTTCTTCCCCTTTCCTATAGCTGAAACAATGACTTTCCAAGTTCAAGATGTTGTGTAGTAGTAGTGAAAGAAAGCGTTATGGCTTAAAAAACAAGGCCCCTTTTTCATGTAGGTAGTATTAGCGTATCCGAACAGACAAAAAAAAACCGGCCAAGAGCGTGTCGGACACGCACAAGGTAGGGTTCCGTAGCCATTACAAATAAATCAAGTAATATTTTTCTAAGGATTTCGTATGTGTACGGAATCATCCAAGTTTAGGTATGTTTTATACCTTAGGCTACTATTTACTCTTAAACTACAAATAATTTCCAAGCAATCTTAGCCGCTATAATTTTCCTAGTAAATTTGATATATTTACTACCATTCTGAATTTTTTCAAATTTTTCCACCTAACAGTTTAGATTTTAGAGGGGGGGGGACGCTCGATTTTAATGAAAATTTTCACTTTAAAGTTGAATATTTCGCAAACAGATCACTGAATAGAAAAATCATGTTAGCAACCCCGCAATGGTTTTAAAAGACCTATCCAACGATACCCCACACTATAGGATTAGTCGAGAAAAAAAATCACCCCCCTTTACGTACCCTAAAAAAAAATATTTTTTTATTTTTTATTTTACCACTTTGTTGGCGTGACTGATATGTATATTCATGCCAAATTACAGCTTTCTAGTGCTAACGATCTCTGCGCTTAGCCGCGGACAGACAGACAGACAGACAGACAGACGGACAGACATGGCGAAACTATAAGGGTTCCTAGTTGACTACGGAACCCTAAAAATGCTCTTGTACAGTTGTACATACACCTGACACAGTAACGATATACATGACCGGCGGCGCAACGAGCGTTTTCCCTGTTCGTTGGGCGTCTTGAGTCGCTCTTTGCAGTGGTTACTTGGCAACTCATGCAATTAATAGAAAAACCTGCCAAATGCGAGCCGGACTCGCGCACCGAGGGTTCCGTACAAATGTTTAGGTATGTCAAAACATACACCGTAAACAATCTAGTGTTAGTAGAACCCAGCTTATAAGTAAAATGTATCTACGCAGTGTTGTGAGATCAAATTCGGTGAAAATTTCATGTGTCTAATTAACGCCACTACAAAGATGGAGTTCAAAACGCTGAAAAAACACGTTTCTTGTATGACAACCCCCTTTAATTATTATTTATTTTATTTTATTTTTGGTATTTGTTGTTATAGCGGCAACCGAAATACATCATCTGTGAAAATTTCAACTGTCTAGCTATCACGATACATGAGGTACAGCCTGGTGAGGTGACAGACGGAATAGGGTCCCGTTTTAACCCTTTGGGTACGGAACCCTAAAAAACACACTCCGCACCGTAATTCGCGCGTAGTCGAGGATACCCCATAAGGGTTTCAAAGTTGTGCAGTCTCAAAAACTCGGTACAGTCCCGTTTCATAACCAACATTTCGTGAACGCCTACAGGCACAGCTGTCGTTACTGGGTGGTTACGAAATTTCCTTTCTCAAACGAGACTAAAGGAAA
Source organism: Archips crataeganus (assembly GCA_947859365.1). Lineage (NCBI taxonomy): Eukaryota > Metazoa > Arthropoda > Insecta > Lepidoptera > Tortricidae > Archips > Archips crataeganus. The sequence continues at coordinate 5,024,141 of OX402063.1, read as the reverse complement.
AACTCCAAACCGAAAGTATTGTGTAAATTAGGAATCACATTCGCTTTCATTCACCATTTCTGTCCGGCAAAAACCAAAACCCGTTCCGTGAGGGTAGAAAGGGGAGATAAATGCAATCGCGAGCATTCATGCGCTAGAGATTACAGCCTCAGATTCTACATTAGTGACAGATAACCATAGTATTTTCAAATGCTTTACTTCTAATATAGCGTTGTGCGGGCTCATTCACTAAGCGGACGCTCCCAACGAGTACAATCGTGCAAATGTACTAATCCGGTATTTTACTTCTTTTAGTACAGTAGTAGGTACGTAATAGAATCTGTGCATCGTTTTCCCACGTTCCAAGATCCGTTCCGTTTCTTTATACTATCTCACTTGAAATAATCGTTAACTAAGTCCACCTTTTAGTTTGATTCGGTTGGCACTTGGCTGGTTGGTTAATCGGAGCTTATCGGAGCACTTCGGAGCGATTCAGTTCGATTGCTCGTTTTCGAGATATTGTGCTGCTTGTACAAAGAGCAGAAAGGAGATGGGATTTCATTTTGTACAGCGTCATGAACTAATTATTTTTAGTACTTAACACGTGTACGCCTTGTGTAAGCCTTAATATACCTAACATTAACACATACCGCGTCGTAATTGAGCTGTCCCTCGGACAACAGCTCATAACGAACTAATTCATCTATTCTTGGAAACTCGTGGACGCAATCGATACATCAAATAAGGATTCCAATAAATACTGTGTTTTCCATTCGTACTCGTGTCGCTCTTTGCAGACAATACCATTTTAGGATGTTTGTCAATTAACTTAATTTTCACGTGGTATGGAATCGAATTCATTGAATGTTTTTCAGTTTTATCAACCACTCAACTGTAAAAAAGAAGTCCTTTTCAGCGATGTTTTGTTGCGTTACATAATCGCTAAGACTGTCCCGGTACATTAATTTGCATTAACATTCTGAGGACATGCGAAGTAATCCGTGCCATTGACTTGTCAGATATGAACTGAGCCTCTTTGATTTTTGGTCTCATGAATCAATAACCAGCAAGTCCTATGTTATAGTTGTTTTGGGTTAAAATAAACCGTCTGTTTCACTCAGCATCATCATGTAACGATCGCTCTGTAACCAGATCGTTGGTCCATCTTGTTGGGGGCTTTCCTACGCCACGCCTTCCAGTTCGCGTCACCACTCCAGAACCTTACTGCCTCATCGGCCTTCGATAGTCACTTAGGATATGGTAACGAAAGATGAACGGTGTAAAGAAACTTCTCTAATTTCGAAAGACTCCTCTTGTAAATAATAGGCCTTTACATGTGTGACAGATGGGTTAATTACCCTGGCGACACTGGCGCTCGTGGCTAAAAAAAACCGATACGGGATAGGATCCCTCGGCCGCACTCGCGACAAATGTACGTAGCCCCAGATGGTCGAGGGTTGGTGGCCCGGTCATGGCGCTTTATGCGTTTTTCCCTGAGTGACTCAAACTGTCAAGTTCCATATCCGTTTTGTGCGCTACCTACTACATGCAAAAAGGGCCTTTCTTAAGTATTTTAACGTAACAATGTAGTCTCAAATCGGTTCAGTAGTTCCAAGGACCTATCTTTACAATAATGGGAGTAATATCTGGCTTACTTCCACTTCACCGTACGACCTAATAAAGTTGCCGGTTTTCACCGGCAAATCCAGCAGTCTGCACTTTTTCAAATATAAACACATCTAATAATATCCTGCCGCTTTGTTTGGCCCCTATTTCAAGTGGGCGCGTACTACTGACGTTAATTGCGCTCGAGCAAGTCATCTGGTCTATTTAGAGTCTAGAAAATTTGGGAGATTGCAACATTTGCATCGAAATCCGCAATTGCAAGGTGAAGCGAATTAATGTTGCTGAAATAGTACAGTTTTGTGCGTGCTTGCTTGAGCAAATAAACGAAATAGATGACTGAAAAACAGTGCTATCTATGTTAGATCATCATCTACAGCCTGTATAAGGTCATACTGCTGGGCACATTCCTCTTTCCGAACGGGATGTGTTGGGCTGTAGTTTAGTTGTAGTACCTATAGGTGTAGAAACTTTACATACCATGATACCATTGAATTGCTTCGCATGTGTATGAAGGTTTCTACATGATATTTATTATTTTCCATCACCAAAAAATGCTCATGATAATGAACACGCGATTGTCTTACGCTTGGGATTGGGGGGCCATTGGTCAAACCATTACGTTACCATGGTTTACAGGTTTTTATCTATCTATGTATGTATACTAATGTAATAAAGAGTTTTAAACTCTTTATGTTTGTTTGTAAATAAGAGGTAATCTCAGGAACTAATGAACCTAAAAAAGTACATTTTGCCTGGTAACCCTGCGGCGTCGCGTGATCCCGTGTTTAACTTTTTATTTAAGTCACCTTATACGACCTTATAGGCCGTATTGTCTAACGCGGCAGTGCTCGCGATCGCATTCTCCCATCTCTTTCTACCCTTATCCTATACCGTGTGACAAACAGAAGTGGTGAAAACGGCCATGATGCCGAGCCGAGCGCTTTAGACATTAAAGGTACCTACTGATACCAAGGCGCCAATCTTACGACGGGATATTAGGCTGTATTTATTGCACAGTAGAACACCGAAATTGACAACATTTCATATTTCTAAGACTATAATTTGATTCGTTCTCTGTATACTGTTTGGAAAGAGAAAGACGCTGATAGTTTTAAATTTTCACAAGGATTATTAATTAATTTATTACAATTTTTTAAAGATGTGCTTATTCTAAAAGAGCGTAACGATAGAATAGATCCATTACTTTTGTCTAGTCTCTATTAAAAAAAAGTGATGACGGAAATTTGACATTAAGGTTGTTATCAAATTTAAAATTATGACAGCTCTTTTTTCTAGTGAAAAGGGTAAAGGAAACATATCTATTCTGTGGAGGTACAGGTAAGTACACATATGTTTTTTAAATATGTTGTATTTTTTTAAATATGAAGAAATAAATTATAATAAATATTTTTCCGTGTTCAGGAGGCGAAACTCTTTCGATTCCTGTAGTAATTTTCAGGTGTTAAAAAAATGAAATGTTGTCAATTACATTGTTAAAATTACGTTTGCTTGCTGTTGGCGCTAATTTAGTAGGTGCAAAGTAAAAATCAGTTGTGTGCTAAAAGTTTGCATCAGAATTTAAATTTAGAGAAGACTCGTGTATGATGATGTCAGAGTAAATGCGCGTATATTGGGGCATATTTTGTCAGTTTTCTTGATGTTACTAGGTAACCTGCTCACATTATTCTTATGCGTGCATCGAGCCTGTATCTCGTTCGATCTAACGTGGGATATATATGTCTCGATTTTTTTTCCCTCTAGAATGCATGCATGAATTATTTGTTTAATTATTAAGTAAGAGGTGTTTCTCAATTATAATATAGCTAAACCTACTCACATTCGAACAATTTTTTTTTTAAATAAATGCATAAGTAAATCATGGGACGAGTGATATCAATTGACTTATAATAGTCCCAAAACTAAGCAAAAATGGATACTATACAATGCATAAACATATTTATTTAGATAAATACATAACATCCAACGAGCACAAACATTAGACTGGGGGGGGGGGAATGAACCCGGGAGCTTAAGCTTCATAGTGTAAATACTAAAGACTGATCTTTAGTATTTACACTGCAAATAATCTTTTTTAGAAAAATCTCACGTGAGACAAGGGGTTGAGGTGATCCAACTAAGTCTCACAATCACAATCTCACCTTCGAAAAATCACCAAAATAGCATCGCATAAATAATGGACGCCTCCTTCCACAAGTTCTAGCTATGGCTAAGTGAGACCACAATGCGATAGAGGTTCAAAATAGGAAAGTTGCAAAAGTTAGGGATATCAGGGCCTCATTGACCTTTCCAATCGGTAGTATCGATGTATCAATTAGGCTGAATGATTCCAAAAGTTTGGGCCTGTTTGGCCTGATTCAAATAAATTGGATTTAGTATTTCTGTACAGCTATTTCGACTTCTTCGATGTGTATATAAATAAAGCCGCTGGTTGTTAAATTAAATACTACAATAATAAAAGAGTAAAAACGAATGAAAGATAAACTAACATTTGTCATACAAATCATATCAGCAGACATAGGAATTTATAGTAGTTCAGTCGCCCGTAGAACATTCAAATTACCAAAAAAGTAACCGTTCGTCTGTTTGAAATTCTTATAGATTTCATCATTTTATATACTAAAACCAAAGTCTTACAGATCCTAACCTGCCGTGACTATATAAAGTGTAAAGTCAAAAATCGCCACTTTTACCAAAATGTACATTTCGAGGTAACTGTACCGTTTAACTACTGACGTGTTATACAGCTTTGTGTGATTACGAAACGTCATCGTAAGACCGTCTAATATTGCCGAAGACAATTTTAAGACCAGATGAAAACCTGCCATTTTGATAAAAAATTACATTTCTGAGTAACCGTTCCAAATTAATACATGTGATAATAGGCCCTCTGAATAAATAAATAAAATAAATAAACAAACCGTATACTTATTTTAAGACCGTTTCTTTTGCCGGTTTAGATTTTAAGACTGATTTAGTCCGTGATGAAAAAATGTGATTAGTACAATTTCAGGATTGAATTCGAATTGGATTAAATTGTAAACGTGTACCTAGTCGATTAAATTATGGAAAACAACGAACTAAGAAAAAAAATAACACCAAAAAGTATTAAATAAATTGAAAAATAATATTGAGAGAAAGTTGACCACCGAAACTATTCCATAACAAGAATTACACGGGTTGCGATTCGATTATTTTATAGTACCGAGGTAGTTGTTAGTCAATATGAGCTCGTCGAAATGCGTAAAATATGGCGAAGTGGAACTGATGGTGAAGCATCAAAAGTCAGAAGTATTCCTTAACAATCAACGTCTCTGAGCGGGAAAAGCAATATTTTGTAAAAGATAATGGGCCTAATCAATCATCAACCTAACTACCTATGTGTGCACTTACATACATCTATTATTGGGGTTCTATCATTCCTGCTGGCTCGCGCTGAGGCACCAAATTCAAACACATTAAGTAATAATTTTTAGGGTTGATTTAATTTTTTACGTGTATAACTTACATTTGAAATTCACCATGAGCTTTACGGTGAAGTAAAACATCGCGAGGAAGCCTGCATACACCTGCGAAGAAATTCAATGGTGTGTGTGAAGTTCCCAATGCGCACTGGGCCCGCGTGGGAACTACGGCCCAAGCCCTTTCATTCTAAGAGGCGGTCTGTGCCCTGCAGTGGGACGTACATAGGCTGGGATGATGATGATGATGATATGCAACTTGATGAACCTATTTTTTATTGAAAGCAATGTTTTCTCTAACTGAAATCAATTTGATAAAAGTTTAAAATTTAATCAAAATCTAATTAAATCCTAAAATCTCACTCATCGCAAGGACCAATAAATGAGTCCTAAAATCTAAACCAGCCACCAAAGCGGTCTTAAAATAAGTATGTACATACATAAATGTAATTTGAAATCGTATCCTAAAAACAACTAAGAACAACTACCTACTTTAAAATAATCGAATCGCAACTCGTGTAATTCTTGTTATGGAATAGTTTCGGTGGCCAACTTTTTCTCACCAGTACCAATTCATGAAATGGTGATTTCTAAGAGAACATTCAAAAGTTATTTTCGTGTTTTTTCGAGTCAATATTTTTTTTTTCAATTTATTTATTACTTTTTGGTGTTATTTTTTTTCTTAGATCGTTGTTTTCCATAATTTAATCGACTAGGTACACGTTTACAATTTAATCCAATTCGAATTCAGTCCTGTAATTGTACTTATCACATTTTTTCATCACGGACAAAATCAGTCTTAAAATCTAAACCGGCAAAAGAAACGGTCTTAAAATAAGTATACGGTTTATTCAGAGGGCCTATTATCACATGTATTAATTTGGAACGGTTACTCAGAAATGTAATTTTTTATCAAAATGGCAGGTTTTCATCTCATAGTGAAAATAAACGGATCACTCACGTCTTAAAACGAGTTTAACTCGACATGTTTCGGGCTAATCCGTAGCCCTTCCTCTCGGAGTCGCACGTCACGGCGGCTGCCAAACGCACTGCGTGCTAACGCCCTGGTCGCGCGGCTACTCGACGCAACTGACAGCGACACACAACTACCCCCGTTTTCATCATCACTTTTATTGTCATTGTCAAATGTAGGGTAGCACACAACACTAACCACATCACTTTGTAAAGGTTCGCTCACACTCACCGTTGACGCAGTTGAGTGTGAGCGAACCTTTACAAAGTGATGTGGTTAGTGTTGTGTCCTACCCTACATTTGACAATGACAATAAAAGTGATGATGAAAACGGGGGTAGTTGTGTGTCGCTGTCAGTTGCGTCGAGTAGCCGCGCGACCAGTACGTCTACCATGAGTTTACACTAGTTCACAGTGACCGTACTCGCTAGCGACGGCGTAAATGATTTGTATGGAGAATTGTACTTACATAAGTGACCACTAGAGGCGCTGTACAATTCTCCATACAAATAATTTACGCCGTCGCTAGCGAGTACGGTCACGTAAACTAGTGTAAACTCATGGTAGTAGTACAGGGCGTTAGCACGCAGTGCACGTTTGGCAGCCGCCGTGACGTGCGACTCCGAGAGGAAGGGCTACGGATTAGCCCGAAACATGTCGAGTTAAACTCGTTTTAAGACGTGAGTGATCCGTTTATTTTCACTATGAGTGAGTCTCAAGGTAGTTTCATGTTTAAAGGTTTTCATCTGGTCTTAAAAATGTCTTCGGCAATATTAGACGGTCTTACGATGACGTTTCGTAATCACACAAAGCTGTATAACACGACAGTAGTGAAACGGTACAGTCACCTCGAAATGTACATTTTGGTAAAAGTGGCGATTTTTGACTTTACACTTTATATAGTCACGGCAGGTTAGGATCTGTAAGACTTTGGTTTTAGTATATAAAATGATGAAATCTATAAGAATTTCAAACAGAAGAACGGTTACTTTTTTGGTAATTTGAATGTTCTACGGGCGACTGAACTATATATAGGGCAAAATTTAATGGCAGGTAGGGAATTCCTTTATCGATAAACACAACTATCGACGCTTTTCCCATATACCTCTACTAGTGATCGCTCCAACTTTTTTTATACAACTACTAGAAGATAGTGGCGTGGCGTTGGCCTCTTCGTTTAATTTATAATTTTGGACTCTTTATTGCCTTACTCCAGTGCTAACAGCACTGTCTGTTAGACGAAAGGGATAGGTATGTATAGCTGTGACCCTGTTCTGCAGACTGATTAAGAGTTTGTACAGACTGGGCTGCAAAGTCAATGAACGGATAATGCTCCAGGGATCAAGTTCCTTTGTTAGTCGAGAAAATACGGAAAATGCGCCACGCTCTAAACTTGCAGGGAATATGACAGTTTTATTATGTTAAAGAACTTCGTGTCTTTAATTTGACGTGATTTTGTAGCAAGCCTGTTCGCTATGTCAGTTTTAATTAGGAAAATTAAATGTCTAGTTAGGTATGGAATAGTATGCTTGATATAACGTACCAGGAGATACAAAATTTGCTGGTAAACATATTCACTGCCGGGAACGTGTATATGCGGGTCATACACACCGTATAAGAAACAAAAGTTGACTCTCCTGTGGACATAAAATTAGCGACTCAGGGCCACTTGCACAGTTCAGGGTTAAAAAATGAAATCTGTAACACTGGGTTAAGAATGACAGTTCCATACATTTTGACACTTGTTGACCCTGGGTTAGCTGTCAACTCGGATTTATGTAGCTAACCCAGGTCCGCGCAAGCCCGCCTTTATAAGAGTCAGCAAACTTAAGATTTATTTAAATGGGTCGAAAGTTGGCTGGGCGTCCCACACGCCGATGCAGACTTGACTAAAAAATATTGGCTATAAACCCTTAACTTTTGCCATGTCCACAGGTGGGACACGAGCAAAAAAATGTGTATATGACCCATGGGCTTTCGTGACTTTCACCTAGAGCCGCTGTCATGGTTCGGCAGTCATTTGAACGCACATGTGCGTTTGTGGCACCTGAAGAAGTCTCGAGTCTGACAGACGGCGGCGCATGCGTTATATCGGTTTAGCACGACATACGATATTCTACCGATAATATAGTATACTGTTGTATTTGTATATATTGATTTTGAACGGAATGGTTACGTGATAAGTCTCGTTTAGTATAATTAATTTGAATCTTGTTTAATTTTAAATGTTTAGATTTATATTAAGTATGTATTAAGAATTTCGTTTATTGCGCATTGGAACAGTAAACATTGTTATTGTCAAGTCAATATAGGTATCAACTTCGGGTCCCAAGATACAGGCACAGCCTAGTTTGGGATCCACAGTATAAAGAATGATTGTAATCTCCTGGTGCTATAATAAACATTATTATTATTATTCTCAAGTACTTTTAATCTCGACATAAAGTCGGTTTTTTTTGGTTCATGATACGGGCACAAGCCAAGTATTATGTGACTATTATTATTATTATTATTATTACATATTACGCACAGTAAAGTGCACTTTATGCAACGTAAATGAAGACCACCGTGTACTTTTTGGGAAAGATTATGACTACGTCCCAAGCCCGCTCATTCTGAGACGAGGCCTGTGCCCTGCAGTGGGACATATACAGGCTGAGATGATGATGATGATATGACACACAGTCTAACTGCTATTTCTAAAGGTTCACGCAACTCGCAAGCTATTTAGAAAAACTTAGTACAATATAAGTGGAATACGGCTGTAACAGAATGACACAAGCTGCTCGTATAAAGGAAACCTTTTAGATTTTCCCTTACTCGCAACTAGTAAAAGCTCAGCTTAAGAGGATACGATGGCTGAGAGAATTTTGAGAAATAGGTATTTTAATGAAATGTCGCTGTCTCGCCCGAACCCCTCCGTGTCAGTACAGCGAGAGCGGGACAACTGCACCTCAGACCGTTAATAGGCGCGTAAAATTGATCAAAACAGCATTTCGTAGTCGTAGTTTTCTTCTCGAAAACTGGACCAATAAATTTTTTTTTTTATAAATAATTAGAGTACAGATTTAGCTATGCCCCTGTTTTCCTTTTTTTGTTTATAGGAGGGATTCTTTTCTGATGAGTGTCTGAAAATGACGTTGAAATTGGGCAATTTTTTTCAGTTTTTGAAAGCTCATATTTCTTATGTTAATTGAAATATGGAAAAAAACGAAACATAGGGGCATAGCTGTGGTAGATACAGATTACACAGTAAAAAAAATTTGGCTCTAAAGCCATTATCCAGGGAGGAAACAGGGGACTACGTTTTTGTATGGAGAAATGGTGCGCATCGTACCCTCTTAATAAGCCTTTCATAAAAGGTTTCTCTTTGAGAAATAATCCAAATCAGAATCCTGGATATCTTCACTCGAAGCTTTAAAAGCATACTTACGAAACGTACGGCCAATGTATTCATTATGAGTCATTGAATCGAATGTTTATCTTGTAGAGAAAGTTCTTATGTTTTGCCCAAACAAGGAAAGTGATAGGTCTCTCCGGCTAGGCACTGTCTGAGACACTACTTTTACGAACCAAGACTCAAACATTAACTTTTATAAAACTTTAAACTTCCGTGCATTTGCAGACGGATCGTATTGATTTTCGGAATGTTCTGGTTATAGCGTGGTCTATTTGTGTCGTGGACTGAATTTTTCAAGAAAATGTTGATGTCTGCGTCTTCAGCTGCGAATTTTAGCGGTCGTACACTGTCCATCATCTTCAGAAAAGTTCAGGTGAGTTTATAATAAACACCTATAAATCTTACACATGTGCGCTAAAGATACTTTTCGCTTGGCTTTTAGCTGTTTAATAAGCTAACCCCTGAGTCAGTTTCATTTTGCCGAAGGGAATTTTCAATAGATTTTATTGACGGCCTGTCCTTTTCCGACCTTTCGTCTGCGTGAGCGTGAATTCTTGGGTCTGAATTTCAATGGAAAGCCCTACTTTTCGAAAAGTTTCCTGAGGCGTTCGTGCGTTGTAAATAAAAGTCCCAGGTCTCTAACCCTTTGAGAACTGGCCATTACCTTTGATCCGGGTAAGACCGAGTCACCAATACCTAAATTCTAAAATATATTACTCCTGCTGCGTTACGTACGCCGAGGCGCCGAGGGCCCAATACCTCTCCCCCCCCCTTCCCCTATTCCCTCTCCTTTTTTAAAGGCCTGCAACAGATCAGTGACTATTTGAGTTGTTGATATTTATGGGCGGCGGTGATCATTTTCCACCAGATGACCTGCTTGCTCGTTTGCCTCCCTCTCATAATAATAAAAAAATATAATAAACTCTTCCCGTAACTGCTAGCCTGGGTCACACATGATTTGAAAAATCCCTTACAAATCCACTTTTTTTTCTCAGCACGACTGTCCAGCCAGTATGGTGCTTTGATCGTTGTAATTTATAATGCCTATGCTAACGGTTCCCGCTTGGCGTCATCGCGCCGTCTGCCGCCTCCGATTTGCATATGCAACGGCACATGACCTGATCACATCAACATAGTTCTGGATTTTCAAGCCCAGCGCCTTTGATTCCGGTGAAAATTTAAAAATAAATCGTGCGTTCGAAATTTAAAATTGTCGCGAACCTCAGTCACGTTTCATTGTTGCGATAGTGTTGTGGAACAGTGATGAATCGATAATGTACATTCACTATCGATTGTCGTATTACTTTTAGGAATAAGTAATGTTCTTTAATCTATACTATAATCTATCTAGACCAGGGATGAAATGAGATTAGACAAGACAGCATATCGTAACTACGACTACGACCAATACTGCTTCTATTTTAGTTATCTTCTATGTATTCGGTAGTATACGTTCAAGTAACACTATACTGTAGTATCACACAACCATTAAGTAGTGACGTAATTGCCTTCCGGGCACTTCAGAATGACGTCACAGACGCAAAGGTGCGATATAGTTAAGTAACTTACGTTTTATATTTTGGTAAGTAATGAATACAATGAGTATTGTTTAGTGATAGATTTAATTACGATGAAACTTTATATTTTAGTAAAGTTAAATGTAGATAAGACGCGTGAATGCGATATTTTGACTCAATTTGTTGTACGGAAATATTAATCCAATAGGATATTTCACAATCAATGCAGGTTTTATGACTTACAAAATATCGCTAGATTTATAAATATTTACGAGAGATCTGTTTGATATTACAGTCTTGCTTGGGAATGGGGGTTCGGTTAAAACACGACATGTTTTCGACAGTCTTATGGCAGCAACATGAGGGTTTGAAATATCGGGTCGTACATTATTGTTGTTCATTCCGGGCCGAAAAATACGGGATAGTGTTTTACACCCGTGAATGGCTCATTTAGTTATGACAGAAATGTCTAAAACCACTGTCAATTGAAATTGCAAACAATGTAAACAAACCTTGTATTTAAAATGTCTTTGATTTCCATTTTCCCTCATCAAATACTGCTAAATCTGTGTGTTATTTAATCAATACTTTCCGCAACATTATCCTAAACCATTAAAACAATAAACAAAGTGCTAGAATATGGATATTTCATTAAATAGTTTATTTACATTGTTCGCAATTTCAATTGACAGCGACTTTAGCAATCAATATACTGGTGATATTTAGATACTTTTTATGAGCTCCCAAAACGCGTTTACCCATAAAGTTTGTATTTGTACTGTAATTTTGGACTTCGATTACTTATTTATTTATTTAAAAGCTTCTCATGGTTTTCCGGGTTAAAATTAAATGGTTATTTACTAAATATGTGTCTTGGTCTCATTGGTTAATGACTTAGATAATTTAAGACAGGATGAGCCTTCGCACCTTTTTCCCCTCTGTCATTGCTCTTTGTGCACTTGCACAACATCTATATATATAAAAATGAATCCCTATTTCCCTTGGTCACGGCATCACGCATGAACGGCTGGACCGATTTCACTAATTCTTTTTTTGTTGTGTTCGTCATTGTCAGGAGAAGGTTCTTATGAAAGAAAAAATTAAGAAAATTGCGCGGAAAATTAGAAAATATAAGAAAAATTACCGTCCATAATAACTTTTCTAATGTAACCTTATGGCGTTTGACATAACTGCCAGTCGTTTGACAGTTGGCGTGATTAACAGAATACGATCGTTTAAATTAAATGTACGGGTCGAAATTTTATTCATAAAACTAGCGACGCGCCCCGACTTCGTGTGGGTGTAGTTTGGGGAAAAAGAGGTAAATATATAAACTTACCACCTTAAATTATAGACTTTCTTTATTTTTCACACCTATTTTTCAAAGTTACACCCGTGCGAAGCCGGGGCGGGTCGCTAGTCGTTTATAAAAACCAAAGTTGGCAGGGGCCGGTTGTCATTTTTGATTGTCCGTGCTGGTCAACAGATCTCCTAGAAAATGATGTCTTGTGCAGTAATTTCGTGCAAAACAAAGTCAGCAATGTCTAGCGTTACGAAAGACGGTGTTTCTTATCACACGTCGGTAATTTAATCATCAATTTATGCTAGCAGAACGTTAATATAACATATTTAATTTTGCGACATAAATGACAAAATAATAACAAACTGTAACTAGGCACGTTGATAGAGATGCGACACAACCGAACTGAACCGATGAATGAACGAAGTGAATGAAGTTTATCCTGCGGTTTATTTTAACTTTATTTTAAACCACAGAACTTTAATCTAGAGTTTTTTGTGGTGTTTTTGATCTAGAGTTGTTTTGCAATAAATTGGTAATAGCTTTTACTTCGTATTTCCAGTTTTCCGACACAAACCGTAACTAAAGACCAATGGAATTGACTAAATTTTGTCGCAGAACGGTTACTTGGGCTATCTGCTCACATCATTTTAAGTTACATGTATCAAAGTGTTTACAAGTTAAATAAAAAAAGAAGAAGATTTTATTGTATTGTAAATTATAAAATAAACACGTTCATGAAAATTATGTCTGTAATTATTTTTTAAGTATTTTCGTTTTAATCTACAGATTATATAGAGTCGCGATCATAAAAAATAGTTCGGAGCAGTCTCATAATCCTCATCTCGGCTTATATACGTCCCACTGTAGAGCACAGGTCTCCTCTCAGAACGAAAGGGCAGCAGCGGAGTTTTGCAGCCTTAATCATCAATAGCTCAGTTAGTTAGAGGTCGCCAAACTTTGAATAAAGTGGTACCTACACTGCCACCATTACATTCAGCGATTTTCTTATTTAGCTTTATAGGTGTATTGATCTAATTAATCAGATTTCTACGATTTTCTGTCATTATATTACGAGAAGGTGAATCGGCAGTGAAAAACTATTAAAATTCGTAAAAAAATTACTTAATGATGACCACTTTCATTCAAAATATATGACTTTAATTTCAGTCGTTCATTCTTTCTTTGATGTCCATTCAATTGAATCGGTCTTCACACATGTTAGATCACTATTTCGTGTGTTAGTTGTCGTCTAAAAATCAGTGTCATTACGACAAAATGTCTAGTTGTGTGCGTGATTTACATTTGTGTGACGATTTTGTTTTGGTAGGCATCTGTAGGAACGCAAAAATTTTTGACATGAGTGTGCGGCAATGCGTAGATGTGTGCTGTACGTCGTACCTCGCCCCCCGGGCGAATTGGCAGAAAAAGTTACAAGTAAAGGTACGTCAAAGGCGCATCCTGTCTTAAATTATCTAAGGTTAATGATGTGAAATTACCGTAATAAGTACCTATTACGTAATAAGTATACGGAAGTCCGTTAAAAAAATATTATGGGCATCAACTAAAATCATTATGACAGCTGAAAAAACGAAAATTGACGATGACAGTTCATTAAATATAAGTGTTGTACCACAGTACATATTATTGAAAAAATGTCACTCCAATTTAAAAACAGCGACCTTCCTAAAATCCATACAAACACATTGAGACGTTACAATACTTAACAATACTAGCAGGCGTATTCAGTTACGTTAATTTACTTAGTACTCTGTAAGGAGCTATTACGCAATCTCTTGTTTAACAAACTTGCTACAAAGCAATCGTTAAAGTCAATAATAGGAACTCATATCGATCACACTACAGCCATACCACAGTTCTTAAACTCATACTAATTCTTCGTACTTCCGACGTCTGGTTTTAGTTCTTAACCTTGACACTGGAATTTCTGTTATACATTGTAGATTATTTTTGATTGATTGTATTGTACTTATGTATGTATAACTTTAGTGGCGATTAATTTATCTATTCTATATTATATCTATGTATAAACCGTGTTTTTAGGGTTCCGTACACAAAGGGTAAAAACGGAAACCCTATTACTGAGGCTCCGCTGTCCGTCCGTCCGTCCGTCCGTCTGTCACCAGGCTGTATCTCGGGAACCGTGATAGCTAGAGAGTTGAAATTTTCAAAGATGATGTATTTCGGTTGCCGCTATAACAACAAGTACTAAAAAATGGAATTAAATAAATATTTAAGGGGGCTCCCATACAACAATCGTGATTTTTATAGATAATTGTAAGGAACCCTTCGTGCGCGAGTCCGACTCGCACTTGGCCGGTTTTTTAATTTATTTCCGTTAACTTTAAGGGAAGATTGTTCAGGTCGAACAGAGTTAATTTCTCGAAGAAACTAGTGTCTTAACTCTACTATTTTTGAGATATTCATTAATTAAATTTAATGACTGAACCAGTGTAAAAGGTCCTTCATTACGTCCTATTATTCATAGAAGCATCAATTGATGTCTAAATTGAATGTAGGATTTTGACTTTGACTTTGATCCTGTGGGATAATATTTTAACTTTAAACAAGAATAGCGGGCGCAAAGAATGTTGAGGTAACCTCGGTTTTCAAGATGATTTTAGATAAACCAATAATAACCATTTTATTTTCTTAATTGAGGAAAAAAAACAGATACAGTCAGACACAAGTATTATGTTATGTAATAAGCCTTGTTTTACTAGGAACCTCAATCTTGTGAAAACCAAATAAACTTTTTGATTTTTGTTTTTTTTTTGAATAAGGAAAATATAAATAAGTATTTATAGTATGCACCCTAAACCAATTACACACCAATTCCCACTTAGACTTATTGGAAGCCGTGACAATTGATTGACAATAGGTTCGCTAAAATAACAAACTTAAGGGCATTTTCACTTACAAGAGTTATAAGTCAATGTCACAGTCAGTCAGTCTTTATGATTTTTTCTGATGTAAGAATTGTCATAAATAATGGTAAAACACTATAGCTAAACCGTTTAAATGAGTCCTCGCCCGCGCGGTACTGGGGCTGGGGGTATTACGACAAAGGGGCCGGGAGTGGTGCGGGCGGCGCACAGTGGGATATTTTGCTATTCCAGCTGGCCAAAAGTCAAAAATCTCAAATTCAATGCATGTAAAAAAAATACTACCTGTCGTAAGCCAGGTGGTCGCCGAACAATAGACAACCCTTCATACCACTCCCACTCCTTTCTGGACCCGCGCCGCAGCAGTCGAAAATTGATCGTTTTGTCTAAACTGCACGCATCGCTTATTGGCATATTTACCGTACGCATCCTTTAACATCGAATATTTTTCAAAAAACTTAGTGTCCGACCGAAGTTTCGGTTTCGGTTTCGGCCAATTTCGGCCAAAAAAGTGATTTCGGCCGAAGTTTCGGTTTCGGCCAGAATCCGGCCGAAACCTTCGGCCGGGCCGAAATTACTTCGCGGCCTCTCGCGGCTCTCGCATCGGGAGCGCTCGGCTTAATTCGGACACGCTCGGCCGGGTAGGTATAGGTAATGCATCGGCGGCCGGCCCAGCTGGGACCAGCGACAGTAGTATGTATGAGTGTTGTTTATTTATTAAATTATTATTTACTTTTTAGAATCTGTTTGGCGACCGCTTTAGCCTAGTTGGTAGTGACCCTGCCTACGAAGCAAGAGGTCCAGGGTTCGAATCCCGGTAAGGGCATTTATTTGTGTGATGAGCACGAATATTTGTTCCTGAGTTATGGATGTTTTCTATGTATTTAAGTATTTATTTATCTATATAAGTATGTTTATCGTCGTCTAGTACCCATAGTACAAGCTTTGCTTAGTTTGGGACTAGGTCGATTTGTGTAAGATTTTCCCCTAATATTTATTTATTTTATTTATTTTATTTGTTACTGCATTTTATGCTGTGATTAAGAGGGTACGATGGGCACCATTTCTCCATACAAACGTAATCCCCTGTTTCCTCCCTGAATAATGGCTTTAGAACCAATTTTTTTTTACTGTGTAATCTGTATCTACCACAGCTATGCCCCTATGTTTCGTTTTTTTCCATATTTCAATTAACATAAGAAATATGAGCTTTCAAAAACTGAAAAAATTGCCCAATTTCAACGTCATTTTCAGACACTCATCAGAAAAGAATCCCTGATATAAACAAAAAAAGGAAAACATAGGGGCATAGCTAAATCTGTCCTCTAATTATTTTTGAAAAAAATAATTTTATTGCTGCAGTTTTCGAGAAGTAAAACAGGGGATTACGAAATGCTGTTTTGATCAATTTTACGCGCCTAATAACGGTCTGAGCTGCAGTTGTCCCGCTCTCGCTGTACTGACACGGAGGGGTTCGGGCGAGACAGCGACATTTCATTAAAATACCTATTTCTCAAAAGTCTCTCAGCCATCGTACCCTCTTAATGAACAATACGTTTGATATTAGGATTGTGAATTTAGTTTAGACTTGATAAGAATAGGTTGTTTGTTTTGAATAATATAATACCTATGCCAAGACATTTTTCATTAAAAACAAACGTTTTTTATTTTGTTTAACAAAAAAAGTAACTGTTCTCATATAAGAAATCCTTGCAATAACCTTTTCACGACACTGCTCGAAAATGTGGCCATAGATAACCTAAATCCAGTACTCAAAACTGCCTATATATGTACATTTAACAGCTGACTCATTTATGGCGCACAAACACGACAACAAAGTTACACTAATCGAAAACAGGACGTATCAGTATATGTATTTCATTATACGATACGACTTTTTGAAAGATAATTTCTGAATTTTATTCCTGGCGTGCTGCAACGACATTATTGGACCAATCAACAGTAATCGTCTGCTGCATGCGATGGATGGATGGATGAATGGATGGACGGACGGACGGACGGACGGACAGACGGACTGGATGGACCGATGGACGGGATGGAGGGGATGGACGGGATGGACAGAATGGACGGATGGACAGATGGACGGGATGGTCAGGATGGACGGATGGACGGATGGACGGGATGGACGGGATGGCCAAAATGGACGGATGGACGGGATGGATGGACGGATGGACGGATGGACGGATGGACGGAATGGACGGGATGGACGGGTTGGACGGGATAGACGGGTTGGACGGGATGGACGGGATGGACGGGATGGACGGGTTGGACGGGATGGACAGGATGGACGGGATGGACGGATGGACGGGATGGACGGAATGGACGGGATGGCCGGAATGGACGGGATGGACGGGATGGACGGGTTGGACGGGATGGACAGAATGGACGGATGGGCAGATGGACGGGATGGACAGGATGGACGGATGGACGAGATGGCCGGAATGGACGGATGGACGGGATGGATGGACGGAATGGACGGGATGGACGGGATGGACGGGATGGACAGAATGGACGGATGGGTAGATGGACGGGATGGACAGGATGGACGGGATGGAAGGGACGGATGGACGGATGGACGGGATGGACGGGATGGACGGGATAGATGGATGGACGGGATAGACGGGATAGATGGACGGATGGTCGGATGGACGGGATGGACGGGATGGACAGGATGGACGGGATGGACGGGATGGATGGATGGATGATTATGATGATGATGATGATAATGATTTCCTCGCATTAGTCGTGAAAAGCACAATGTTTAGTCTCGGCCAAAAGTGCAATAGATGGACTCGTACTTTCGAGGGCCTCCGCTACGCGTCGGCCCTCAAACAAACTCGTCCATCTATTGCTTACTTTCCAGCCTCTACAACAATGTACTATTTCCTTACGATCTGTACAGTAATTTTGAATATTTTGTTTGATATGATACGTCTTCAAAAATTTCGGTTTCGGTTTCGGTTTCGGCCGAAATCAGAAAAAAACCGAATATTCGGTTTCGGTTTCGGTTTCGGCTAAAAATCGTGTTTCGGTCGGACACTAAAACATCTTGAAAACATCTTCTTTATTATAACCGTAGAGAAAATAGGTGCATATAAGTGCCTATTATGTTAATAAACGCGATAATTGATCATCATTAAATAAAGATGTTTAGTCGTTTATATCTTAATATATAAAAGAAGAAACTGACTGACTGACTGACTGACTGACTGACTGACTGACTGACTGACTGACTGACTGACATATCAACGCACAGCCCAAACCACTGGGCCTAGAGATTCCAAATTTGGCATGTAGGTTCCTTATAAGGTCTAGAGGTGCACTAAGAAAGGATTTTTCAAAATTCACTCCCTAAGGGGGTAAAAAGGGGGTTCAAAGTTTGTATGGGGAAACAAGATTAGTTCGACTATTTTATTCGAAACTTCACAGAAATACTCCTAATGATAAATGAGTAAACACGTGTTTCAGGTTTTTTGAGAATTCAACCCCTAAAAGGGGGGAAAGGGGTAACAAAGTCTGAAAATCAACATGGGTGTTGTTTCTATGGTTTATCGGGTCGCTGGTTATGAAAACAACAACGGTTTTAAAATCCGACGTGGCAGACGTAAAATACCATCTCCCTGGATGGGGTGCGATGGGGTTGAAATATCTAAATAAACTAAATGACTGTTGATATATCAACGCACAGCCCAAACTACTGGACCTAGAGACTTGAAATTTTGCACATAGATACCTTATACAATGTAGGCATCCACTGAGGAAGGATTTTTGGGAATTCCCACGGGAAAGGGAAAAAACGGGATTTATATATTCGATTCCGAGTGACCCTATCTCAGTACCTATAATAATTAGACTTTTCAAATTTGATACACAAGTAGGTATTACATTATTTAAAACATTAATTTCAGGATTTTTCAAAATTCCCACGGGATAAGGACGGTAAAAACAGGATTTTTCGTTTTACAGGTCGTAGAAAGTTGAAATTCGGCATGTAGGTTGCTTGGGGAGTGTAGATGAGCATTGAGAAAGGACTTTCCCATATTCCCACGGGAACGGGAAAAAACGGGATTTTTCGTTTTACTGGTCGTAGAAAGCTGAAATTCGGCATGTAGGTCGTTTGGGGAGTGTAGAGGAGCATTAAGAGAGGTCTTTCCAAAATTCCCACGGGAACGGGAAAAACGGGATTTTTCGTTTTACTGGTCATAGAAAGCTGAAATTTGCAAGTGGGTTCCTTGGGGAGTGTAGAGCTGAATTGAGAGAGGACTTTCCAAAATTCCCACGGGAACGGGAAAAAACAGGATTTTTCGTTTTACTGGTCGTAGAAAGCTGAAATCCGGTATGTAGGTTGCTTGGAGAGTGTAGAGGAGCATTGAGAGAGGACTTTCCCAAATTCCAACGGGAACGGGAAAAAACGGGATTTTTCGTTTTACTGGTTGTAGAAAGCTGAAATTCGGCATGTAGGTTGTTTGGAGAGTGTCGAGGAGCATTGAGAGAGGATTTTCCAAAATTCCCACAGGAACGGGAAAAACGGGCTTTTTCGTTTTACTGTTCATAGAAAGCTGAAATCTGGCAAGTGGGTTCCTTGGGGAGTGTAGGGGAGCATTAAGAAAACATTTCCCGAAATTCTTACGGGAACGGGAAAAAACGGGATATTACGTTTTACTGGTTGTAGAAAGCTAAAATTTCAAAATTAATAAGTTTATACTGTAAGTAGGCCGCAAAGGGCACTTTAACCGACTTCTAAAAAAGGAGGAGGTTATGCATTCCACTTTATGAATTTTTTTATGTAGGTATGTTCACCGATTTCTCGGTCAATTGTGGGACCTGTTTGCTTGCTTGCCTGTATGCTTGCTTGCTTGACATCTTGGTTCTTTGGAATACTCATAGTACACGCGAGCGAAGCCGCGGGCAAAAGCTAGTCGTTTTATAAATAAAATATACACCGTGAAATTTTAGTGGTTGTTTTCCCGAAACGAGGTGATTTAGTTTCGATTGTACAATCGATTTATAATTACTATTTTGACTAGAGTCAAAAATCCAATTGTGAAAAATGAAAGTCGAAAATGACCGCAAACCAGTAGTAACGCTTCGTTGGTAGAAGTAGCGTACGATCGTACGATAGGTTAGGTACCAACTAAGCGTTACTATTGGTTTGCGGTCATTTTCGACTTTCGTTTTTCACAATTGGATTTTTGACCCTAGTCAAAATAGTAATTATAAATCGATTGTACAATCGATACTAAATCACCTCGTTTCGGGAAAACAGCCATTAAAATTTCACGGTGTATAGATGTACAGATTCCTTTATTTCCAATTGTAACCAATATTAGCTTTTACACGTCAAAATATTAAGAAATTCACAATAATATTATCGTCAAAAATGTATAAAAAAAATACTATATGCATCGAAATACGTCTTGTTATATTATAAAAACAACCAAAAACATCTAAATATTGTTAAGATCCGCAGGAATCATTTTGGCCAGCTAGAATCACAAAATATCCCACTGTGCGGCGAGCGCCTGTACCGGCTATACCGCGCGGGCGAGGACTCATTTAAACGGTCCAGCTATAACTTGCTAGACTATACAACCATATTATCATGCAAATTAAAAAGATATTCAAATGGAACTCTGTTATGTCTAGCTATTTTCGACCTGGCTGATAATAACTCGTCGGAAATAGATAAAAAAACCAATCGGTACTATCGCCGATATCGATTGGCTCTGTTTACATCGTAAAATAGATACGGCAACTATTTTTGTATTAGCACATAGTACTTAGATAATCCGCGCAAGAACTAAAGTCAGGGACATAGCTCGAAGAATCGCCAGACTTAAGGTCAGTGGGCAGGGCACATCGCTCGTAGAATTGACGGCCGATGGAGCCGAAAGGTTCTCGAGTGGCGTCCGCGGACCGGAAGACGCAGTGTAGGTATAGGTAGGCCTCCAACAAGATGGAGCGACGACCTGGTTACGGTTGCTGGAACGCGTTGGATGCGGATGGCGCAGGACCGGTCTGTTTGGCGAGCCTTGGGGGAGGCCTATGTTCAGCAGTGGACGTCTTTCGGCTGAAATGTTGATGATTACCTAGACCTAGATAATCTAGTTCTAAACAGGCTTTTATCCGGCACCGTCTCTCGTGGTAATGATGCTCATCTCACGTTTATAATGAGACTGATACTATTCGAAGTTATTCTCGTTTTAAAAATAAACTTTGCGTAAAAAGAAAAACCGGTTTAGTTTTAAATAATCTACCTGTATCTATACATATAAAATGCTTTGTCTGATCTGATCGTACAGACCTGAAACTTGGAGTGTGTTCTTTCTATGACGTAGGCATCCGATAAGAAAGGATTTTCCGAAATTCTACCCCTAAAAAAAGGTTCCATCACTTTTCGACTCTATATCAATGAGTTAAGGTCGAAAAGTGACGAACCTTTTCATTCCGCTACTATACTTACTACAAAAATGCTGTTTCTGAACTTGATTGATTTAGATCCATAGCAAAACATTCGTTGATCCCATTAAATATGGAGGTTAATTATGTTATTTCTTTATGATTTCCTGCATGCCAGCCAACTAAAAATAATTTTGCATAATTCAAATTAGTTAATTTATCACTATGTATTAGAATAACTGATACACGAGTTTGTTGAGAATTGAAAGATCGTAGACGATGTTCTAATCGAAAACATGATTATTATAATTTTACTAGCTGTTTCCCGCGACTCCGTCCGCGAAGAATGGGGGGGGGGGGATGAAAAATAGCCTACGACCTATTCTCAGACCTACCGAGTGTAGAGAAATAAGTTTCATAAAAGTCGGCCAAGCCGTTTCGGAGGAGTTCGGTAACAAACACACACGACACGAGATTTTTATAAATTAGATTCAATATGAACGCCACCATGTTACGTATCAACCAACGAACCGTACTCTAGCAGCATTATCTTAATCAATAATTTTACGTGTTTAATTTTTTATGATATATATTTTTTTTTAGCGCTGCCCTTACACTCATACTCGGGCTCCCCTGGAGATCTATACAATCTGACACCTGACCCAATCTCGTGGCTGGGGACCCTGAATGTGGATTTATAAGTAGTATGTAGTTTCTTTCTTTAGTGTAATTGTTTAATGTTTTACGCCATACGATTAAATAAATATGATATATTGAATACGATTTCAAATATGAACATTGAAATGCATTGAGAAAAAAAAAACAGCATATCAACGATGATAGATTCACATGCGTAACTTATCCAGTGTCAAAATCGAAAATGGATATGAAATAAAAACAGGTTGCTTCTAGATACACAATTACACATGCGTAATTCATTCAGTGTCAAAATCAAAATAGATATGAAAAAAAAACAGGTTGCTTCTAGATACACAATCACACATGCGTAATTCATCCAGTGTCAAAATCTACCATGGATATGAAAAAAAAATAAGGTTGCTTCTTTCAATTCTTATCTTACTCGTATATTGCTACTCATTTTGCCAACACTTTGCAGGCAACGTCGACTCAATATCCTTTGAACATGCAACATCGAACACTTCTGCGTCCTACGTCAGACTACTATCCTATTCTAGATTGTTCTAAATATACGTCCCATCTCATCCTAGAGTCCGATCCGGTCACCGCGGCAACATTGACATTGAGGCCCACGCTGACCTAAATACCATTGGCTTAGGGTTGTCATCTTGCAATCTGTCACTTTGAATAAAAATTAAAAAAAATTAAAACTCCCAACTCCACATACGCGTTTGAAAATAAAGTACATGCCCATTATGCGTCTAAGATCCATTCCGCAGCTAACAAAAGTGCTGATAACTTTGAAATGGCTGAACGCTGAAAAACGAAAGTCGAAAATGACCGCAAACCAGTAACGCTTCGTTGGTACCTAACCTATCGTACGATCGTACGCTACTTGTACCAACGAAGCGTTACTATTGGTTTGCGGTCATATTCGGCTTTCGTTTTTCACAATTGGATTTTTGACTCTAGTCAAAATAGTAATTATAAATCGATTGTACAATCGAAACTAAATCACCTCGTTTCGGGAAAACAACCACTAAAATTTCACGGTGTATAGTTGCGGAAAAAAAGGTTCGTCACTTTTCGATCTTAATTCGTTGACATAGAGTCGAAAAGTGACGAACCTTTTCATTCCGCGACTACACATTTCAGGGTAAAGTATGTCAATTGGGTGCTCTCAATTCGGACAACAGTCGATAGCTATACCTGTTTTATGTTATTGAATTATGTCAAATTTTGTATGACCTACTTACTCTACATTACTTATTATCCTCTTCTGACTTGTCATTCATGACAAGTTAAAACTATCGCTTTCCTTTTTTCAAGTTATAGGAAAAAAAGGACAGAGCTTACATTTATCTGACAGATATATTTATCTAGGGATTGAAAAAACGGCCCTATAAGAGGGCATATAAATACATTATGCCCTCTTAGGGCCGTTTTTACGAAATATTCATCAATCCGCTGTGAATGACAGTAAACCAGAAAAATGGACTAAACTGACGCCGAACGTGTAACCGATGTCTAACAGCTGGTTACTGACTTAGTTATGCCTTGTCACCAGGGTCGTCCAGAGAAGCCGTCATCGTTAGCCTCAGGGGCCCCGCCGCCCGCTGCGATCGTCCCGCGCTGCGCCGACGGCCCTCGGCCTCCTGGCTGGAACGGCCAGCCCCGGCGGCATGGCTCCAGCCGTTTCAACGTGCACAATCATAACCAGGAACTGGTCAAGCTACCACCCATCAAAGGTAAGTTACTTAAGGCCACTTGTAAAGTTCAGGGTTAAAAAATTAAATCGGTAACCCTGGGTTAAGAATGACAGTTCCATACATTTTGACACTTGTTAACCCTGGGCTAGCAATTAATTCGGAGTTAAGTAGCTGACTCAGGTCCGCGCAAGCCCGCCTTACTGATATTATAGGCCGTTAGGGGTTGAAAATTTATCTAATGGAGACCACGGACTGGCAAGCGCAGCGTGCTGCGTGAGGCATCTACCAACGAGATAGATGGATGATTTTGTTCACGGTGGATGCAAGCCGCATCCAACCGGATTGGGTATCAATTAGGGAGGCTTATGTCCAGCAGTGGACGTCCTACAGCTGATATGATGATGATGATGAATATTACAGGTTCTCGAATGGCGTCCTCCAAACGAGATGGAGTGACGACCTGGTTAAGGTTGCGGGAACGTGTTGGATGCGAATAGGGCAGGACTGATCATGTTTGCTGAATGGGAGGCTTACATTCGAGTATGTTTAGCAATGGCGGCTGAAATGATGATGATGATGATGAAGCAATTCGCACTGGGCCGTAGTTACCTCTTTCATTCTGAGAGGAGGCCCCTGCAGTGGCGACGTAATAGGCTGGGATTACGATGATGTAAGTTTGCGCTGGTGTTTTTCATGCAATGTAAATGAAGACTACGATTTCGTTAAATCCCTGAACTTGGATTAAACTGGTGCCTAAGGCGCAAGCCACACAGAAGAGACGTGGGATGGGGGCGCGTCGCAGTCGCGGCGCCCCTTGAAATTTCTTTCATACGAAATGTATAGAAGCAGACAAAAGAGGCCGCGTCTCCGCCTCTCCCAACGCGTCTATACATATAGAGGTAGTATGAAAACTGATTCAACTCACGTCTCTTCTGTATGGCTTGCGCCTAATGATACATGCGAGCGAAGCTGCGGGTAAAACTTAGTCTATAAACCTGTAATATAATATTTCGCGGCGTTTTCCTTCGGCGGAAGCCGTCGGTGGCGGGAAATGAAACGCTGGCAGCTCCGATACTGTTTGTGCGCTTATCTTGGTTGCGATTTAATTTCAAAAGTTGATGGAATGTTCAAAAGTATATAAGTTTATACGAAAAGACGCGAGGAGATTGATAATGTAGACGCAGATGATGTGGAACGTAGATGGGTAGTTCTACAAGCGTTTCAATCGCTAACAGTTATCCTGTCATACGTTTTCCCAACACCCAACGATAATCTGGTACCAGGCGAGGGGTCAAGTTATTTCAGTTCAAAAAAGTGAATTATAGAGCAGGGGTCGGCGAATAGTCTTAAGTGGGGTCCGGATACTGTTGAATTTTTTTATCCAGCTCCAGAAAAAACTTTTAGCCTTAGCGCGCCATCTTTTCAAGTCTAATCAAGCGTGTGTGTATGTGTAGGCCGCATAACTAATCAAATCACATCAGTCCTCATCATTTCAGCGGTAGGACCTCTACTGCTAGACACAAGTCTTCCTCATTGATATGATAAAATATATAAAAGAAGAAACTGACTGTCTGACTGACTGACATATCAACGCACAGCCCAAACCGCTGGTTCTAGAGATTCCACATTTGGCACGTAGGTTCCTTATAAGGTCTAGGGGTGCACTAAGAAAGGATTTTTCAAAATTCACAACTTAAGGGGGTGAGACGGGGTCCAAAGTTTGTATGGGGAAACAAGATTAGTTACACTATTTTGTTCGAAACTTCACAGGAGTACTAACGATAAATGAGTAAACACGTGTTTCAGGGTTTTTGGAAATTCAACCCCTAAAAAAGGGAAATGGGGTGACAAGGTCTGGAAATCAACATACGAATTGTTTCTATGGTTTATCGGGTCGCTGGTTACGTAAAAGGATTTTAAAATCCAACGTGGCGGACGTGAAATACCATCTCCCCTGTTGGGGTGCGATCGGGTTTAAATGTCTAAATATCAATTATGGGTGTCGTTTTTATGGTTTTTTCAGTTTTTTGGGACGTTAATTACGAAAATAGCATCGATTTTGAAATTTAATATTGTGGACAAGACAATCCTTAAAAGTATGTGTGCCAAATTGCAATTCAATCGGTCCAATAGTTTCGCAGCAAAACGGTTGTAACACACGGAGTGACAGACAGCCACACGTTATCCTGTAAGGGTTCTATTTTTGCTTTTGAGGTATGGAACGAGACCCAACTTAATAGATTTTAAATTTGTTTTTGGTGCTATCTCCATCGTCGTCAATCGGTCGGTACAATCGGTACCTAGGCGAGTGCAGTTCCTCTACCGTGAGTTTACACTAGTTCACAGTGACCGTACTCGCTAGCGACGACGGCGTAAATGATTTGTATGGAGAATTGTACTTCCGTAAGTGACCGCTAGGCTAGAGGCGCTGTACAATTCTCCATACAAATAATTTACGCCGTCGCTAGCGAGTACGGTTACGTAAACTAGTGTAAACTCATGGTAGAGGTACAGGCGGCGTGGTGGGACGGGAGGAGTAGTCATCCATAATAAGTCCTGGATTTTCTGGACAACATAATGCATAAACTTGATTAGTAAGTTTGGCACACATACCTTGAGTGTCATATAAAGGTACACTAAGAAGGGATTTTTAGATACTCCCATGGGATAAGGAATAAATGGGATTTATATTTTCGCTTCAGAGTGGCCTTATCTCCGTGACTATAATTATTTAAGGGTGTACTTTCGTTTGGCAAATTACGTTTCCCAAACTGATTCATTTGGCAAATGTTTCATTTCCCAAATGTTTATTTTTTCTGAAACTGTAAACTATTCAGGATATATTTCAGGACTATTCTGTAGGTTAGGTTAGGTTAGGTTAGGTTAGGTTTGTTTTATAACAATCCTGAAAAGTTTACAGTTTCAGAAAAAATAAACATTTGGGAAATGAAACATTTGCCAAATGAATCAGTTTGGGACACGTAATTTGCGAAACATTAGTAAACCTTATTTAAGACTTCAAATTTGCCATGCATTATAATAAAAGTCAAAAACTAATTATAGAATTTTCAGAATGTCCCAAGGGATAAGGAAAAAACGAGCTTTACATATTGAATTCAATGGGACCCTATCTCTGTAGGTAGGTAATATTGTACACAGTTTAAGCAATAAATGATTATCTTATCTTATCTTATCTTAACCATTTCTTTAGGATAATAAAGGTGCAGTAAAAAGGGATTTTGGAATTTCCCGCGGGACAAATCGGGAGTTGACTTTAAAACTGTTTGTGCGCGGACGAAAAGCTTAGTTGTTACTCTATAATATAATAGAGTGATTATAGAGGCACATCCGCGACTAGTATGCTGTCATATACGGGGTGTCCTAAAACTCAACGATAACCTGATATCGGGTGAGAGGTCACGATATACCAGTTAAGTGAGTGAGTGCGTGAGTGAGATAACATTGTCTTATCACTTTTACTATTAGATATTAAAAAAAAATCTATTAGCGCTCAACAGGTGATCCATGTCATGTCACATAACTTACTATTAGATATTTTCGAAGAAACGTCTATTACGCTTAATTATCTCCGACAAATATATAAAAATCTCGTGTCACGGTGTTTGTTATCGAACTCCTCCGAAACGGCTCGACCGATTTTTTTATGAAACTTTTTTCTGTATTCGGTAGGTCTGAAAATAGGTCGTAGGCTATTTTTATACCTACCCCTATTCTTCGCGAACGGAGTCGCGGTTAATAGCTAGTTAACGTCTATTTATCCGCAGAAAGCGTTTTCGCTCTTCCTTCATCAACCGTACAGCTAAGGAGTGGAATTCCCTGCCTGCGACTGTGTTACCTGAACACTACAATTTGGCCGCTTTCAAGTCTAGGGTGAATGAGCATTTACTAGGTAAGCGTGCTCCATCGTAGGCCTCATCTTCGCTTTCCATCAGGCGTGATTGTGGTCAAACGCAAGCCTATATTGTATAAAAAAAAACGAAGTGACATGGATTGTTTTTCTTATTTTTCTAGAACTGTTATAACTTGGTCTCTCGCCCGTTACCAGCGGGGTTACTACGAAGTTGGATATCTGCCCCAACCTCCGATACGGACTCCAATCTGATTTTTCTTGTAAATCTTTGGTAGGTACATCCTATACATAGATTGTTACACGTTTTTGTATCGAAACTGACAAGCTGCTAATTACCCGACACTTGTTTCTCTTGGAAAAAGAAGTAATCTATTCAATTCGTGTTATGCTATCTATCACTCAATGATACCTCACCAGTTTTTGTAGACTCGTTTAAGAAAGTGATATACTAATTTTTCGTTTTTTTTTTGTGCTTAAGCGAGTCGATGGAGTCGTCTTAGGACAAGTCAACATTAAGCTAGTTTAGATGCTTCTCCGAGTTACAGCTTTAAAGTATCGAGAATGTATGTATGTATGTAAAACAATTAATTCATTATGACATGGTTCTATAGTGGCCTAGGAATCAAATTGAAAAACATGAGAAAACCGGCCAAGCGCGAGTCGGACTCGCGCACGAAGGGTTCCGTACCATTATCTTAAAAACGGCAAAAAAATCACGTTTGTTGTATGGGAGCCCCTTACATATTTGTTTGATTTTAGTTTAATTATTTATTTTTAAAGTGAACACATAACTAAAAGTTATTCTGTGAATATTTCAAGCGTCTACCTGTTGCCGTTATAAATATCGAGCAAAAAAATCACGTTTGTTGTATGGGAGCCCCCTTTAATATTTATTTTATTCTGTTTTTTAGTATTCGTTGTTATAGCGACAACCGAAATACATAATCTGTGAAAATTTCAACTGTCTAGCTATCACGGTTCGTGAGATACAACCTAGTGACAGACGGACGGACAGCGGAGCCTCAGTAATAGGGTCCCGTTTTTACCCTTTGGGTACGGAACCCTAAAAAAATGAATGGTGATGAATATTATTGTATAATCGTTTATTAATTATTCCGTTGTTATGCCACGCGACCACGAATAAAACTTCAAAACCGAACGTTTCTTGCAAACGTAAACAACACGGTCGTTTGTCGCTTTGATCAACTGAAACCGTTGAAAATGAAGCAGACATTTATTTATTGAATCAGGCGTTACTTTGCGG
This sequence comes from Archips crataeganus, assembly GCA_947859365.1. Classification (NCBI taxonomy): domain Eukaryota; kingdom Metazoa; phylum Arthropoda; class Insecta; order Lepidoptera; family Tortricidae; genus Archips; species Archips crataeganus. The sequence goes on along the minus strand of OX402063.1, from coordinate 4,995,059 downwards.
AGGTCCATATTAATGAACTAAAACAATTACTTTGCTCACCCGCGACCTTTTTAAAAGGTCGCGGGTGAGCAAAGTAATTGTTTTAGTTCAGACATTTATTGTTCTTTTTCCCGTTGTACCTAAATTTAATGTACATTCAATTTAACGTTTAAAATATTATATGAAAGTAAGGCTTCCATCATGAATTCATGAGTTTAGACACGCCTATGACGGTTTTTTTCTGGAAGGATGTTGAAGTAAAGTTTCGAAAGATTTGTTTTGACTCTACTGTGATTTTATATACCTACTAACAGTTGCCCGCAACACCGTCTACGATGAATTTGTTTGTCGTTATTCTGCGGGAACTATGCAATTTTCCAGGACAAAAAGTATCCTATATGTTAATACAGGTTGTAAACTATATGTGTGCCACATTGCATCAGAATACGTCAAACCGTTTTATCTTGAAAGAGTAAAAAACATGCACACATCCATCCATACATCCATACAAACTTTTACCTTTACAATATTAGTAGAAAGCAGAATAAGTACCTCTATCGGGACGCCGTGTACCTATTAGGTAATATTTACATACAACTCCTCACTTGAAGTCCTTTAGAAATTATAAGGTTTGGTTATCGATCTGCATCCCTGGAGGGATAAATAAAGCATGTAGCCAGGGAAGGATGTCACGATTGGAGAAAATTGCATTCCTCACTTTCCCAGGCCTATCCGAATAAAAAAATCGGCGTAAATTGTTTATACAGGGTGTTCCAAAACTTAACGACTTTTAGTTATATGTGACTTTTTAGCTTAACCCTTAATAAGGCCCCATTTATTGGAGCACACTACCACAGAATCAAAAGCAGCTATCGCATACCTATATACCTGACACAGGATATTTTTAAAGCTAGTCGTATTTTCAATAATTATAATTCAAATTAGTGACGTATTATGAAATTGATAAGGTTCAATTTCCAACTCAATGTATGTGGTCTTTAAATCGCCTCTACCTTATTAAGGGTTAACTATGTGACGTGTAAGCTGTGGTGGCCTAGTGGTTTGACTTATGGCCTTTCAAGCAGAGGCCACATTTGAACTTTACATGAGCTTTACGGTAAAGGAAAACATCGTGACGAAACCTGCACACACCTGAGAAGAAATTCAATGGTGTGTGTGCAATTCCCAATCAGCACTTGCCCGCGTGAGAACTACGGCCCAAGCTCTCTTATTCTGAGCCCTGAAGTTAGGACTTATATAGGCAGGGATGAAGCGACATGGATTTATGTTTGTTTTTTCTAGAACTGGAATAACTTGACTCCTCGCCCGGTACCAGCGTGGGCTTCTCCGACTTTCGAAAATCGAAATTCGTATTGTAGCGTCTTGCTCACTCTCGTATTAAATGCTATTTGCGTGAGCGGGGCGGCACGATACGAAGTTCGAATTATGATCTTCGTAGTATAAGGCCAGGTTATCGCTGACTTTCGGGACACCCTGTATAACACAACACGTGTCTTTGGCGTCTTTCATTTCGTGTTTGAACTGCAATTTTAAAACCAAACTAAAAAGAACTCGCCTCAAAATTACATAGTAAATTGCTACGGCCATTGTTTACTACAATTGCAATAATAGCGGCGCGATCTTGACATTGGTTTGACCACAAATAGAGAAATAATCGACTCTTGTAGCCATTATTTATGTGCTCGGCCACTCCATGCCCATTTGTAACGCTGTCGAATACAGGGTTATTTGTAATTCACTAGCATACTTTTAACCCTAAACTCCTACCACTTAAACAAATGTTTTTTGTTTTACGGCTTTTGTCATAACTTAATATTTTTGGTGTAATAACGTTTTGAAAATTTGAGATTACCTCTTATTTTTACGATACTCTGTGTATTTGTATGGGAAAAAAAGTGCTTCATTTTAAAAAGTCGTAAAACAAAAAACATTTGTTTGAGTGATAGGAATTCAGGGTTAAGAGGATGTCAGTGAATTACAAATAACCCTGTATATATCCGTGATAACGATAACTCACATGTTTTTCATTGTAAGTTCGACATAAGTTTTTGCTAAAGATTTCATTTTTAATACAAGCTTCTTTAACTGACTTTACTTCCACTGTCACCTAAACTATATATCCGTACCAAGTTTCATTTCAAGTCGATGCCTTTGAAGAGTTCCGTCCTGCGGAGACTATCCTGGCCGGATCACCAGAATTTCAATACCGGGTCATTATATTGTCACCGGACTCCATCATCATCCCAGGCTAGGTACGCCACAGTCTTCCTCTCAGAATGAGATGGTTTAGGCCGTAGTCCCCACGCGGGCCCGGTGCGGATTGGGAACTTCACACATACCATTAGTTGTGTCTCCACTGAGCGAGCCGCCTCTGAGGCAAGCGCATGAGGCATGATTTTGTTTTATTCAAAGCTCAAAATCGCACCGAAAATGGCTGCCTCGCGTCGCGAGTCAGCTCGCTCAGTGGAGACTTGCCTATTGAATTTCTTCTCAGGTATGTACAGGTTTCCTCGCGACGTTTTCCTTCACCGTAAAGCTCATGGTAAATTTCGGGACTTATTGCGACAGTTAATTGATAAAATTACCTCGACGTTTGAAGCACATTGCAGCGGCTTTGGTAATAAAAAGTTGACATTCTTGTGGCTCAATCCATGCTTGTTGTTTTCGCGGTTCACTATTGGAATCCTCATTTCTTTATGACAACCAAATGGCCTAGTGGTTAGCGAATCTGGCTACGAAGCTTGAGGTCCCGGTTTCGTTACCCGCGTCGGAGTGGATATTTGTATGAAAAATACGAATTTTTGCTCTATGTATCGATCTACATAAGTGTATTTATTATGCTAAGGCTACACACATCGCGATAACGCGAATATTCGCATTATCGCGATGTATGTAGCCGAATATTCGCGAATACTTCGGCACTTCGCCCGAAGCCGCAGACCCTTCGCCCCGCTGTCTGTAAATTTGCGCACATCAAAGGCTGCTAAACTAAACTCTGCGGCATTGCTCTCTATAGCAGTGTGGCCATGCACATTCGCCGTAGGCCGAAAACGATGTTTTATCGCGATAATTCTATCGCGATGTGTGTAGCCCTAGTATCAGTAACCTAATACCTATAAAACAAGCTTTGCTTAGCTTACTTAGGGACTAGATCAATAATTGTTGTGAATTGTCGCGTGATATTTATTTACGTATTTATTTCCTTTCTCAAAGTACATTCAATCATCTGTAGATCGGCGGAATCCAATACTCAGTTGCTATAATATATTACGTGGCACTGCTTTAGCAACTACGCTCCGAACCTCAATTAGGCCAAATCCATCCATCCATCATCCAAAGGTTAAGGGCACTGTGCTAATGTGCTAAACCGGAGATCAGGTTACAGAATGTTTTGTCGGTCTAAATCTGATTTATTGCTTCAAAGGCTCTTGACATGGGTAAAAGTAGTAATAACCACGTCATCCTTGTGTCGTCACTTTTGACAGGACAGGGGCAGCTTTGATATTTATTTATAGTAATTAATGATGTCCTATGCTCACGGTTTCGACCCCGTGTAAATATAAAAAGTAGGTCGATTCTCTATCCCCTGGGGATTTTTAAAAAACATATTTTCTGCGGAATTTTAATTCTCTCTAGCTCCAATGCGACGTCGTATTAGTTTTATTATGAATCTTGCATGTTACTGTTTGGCATGCAATGAACGTCTTGTTTAGGCAACCTGGAATTGAGACAAGCATTAGTTAGGTATATCTTTGAAAGCAAAATCTCGCAGTGATTGACCACTGACTACACGTAAAAAATGTAGGCAGCCTCGTGGAAATCGAATTGTTACGGCATCACGCTTCTGATAGGTATAAATATCACCAGCTCACTTTTACTAACATAGTAACCGCTGGTAGTAGAAAGACAGTAGCGCGTCCTTCCCTACACAATTACCATCCAGTGTAAAGTGGCTTACGTCCGCTAAGCTTTTTGCTCAACATCCCCTTCTTTGTGCTGCATTCCGTTTCCGCCGCTTTTCAATGCTGCTCATACACATATCTACAGATTGTATAGGTATATACTGTACATCAGTTAAGGGTGGGGGTTGCAGGCCTCAGCTACTGTGCTTTTGTCTGTACTTGGATTTATTAGTGCCAGCCAACTTTTGTTTCATGCACAATGACGCGTAGATGATGTGTGTGTGTGTAATGTGTTAAAAACTACATGTCATAAATTCATTGCTAAGGAAGCATGTACACGTTGGGGAGTCTCTTTGGGGTGCTGATGGGTTACGGAATAATTTTCGTTTCTGTAGATTTTCCTTGTACTTGGAAGGCTGAAATGTTACATAGAGATTATCTTTAAGGTGAAGGTAGAAAAAGGACGAATGTTGCGAAATTCCCACGGGCGATCCTGTGCGCTGTATGTACATTGCGGTTTCTATAATCTAGTAGGTACCTAAATGTTATATTAAAAATACCACTATCACCTGGTCCTATCATCTGGTTAAGAATATATATTTTAAATCGTATACTGCAGTTGATGTCATAACACGACTCGAGGGTATATTTTTTTGCATTATTTCTTTCTAATTATTAGGTGTATTCTATTAGCCTTTTATTAGTAGGATATATGCTGAACATCTCATATTCAATATTTGCATCATTATGCCTCCAAGACCCGTTTCATTCTGTTACCAACTTCACCACCTCAACTCAAACTAGACGTTCAACTACCCGTAACAACTGCACAACAGGATCGCCAACTCTTAAAAGTATAACGAAACAACTTTCCAAGTTTCGTGAAAGGCGCGCCAATCTTTCCGATGGGTTCCGCGCATCGATCGCTCTGCTAGACTTATTTATTGCTGTGAGTAATGGACGTGTGTCAGACGGGGGAATGCCTATCCAGTTAGATATTTTAATGTGTGTTTTTATGCCGAGACATTTATTTATGAGGTTGGAAGCAAGAACGTCCCATATTCAAAGTAGGGAATCCTGGCCTGCTTAGCTTAATGCTGACCTCGCGCCTTCTCACTCCTAGGTAGTGTACTAGGGGCGTTCAATAAAAAGTGAGAATGAGTATGTTATAAACAACTTTTACTAAATGTCGTTTTATTTATCGACATAGTCACCTTTTAGCATAATACACTTAGTATATCTTTTTTCTAAACTTAAAATTCCATTTTTAAAAAAGGTCTCATCTTGAGTACTTAAAAAATCTTGTACTGCAGCGACTACCGCGTCGTCGTCTTCAAATTTCTGGCCTCTCAGGTATTGTTTCAATCTCGGAAATAGGTAGAAATCACTGGGAGCGAGATCTGGTGAATACGGAGGATGCTTAAGAATATCGAACCCAGCATCACGAATTGCAGCCATTGCAACGGCGGACTTGTGTGCAGGGGCATTGTCCTGGTGGAACAGCACAACTTTCGAGAGTTTACCTCGCCGTTTTTCGCGGATCTCATTGCGCAATGTTGCTATTTGTTTGGCGTATAAAGTGCCCGTAATAGTGGCTCCATGCTCGAGATACTCAATCATTAATACCCCTTTACCATCCCAAAAAACAGAGCCCATGACCTTACCGGCAGATGGGCTCACCTTGAATTTCTTCGGAGTTGGAGATGATGGCCTTTTCCATGTCATAGACTGCAGTTTCGTTTCAGGGTCGTAATGATGGAGCCATGTTTCGTCCATTGTTATAAATCGCGCCAAAAAAAGTTCCCGGTCTTGCTGCATCAGGTTCAAAGCTTCTTGACAAATCTCTAGTCTAGTTTGTTTTTGCGTGTCAGTAAGCATTCTTGGTACCCAACGCGCAGATACCTTTATCATACCCAAGCGTTCATGTAAAATATTATGCACGCTCCCCGTTGAAATCTTTACATTTTCAGCAATAAAACGAACCGTGACACGACGATCCGCCAAAACTGAGTTTTCGACTTTTTTCACAATTTCTTCAGTTACTGCTGTAGTAGGGCGTCCGGAGCGGGGGTCGTCCATTGTCGATGTTCGTCCACGTCTAAATTCGGCGCACCAACGTGCGACTGTCGAATACGGATTAGCATTAGACCCTAAAGTGTCCCGCAAATCCAAATTGACTTGGTCCGTAGAAAAATTTTTCAAATACAAGTATTTGATAACGGTGCGCAGTTCAATTTTCTCCATTTTCGCTAACGTACTCAATAGCATTGCAAAGAAATTACCGTATCTTTTTTTAAACAAAAGACAGTTAGTTTTTTTTTTCATAGCAATCAGCTAGATAGATGAGCTTTACGGGCCAGTATTTAATTTCGTAATATTAAAAGATTTTGCATCTCATTCTCACTTTATATTGAACGCCCCTCGTAGGTTAAGGTACATTTGTTTGCCCTAGTTTCAGGCAATGGCTTAAGGGCCTACCGTGTTTTTGGGCGCATTACAAGTAAAGCTATAGAGTCTTGAAATTCATGTGTAAAGATATCTATAGAAAAAAATCCTAAGTTGTCTCTAAAAAATAAAATAAATTCGTAGTACGTCGCTAATACTGCACGGCAGGTCATGACTTTTTGAATGCTAATATTAAAACAAGATGTTTTCTAGGCCGTAGTGTTGCTACATTTTTAAAATATGTATTTGTTTTAGTAATATGATGAAAATACCCAAAAGCACGCGCAGCCAACCAACCTATCTGTCTATCGTGCCTCCCCCACGCCCACGAAATCGCCCACCCAAAATTGATTAGCGCGAAAAGCTCGGTAGGCCCTTAATGGGCATGGGTTCTGTTGCCCGTGACTTCGTCTACGAAGAATTCGTTTATCGCTATCACGCGGGAACTATGCAATTTTCCGGGATAAAAGTATAATAATAATAAAATAATAAAAATCGTTTATTTGAAAAACATAATGTCTGACAATAATTACCAGGGGTCTCCGCACTAGGCTTCGCCTGTATCGCGGAGAACCAGATAACATTTTATAGCAGAATCTAGTTAACACCATAATAAATAACAGACTTCTGTATTTATAATGTATGTTAATACAGGTTATAAACTAGTATGCCAAATTTCATCAGAATCCGTCTAACCGTTTTAGCATGAAAGGTAATACATATGCTGTATAAATATCCCTGCCCATCATCATCATCATCATCATTTCAGCCGAAAGACGTCCACTGCTAAACATAGGCCTCCCCCAAGGCTCGCCAAACAGATCGGTCCCGCGCCATCCGCATCCAACGCAATCCTGCAACCTTATCAGGTCGTCGCTTCATCTTGTTGGAGCCCGACCTACACCGCGTCTTCCGGTCCCTGCCCACTTCCTGCTTATTGCCCTAAATTCAAGTCTAGGGTGAATGTGCATTTACTACTTACTAGGCAAGCGTACTCCATCGTAGGCCTCATCTTCGCTTCCATCAGGCGTGATTGTGATAAAACGCAACCCTACATATATTCTATTAAAAAAAAATACTATGTAAAAATACGGTAAAAGCTACTTTCGAGTCTCCTTTTCAACTCAAACTTTGCGTAACTTTATCTCTTATATTTTGAACATACTTGTTCATACACATTTCTGAAACTGGCTCAGTTTGTTATAACTAATGCCAGACCATAAAAGCCTTAGTGTTGATATGTCTAGGTCGTCCAAGTACGTTTATTTTACTGCCTAGCCCGTAATATCTACTACGTACGACCTCGATAAAGGCAACATATATAACGAAGGTATAAATCATGGCGCCAATGCTACGAATAAAGTATCTTCCCGATACGCTAGCGCGGGGATGGGAACTAGGGCCTATAAATTAGTACGTACTCGTAATTCTACTATCTATGTCTATGATACGTTCTAGCTAGGTTGTGTCGGGCAAAAGGTCACTGACCCCTCGGATCGCTAATGCTCACGGAACTTTAAAAAAAGGAATAAAAATGTTATCGCTTATATTTTTCTTTTATAATTCTCTCTCCACCAGATTGACGTATGAATGGTATGAACAATCTTGCCATAAACCCAAACGCCTGATAGGTTTCTTCAGTGTGACAAATCGAGTCTAGTTTGCTTGGTCGAGTTAGTTTGATCGTCTGTATTTCCAAGTAGACTATCGTCGGGTGACAAGCAAAAGTCACTAAGTACCAATTACCTACTTAAAACAAAGCTCGTATCTCAGTATGAAATTACTAACTAGATACGACTTTTTGAAGAGCAGCGACAGAAATTTTAGTGATATTTGCTTGTCATCCGGCGATATAACCTAGGGCTCTTCAAGGCTAGAGCGAATACGCTGTTACTGTACCAGTGAAATTGATCTTTGGCCTCATCTGCACTTTACATCAGGTGATATAGGGGTCAATCAAGGGTCAGTTTTATGTATTAAAAAACCGGCCAAGTGCGAGTCGGACTCGCGCACGAAGGGTTCCGTACCATTATCTATAACTAGTTGACTACGGAACCCTAAAAATGGCAAAAAAAAATCACGTTTTTTGAATGGGAGCCCCCCTTAAATATTTGTTTTATTTTAATTTAATTAAGTATTTATTTTTAAAGTGAATATGTAGCTAAATATTCTGTGAATACTAGCTGTTGCCCGCGAAGAATGGGGGGGGGGGGGGGGATAAAAAATATCCTACGACCTATTCTCAGACCTACCGAGTGTAGAGAAAAAAGTATCATAAAAATCGGCCAAGCCGTTTCGGAGGAGTTCGGTAACAAACACCGTGACACGAGATTTTTATATATTAGATTTCCAGCGTCTACCTGTTGCCGTTATCAACATCGAGCAAAAACGAGCAAAAAATCACGTTTGTTGTATGGGAGCCCACTTAAATATTTATTTTATTCTGGTTTTTAGTATTTGTTGTTATAGCGGCAACCAAAATACATCATCTGTGAAAATTTCAACTGTCTAGCTATCACGGTTCATGAGATACAGCCTGGTGACAAACGGACACGGACCGGTTTTTACCCTTTGGGTACGGAACCCTAAAAAGTCTTGAGTATGCGGTATCTCCTGACGTGGTTTAACAGGATACACCTCTGCTTCTATGTAATTAGTGTAAGATAAGATCCCAGTCCCAACAGGTTGCTGTGTAATCAGAGATACTTTTGCGTTAACTCAACGAACTAGGTAATTGAAAATAGAGACAACGACCTCTAGTACAGATTTTATACAAATATCCAGCGAGTATCCCTTGTGGACTGTCTACCCTAAACCTAATAGCATTCAAGTAGAATGAAACTTGTTTTTTTTTAACCGACTTTAAATAAAAGGAGGAGAATGTCTATTCGGTCGTATTTTTTATTCTACAGGATTTTATTTCACTTGCCGTCTTAGTATAGAGTTAGGTCAAATGTTACCCAATTCCAGTGGTCGGATTGACTTCAAATATGGGGGTGCGGTTAAAACAAAACCTATATAGGTCGACCCTAATTGATCGACAAGAATGCACGACTAATTTAAACCCTTATTAACCCTTAATACCCGATTTATTAGAGCATACTACCACAGAATCAAAAGCAGCTATCGAATACATATCTGACAAAGGATATTTTTAAAGCTAGTAGTATTTTCAGTAACTACAATGGATATTTTAACTTATTGCTAAAACGATAAGGTTGAATTTCCAAGTTAATGCATGTGGTAGCTAAATCGCCTCTACTTTACTAAGGGTAATTAATACGTTGCGCGTTCCCGGCGAATCCGTTGCGCCTCCGCGGCGAATACGCCGCGCGTTCGCTCCGTTTCTATTTATTTAATACGTACGTGTGGCTTTAAAGCCTGTATGGATTTATAGATGTTGCTTTACCGGATTTTAGCTTTATCACAAAAAATTCTGCGCTGATGAAGTCGCAATCAAAAGCTAGTTTGGCTATATTTTTCTGAACAGGTTGTCAACAGAAACTGAATTTTAACCTGCAATTTCTTTATAAAAAGTTATAGCCAAATAAATAACAGATTTCGATAAACAGCACCATTAATTAAACTTCAAAACCAATTTATGGCCGTCCCGCGGGCATTCCAATTCCAATCTGTTACGTAATCATCTGTAAATGCCAAAATACTTGAGTGGGATACTCCCATTGGAAACGGTGGAGGACGCTTGAACGAACTCTGACCTATATAGGTGCCACATTGTGTTGTGTACTGAAGCGTGTGGCCTAATGACATTGGCCAGGTATTTTATAAGGTTCCGTACGTTAAGAGGCAAAATAAACTATTTATACTCTTTTTGTCTTGATGTCTGTCTATCAAAACGTTTTTTCTCTGGAACGCGTGGTATCGTGGATCGCTAGACAAAAAGCGTAACAGTGCAAGGGCAGGCCAAAACTGAGATGGCAGGATGATGGACCGTTTTCACCCATTTTGGCAAGATTTTGCGAAGGGTAGGAACTGGTGGAAAGACAATGGGAAGGCCATTAGCCATTACCTAGCAGTGAGACGTCTATTACAAACGACATACAAAGTGTGTGTGAATTAAAAGTTAATTTTCTTCTGTGGTTTCTACCCATGATCATGAGCTGAAATAATAGTATTATAGTATTATCATCTCCAATTAATTAGTGTTAATTTATTTAAAGCTAATTATGTCATGTATGTAATATGTAAATACTTACTCAATTACATATTAAACAAACATCTCAGGTTCGAGCACAAACATTCGTATTTGTTATACAAATATCGCGTCGACCGGGGATCGAACCCGAGATCTGAATCTTCCTAGACAGTGGTGGCTCAATGGCGTCTATCAACCGTAAAAAAAGTTTCCGAGTTCACGCAATCAAAAGATATAATTTTGACACCTTGGATAGCAAAATCTACTTATACGATATTTTTATTCCTGTTGACAAAGAATAATAAAAACTTCACAAAATAAGTAAGTAAAGAAAAACTCCGAAAGTCACTGAGCCGCAAGAAATAAGAAATTAGACGTGAGTGATCCGTTTATTTTCACTATGAGTGAGTGTGAGTCTCACGGTGGTTTCATGTTTAAAGTAGCAAGAAGTAACTTTGTTTTTCATATTATTTTTTGGTTTTTGTTTTTGGTTTTTTTGCTGGATTTGTACGGAACCCTCTATACCCAAAACTCGCACTAGGCCGGTTTTTTAACAAACAAAACCCAGTACTAAATCTAGCTTTCTTATACAACTTTCACATACAGGTCGATTCACAAAAGCTGGCACGACTGATCGAATGAGCGAATGAAAGTATCTGTGTTTATTTGAATGCCAAATGTAATATTTTTTATTTGTTTGGGTTGTGGTGTGAATGTACACAAATAAATTGGTAAGTTAAATTAGTAATCACAAATAAAATTTCGGACGCCAGGCTATTTTTAAAGAAAACAAAACACCTATGTTGTACAAATAAATCATTTATTTATTTATTTATTATTTATTTTACACTTCACACAAATATGAAAATGACATGCAACAGTCATTTTCCTACAAAAATGTCCAAGTGACATTATTTTCATTCAATTCATTCGTTCTATGTTCACTGCGTTCATCGAAAATATTTTAAGTATACCTATAAAAATCTCCGATGATCTCCGCTGAATGGTCACGGTGCCTGTGTCGTTAGCAGGGATCTAATCGGGCTTATCTTTATAACTGTCAACCTTGCCTTGTTTAACATAGTCTTAATATTGTTTAGCAAGGATTCCCCGCAAGGCTGTACGGTGGAACGATAATTCTGTGGCCGGTGGAGATTTTTTTATGGCTATGGTAGATTTTGTTTGTAAAAAGCCATTGTATGCCTAGTGGTTTGACTTCTATGCCTGGGACTGCACCTATGAGTTTTTCGAAAATGTACCATGAGCATTTGGGTACAGGAAAATATCGTGATGAAATGTCTCTTAAACAGTTCAACGCTGTATGAAGCTCCCAAGCATTCCGAGAGGAGGCCTGTGTCTATTTATAGGACGTATTTTAAAAGCAGGAGATGTACAAAAGTCATTATTTTCTGAATACATACATACTTAAAACTATCCGTGCCGCTGTCTCAGAGGACATTTTGCCTAAAATTGCCCATTTTAATTTAATTGGCAAAAATAATTGTGTTGTTTCTTTTCTTTTATATTCTTCTTCTACGAAGTCTTCTTATTCTCGCTCGCAAAGGGTCACAATATTCATACTTTATTACTGTACAAAATAGTGTCAAAGAAATTCTAATATACCATCAAATTTTAACGACCGCTTTAGCCTAGTTGGTAGTGACCCTGCCTACGAAGCAAGAGGTCCTGGGTTCGAATCCCGGTAAGGGCATTTATTTGTGTGATGAGCACGAATATTTGTTCCTGAGTTATGGATGTTTTCTATGTATTTAAATATTTATTTATCTATATAAGTATGTTTATCGTCGTCTAGTACCCATAGTACAAGCTTTGCTTAGTTTGGGACTAGGTCGATTTGTGTAAGATTGTCCCCTAATATTTTAAATATTTTATTTTAAAAAGATTTTTTAAACAATTGTATAAGGTATCTATCAATATAGCTACATAAATACAAAAATACATATGGACGAAAACAGAACCACTTCCTTTTTTTTTGAAGTCTGCCACCGCTTAATGTTTAGAAAACCGAACATAACGCAAAGCAAGTCGGCAACGTAACGAGCTCATAATCTATTTTTAACGCCCCTTTATATCTCCCTTGCATTACCTGTCACCGCGACGCTTCCGCACCGAACAATTTGTACACAATTAAAGGGATCAATAGTCTTATAGGACCAGCGTCTGGCATAGCGTCCCGCATTGCGCAAAATTACCCTCAAAAGGGCGTATGTCGGTAACTAATCCTTAGGCGAATATGACATTTTGGAAGAACATAACGGCACCCCACTCAAACAAACTTTGCCCCCGTTATTTTGCTGTTTCTCGGAAACTCACCCTCGTCTGGTATCCATATTTTTACGATAGTGGAGGCGGATCCGAGCTATATTTTCAGGGATTCCAGGAATTGCTGGCAATCCCGAGTTGAATGTTTTAATCAGAGGGGATGTTAGATGTTATGTCTCGGCTGAATATTTTTGTATTCGAAAATATTACACGTTTATTCGTGGAATGAAACAGGTTTAGATCAACTATCACTTTAAAGAATGATTAATTAAGTTTTTTTGCGCGAATGCAGAATAAGAAAAGTTTAATGTTCAAACTGTGTACATTTGTGGTAGTATTTATAGCTTAAATCGTCTCAACAGCTTGTCCATTTTGGACGTACAATATCATTCATTTGACCCCGGCGCCACACATAGCACAAATGTTTCAACACATATTTGATCACATGTGAAGCACCGGTATTTGCTTATTTGTTCAATAGAACAACCATACAATCAACCATAGATCAAATATGTGTTCAAATATGTGTTGAAACATTTGTGCTATGTGTGGCGCCGGGGTGACTCTAATAACTTTAATATTTTTCAAAGGAGTATTCATTTAAATCATAAAAACAACTACAGACCTAGGTAGATTATGTTGTGTTGTACAGGCCAGTAAGTAATAAAATAACTATAAGTGATCAATCGAACGGAGAGGTTTTTACAGGGCTAAACATTGTTTTTTTAGCATTAGAAAGAAGGTAAGCGATCTTGATTTATGAAAAACGCTTTTGAAAAATAAGTCACAGCTAATATGTAACAATTTGAAAGGAAATATGGTCATTTATAGGTACTCTTTTGGTGTCATAATTAACAGTTACTATTTTTTTAAAAGCGTTTTTCAATAAAAAGACTCGTCAAGATTGTTTACTCTATTTCTAATGCTAAAAAGAACGAAGAATAATATGTGATGCTCATAACATAACCAAGATTGAAATTGTGTCTGAATCATCAATGGAAAAAAACCACCTGTCTTAGCCATTCGTTTTCGCTTTATGTTGCGTTTGTCAATACCTATAACTTTAAACTTCTGTCTGACTAAAATTATAAAAGCGAAAGTTTGTTTGGTTGGATGGATGTGTGGAAGTTTGTTACTCTTTCACGCTAAAACGATTCGACGGATCTGATGAAATTTGGCACACAGATAAACTGGATTAAAATATAGGATACTTTTTGTCTCGGAAATTGCATAGTTCCCGCGGGATAACGATAAACGCATTCTTCGCAGACGGAGTTGCGGGCAACAGCTAGTACTACAATAAGTATAAGCTTTGATATCATGATTTCATGATACTGCCTAAGGAATTTTGCGTGTCAGTTGACAGGAAACGGCTGTGTAATTTACGCTGATACAGTACCCGCCCCTAACCCGCTACCCTTTAGGCGCTGCTCGGCATGGTTTGCGTAACTTGCGCTCGAAATATCTATCCTGCTTCAAATGATCAAGTGTGAAAAAGGCAGCAATCTATGTTGAGCCCTAACCAAGTAACCATACGTCCATTAAAAACGTTTACCTACTTTGTAATGTACGCATTTATGTCGCTAAGTAAGCAAAAGTGACCCCTTATTGAATTACAATTTTGCAAGTCAAGAATACTGTTTTTAGAGTTCCGTGGAAAAGGAAAAAGGGACCGTTATAGGATTAGGTAGGTACTTCGTTTTCCGGTGAATGTCAAGACCCTTTGATTCAGAAAAGCGTAGAATGAAATTTCTAGTTCTCGCGATCAAAGTCTTTTGAAACTGTATTTTCATACAAAAACCACGGGATTGGAAACCTATAGGGTTCGTTTAAAATTTCACGGTAGCTTCAGTGCGCGAATCCGACTCGCACTTAGCCGGTTTTTTTATTGCAGTACAAGTTAGTCGTCTCAGATTCCGCGCTCGCGCTCGGCCTCACAAACAACTGTATCATAAAATATTGTCACCGTGTTTATCGAAGGGTAAAGTTTCATGACAGGTTTGTGTAATCGCCTGGCGTCGTACGGAGATGCCGATACTGTATCATACAATACAGGTGACGGGTTAGGTAGTAGGCACGTGCCCTGGCCCGAGTCGGATTGTGAAAGCCACGCGGTAGGGCTGACTCTAATTACGATTTAAATATCACCCCTGGGTTTTGACTTCAATTTTGGAGAAAAAACTTGATTGTTGCTTCATAGTGTTTTAGTGTGTCAGTGTTGTGATCGTTCAAGTGCATGTGTGTGTATTCATCATTGTTATCTCGGTGTTCTCCACTTCCGGCTGATCTATTGAGTAACGATGTAAATGACGTGCGACACGAGGCGACAGCCCTAACGGCTGAGGTTGTATAGAGCGGTTGTTGCGTGCCGGCGGGGCGATGCGCGCGCAAGCTTGGCGGCGCGGCGCGGCGGTACGGCAGTCCGGCCGCCCCCGCCGCTCGCTCCGGTCCCGGCGCAGCCGGGTGCTGTGGCTCGGATGCCGATGCCGGCCGCCGCCTGCGATGGTCCACGCCGGGCCGGCCGCGCGCGCGCCCTCCCGCGCTATGTTCACCGCCGCTGAGAGCAAGCCGCGTCGTGCCGTCTCGCCGCTCGGTATACCCAAGTCGCCGTCGTTCCACTCGGGCTTAGACCTCGTCGCGAGCCAAGCGACCACCAAGCGCTCCGAAAGCGTATCGGACGTCGCGCGCGCGTTCCGCTTCGCCCTGTTCGGGGGGGCTGGAGCCGCGAACGGCCCCGGCACCGGCATGGAGGGCCAGGCCGCGCTGCAGAAGGCGTCCTCGCCGCCGGATGCGCGCAGCCCACCCCCTGCCACCGTCACGCCCGAGCGGCTCACGATGCCACCGGCTGATAAAGAGAGCCTCATGGTTCAATTACCCCCCCTGAAAGGTTCGTCTGCATCTAGAGCTAGACACATGACGCATTCACCTTGATTTTTTTAGGCGCAACTCACCACTGTTTACAAGCGGATCGACGTCGCTTAGCCATTCGTCAACCAATTCTATTTCGGGAATCGAAAAAGCGCGCGATAAAAATAATGATGTTGTCAGGTCGTCGATCGTTACGGAACTAAATTTGTGTTGATCCCGCTTGTTGCCGGCGTCTGCACAACAGATGCGTAGCCTCAAGCCCACGCCTCGTCACGCTGCCTTGAGGCCATCCCGAGTCATGTGGCCGAGTTGTCCAGTACACATACACCTACATCATCTAAACTAATATAGCCTATAGCTAGTCCACAATCTATATGGCAAATGGCGAAACTGCCGCAGAAATATATCGACCCACCGCTGGCCTGCGGCCGGCCCCGTCGTTAGTCGTTATATATGCCATGGGAAGTAGCAGCGCCCTTGCGCCCTGCAGTCGATTTCCCATTGACATTATTCATGCGGAGCCGATGCTCGGATAAAAATAGACTAAGTTATAGCTCTTGTCATAGCGCGTTAGCGCTAACGAAGGTAATTAGTTTGCTGAGGTTACGTGCCCGTTTAGAGAACGCCGGCGGGGTGTTTTGACTATCGTACCAACTGTTTCTGTTTACTCTTCGTAAATGGATTAATACAGTCGCCTCCCGAACATTCACTCTTCTACACAATTTGTTTGGAAAACTGGATACGCATTTTATGTTAGTGAACCGACTCTGTCCACGTCTATTTGTTTGTATTTGTATATTAGTTGTGCGCTCATTATGCCTAGGCTGAAAAATATCACATATCTTCCTTGGGACATGCATTTATTAAGTTCGTTAAAATTATCATTTAGTCCGTATTCTAAGGTAAACAAATTCCCGTATTTTCCACTGCGCAAGCAAATAATACTCTTGTTTACCGTTTGCCGTAGAGATTTAATTTGAAAAATCCCATGCACACATTGGCAAGCGCCGGCTCACACAGGACGCAGTCGTATCATAAATATGCTATGCTAGAGTAAGCAGAGGCTATGCCTGTCTTTTTCTATCATATGACCGTGCTCTATGCATTTACTAAACATGTAGACCCGACATTTACATAGAAGACCAGCGATCGCCATCCCCTAGCTAATTTCAAGTCTTGATTAAGTCCAGTACTTAGTTCGGAGGCCATATTGTCTGACGAGCTAGAATTCACAATCCCATCCTCAATTTCTTATTGTCAAACGATTTACGATGACGGTAGAGAGAGATGGTGACCCTTTAAAAAATGTGATCGCAGGTTTTCAGTCTGTCACGGAATCATTCATATTTGAAGGATAGTCAACTTACTTGTCATAAAAGGAATATTTAAAAGCAAATGTTATACTAATTATCCACATTATATTCATTCCAAGTTACTTTCTTTCAATAAATCTAAAATCGATTTAGTAGTTCCAGAAATTACTCCCTACATACATACAAACGCACAAACTGACTTAATGAAAAGCGTGAACATTGTTTCTGTTTTTAATTTTCAACATTCGTTTGGGAAAAAATGTACATTCTTGCATTTATAAGATTTCGATTTAGTGTTTGTTATTAATCTTGACTTGGCTGTATGGGGATTAAAAGATATTGAAATTATATCAAAATATCGCCAAACAATATAATCCTGGGTCTACACAATCTATCTAGTCTCCATTTTACATTATGTCGGTCTTTTATCACAACGTTTTTTGATCTTTATCACATCATTCATTACAGTAATATCCAAAGTGGTCTATATCGGCCACCACCCACGGTTCGACGAAGACGAAAAAAAAACACATTTGAAGTAGACTACTTTACAATAAATCAATATTGTATACACCGTGAAATTTTAGTGGTTGTTTTCCCGAAACGAGGTGATTTAGTTTCGATTGTACAATCGATTTATAATTACTATTTTGACTAGAGTCAAAAATCCAATTGTGAAAAACGAAAATCGAAAATGACCGCAAACCAATAGTAACGCTTCGTTGGTACAAGTAGCGTACGATCGTGTATTTCACGGTGTATATTAAGCAGGAGGACAACCTAAAATTCAAAAATATGGTTAGAGGTATACGACTCACAAAAGTTGGGCGATCTCGATCTCTGCGCAATAAAGAGTTTGAGTTTTATCATTGTAACAAATGAAAGAAATGATTAGGTACTTCATGAGAATTAAATGAAAATTACCCAATAAGTATAATCTGTTGCTTCTTACTCGTTTGCGAGGAAACCGGACCGTGGCAAAGGCTTAATCTCGTCACGCGATTGCCTCTTATCTTTAATGCTTCGCCTCATTATGACCACAGGCACTGCTTTTATGTTTACAGTTCATAATTAGCTTCATTATGCAAAGGAGACATTTAATATTAAGAAAATAGCTTGACATCATTGGTATGCGAAATGAAAAATATGCGCCAGCTACCGTCTTCTACTCTACCTATTCCAGGCCTTTCTACATCTTTGTGTACTGTATAGCTACTTATCAATCCGTTTTTTCTCTGAATAATTGATTTAATTAATACTAGTTAATCATCATCATCATCGTCATCTCCGTCCTATGCGTCCGATTGCTGGGCACAGATATCTTAGAATGAGAGGGCTTGGTCTGTAGTTCCCAAACGTGTCTACTGTCCAGTGCGAATTGGTTCAAACCAGTGGCCTCATGATATTTATCTTCACCGTAAAGCTCACGGGCAATCTCAAACGTGCTTTCGCACGGTCCTCTGTTTGGTCAAACCACCAGGCTATCATGAATCAGTGCTCAGTCAAAAATCTGGATTCATGACGGCGAATCTATCTTGTTTTCTTATTTCCAGACGCACCAGCAGCGGAGCGTGAGCAGTTATTTGTGCAGAAGCTACGGCAATGCTGTCTACTGTTCGATTTCGCCGACGAGCCGCTGTCAGACCTCAAGTGGAAGGAGGTGAAGCGGGCGGCTCTGCTCGAGATGGTCGAGTATGTGACGTCACAGCGCGGCGTCGTCACAGAGGCCATATACCCGGAGGCGGTTAGCATGGTGAGTGTCCTACAGCTGTAGAATAAACCTCATCAGTATGTGATAACGTAGATCCCAAATGGAAGGTGAAACAGGCGGGTTTGTTCGAGATTGTCGAGTAGGTATGTTACTGAAACGATATACCCGGAAGCAGTTGCCACGGTGAATATCTACTTACGAGTGCGGATGAAGCTTTATCAGCGTGTGAAAAAGTAAGATCCCAAATGGAAGGTGAAGCAGGCGGGTCTGTTCGACATGGTCGAATAGGTATGTGACGTCACAGCGCGGTGGAGTCACAGAGGCGATATACACGGAGGCAGTTAGAATGGTGAATGTCCTCATAAAGCTGTAGAAGATGCTTCATCGGTGTGTGATAACGTAAGATTCCAAATGGAATGGATAAAGCTTAAGTGAACAACTTTTTAATCAGAATTTTTATCTTTATCTTTCGACCTTTGTCGATACCAGTTATTTCTCAGGATTTAGATAGTTAGTTTAATCACCTATCCTCAGATCGCCATGACCAAATTGCAAGGCATCTGTACTGTTTGTGACCCTTTAGTCCCGTTTGGTAGGTAACCAAAATTTCTTAACAACCCAGTACCTACGCCAGCTGTTACTGTAGACTGTAGGCAGTTAGGAAATTTTGGTTACGAAACGGGACTGAAGGTTTGTGACTAGGAAACACTTCTGCCAAGCAAATCCTTTGTGAACTATTTTTTTTTACATGCTTTATATTACTCATACTCATACTCATACTCATTTATTCATAATATTTATTACATGTCATTCTTAAAATTATTTTAATATATTATTCATAGTCATCATAATAATTAATAAGTTGAAGTTTCTGGCTGAAAGTTAAGGAATTCATCAAAAGTGTAGAATGTGTGCTCGAGAAGACAGAAAGAAGAAGAAGTGTAGAGTGTGTGTGTGTATTAGCTTCACCTGTATGTTTTTTAAAATATGCGTAAATAATATCAAGGATCATATAGACTGGATTGGCAGTCGCCATAGTACGGAGCGGCTGCGGTTTTTGTAGTTCGATTATTAAATCTAGATGGCGCTGAAATATAGCCAGAGGCTTTGAAGGCAAAACAATAAGACTACAGATGTTTCATATTACTACAAATGTATTATTTTTAAAAAATATTGCATAATAATACATTTGCAGTGATATGAAATAACTGTAGTCTTATTGTTTTGCCTTCAAAGCCTCTGGCTATATTTCAGCGCCATCTAGATTTAATAATCGAACTACAAAAACCGCGGCCGATCCGTACTATGGCGACTGCCAATCCAGTCTATATCATCCTTGGTAATATTAATTATTTGTAAAAATCTGCTGGTTCACTCCTTTAAATGTCATAGAAACTATTGTCCTCCACAGTTCGCAATAAACCTATTCCGGACACTACCGCCATCATCAAACCCGAACGGTGCAGAGTTCGACCCGGAAGAAGACGAGCCCACGTTGGAGGCGGCCTGGCCGCATCTACAGTTAGTCTACGAGCTGTTCCTCAGGCTGTTAGAGTCGCCAGACTTCCAGCCCAACGTTGCCAAGAAGTACATTGACCAGAAGTTTGTGTTACAGGTGAGGTTACATCCAGAATATTTGTTATTTTACACGCGATTACAATCGCACTCATTTTACTATGGTTTTATAACGTACCTGAGGTAGGGCACTGATATATATGTTTCACTGAAGTAGTCGGGCCGCTAACGATGGCCCTCATAAGAAAGCTCAAGGTCACTCCGATCACATTGGAAATGATGAAATCCGCGCAAGAACTAAACTTATCTACATAACTCGAAGAATCGCCAGACTCAAGTGGCAGTGGGCAGTACACATCGCTCGTAGAGCTGATGGCCGATGGGTCAAAAGGTTCTAATGGCGTCCAAGGACCGGAAGACGCGTTGTAGGTAGATCTCCACAAAGATGGAGCAACGACTGGGTTGCGGGAACGCTTTGGATCAAGATGACACAAGACCGGTCTGTTTGGCGAACCTTGGGAATCTTACCTATGTTCAGTTGTGCATGTTTTTCGGCTGAGATGATGCTGATAATGTTGAGTCGGGCTGGAGCGTAGATCTGATCTATTAGCTAGATTATCGAGATAAATCGTTCGTTACATACAGTGTAAGGGCTGTCTTATCGATGGTAAGCTTTAGTAGCCACACAATTTAGTAATAACTTTAGGAAAACCCTTCTCGCGTGTATAGTTGTAACGTGTTGCTACATGTACAAGAAAAGTTAACATTCTAAATTAGAAAAATAAATTATAAATTCAAGACAGTTTCGTACATAAATTACTACATGCAAGAAGAGCCTTCCTTAAGTTTTTATCTATACTGTACGCTTAATACAATAGTGATCGGCAATATCATGA
The DNA here is from genome assembly GCA_947859365.1 of Archips crataeganus. NCBI lineage: Eukaryota > Metazoa > Arthropoda > Insecta > Lepidoptera > Tortricidae > Archips > Archips crataeganus. The sequence continues at coordinate 4,973,970 of OX402063.1, read as the reverse complement.
TGTTTTCGCAGTCTGAATGTAAATACGATGCGTAAGGACATCCAACTTGAAGTTAAAAATCATACATAAATTCCAAATTGACAAGTATATTCCATAGTTCAATCCAATCAATAGGCTCACACGTGCGCTCCCGGCGACAGACCAGTAATTTGGTGTATGTTTGTCCGTCATTGTCGCCCTTGACCGCGGTGTGTGAATAATTGAACGATTTATGACTTTTCGATTTGTTTGCCGCATTTTTATGAAGGTCAACTGTGACTTACGTGGTCTCTCGTTTCTTATAATAATGTTTTTTTTCTACAATTTTCTTTATTTTTATACCGAGGGCAGGGACATGTGGCATTCAAGCTTTTGAATTGGCTTCATCTTTAATAACAAAGTCCTACATTGTATTAAATTTTAGAGAACAACCATGGATTACATTTTCTTACTTTGAGACTAGCTAGGTCGATTGGTGTCAAATATCCTGTATCACTTAGTTTACGGAGGGGGGCGTTGCTACCTGCGACACAGTTTTTAGGGTTCCGTAGTCAACTAGGAACCCTTATAGTTTCGCCATGTCTGTCCGTCTGTCTGTCTGTCTGTCCGCGGCTAATCTCAGAGACTGTTAGTACTAGAAAGCTGTAATTTGGCATGAGTATATATATCAGTCACGCCGACAAAGTGATTACATAAAAAAAAACTAAAAAAATTTTTTTTAGGGTACCTCCCATAGACGTAAAGTGAGGGTGATTTTTTTTTCTCGACTAACCCTATAGTGTGGGGTATCATTGGATAGGTATTTGAAAATAAATAGGGATTTCTAAAATTATTTTTTGATTAAGTGAATATTTTCGGAGATATTCGCTCCGAAAGTTCAAAATAAGGTGTCCCCCCCCCTCTAACTTTTGAACAGCACGTCTAAAAAATATGAAAAAAATCACGTAAGTTAAAATTAATAAAAACTTTCTAGGAAAATATTTTTCAACTTAATCAGTTGAGCAGTTTTTAAGTATTTGTAAAAAAAATATTTCTTAACTAAGATTGTAATTTAACCGCCATTGCAAGCATTTTTTTCTGTAAGTACCTATAAGATCACGCTAACAGTATCTTCTTTCAAAAAAAAAAATATTATATCTGAAAAACAATAAACATACAGACTAGTTCTAGTAGACTGCCCAATTCGCCGATAGATGGCGCTGTACCGCCGACGTTGGGAACAAAACAACCACATTAATAAGTATTCAAAGATTTTTTCGTACCTGCTACGGAACCCTATCTTGGGCGTGTCCGACACGCTCTTGGCCGGTTTTTAACTTCTGCGGGTGACATCGTTTTTCATATTTTGTAATGCACCTAACTAATTGTTACTGTTCCAAATAAAGATTTATTATTATTATTATTATGTTTATTTATTTATGACTCACAAACGTAAACTTTTATTTCTAAATCAAAGGTTGACAGAATAAAACAAAATTTTACAAAACTAAAAATTACAAATAAAAAATACCCTGGAGGTCGCCCACTTGGGGCATCGTCCCCAGGACGGAGGCCGCGTTGCCCCTCTGCACCGCCAAACTTAGGCGCTGGGCAAAGAAGGTACCAGCCCTATGGTCGCCTGAGACGCCGAAGAGCTTGTCCGACACTTCTTTTACAAACTTTTTTGTGTCGGACGACCATGGGCCCAAAGTTTCAATTGCAAGTGCCGCAAATATGTAGTTGTTCGAAAGAAATGCGTATTTGCGGCACTTAATAGTTTGGGCCTGCTCTGCGGCGGACCCAGGCTTCCGTACAGAACCGTTAACGTGGGACGGAGCCAATGTGTCTACACAGGTGACGTCCCACGCTAAGGGGCGGCCCAGACACTAAGGCACTAAAGTGCAACTATCGGGCCTCTTACCGTCGGTGGCAGAGACACCCGAAGGTTCCAATGTCGTATGTACAGTCGAAGACACTGAATCACGTGCCAGGGTGAACCATTTTCCCTTTTCATTACAAAAATGTCATGTTGACATTCCATACATGAGAAAGGCTAGACTTATATTCCTTGTCATCCTTGTGTTATGTAAAATGTAAAAAATAGTATATTTCATTACAAGTGCGGAAAGCCTGTCATTGCAATGAGTTCCGACAAATGTCTACCCGAGCCGAGGCGTAGCCGAAGGTGAGGGTTGACAGTCGGAACAAGTTGCAATGACGGTTCCGCACGTGTACTGAACAACTATTTTTAATACAGTTGCGAAAAAATGTAGCAATTTAATAGAATAATAAAAACACAATAAACTCAACTAACCAATCATTTATTTCTTATAAAAGTTATAATTCACATATAGGTATAACATATGTATCTCTTAAAGTAATATTGGCTTGTGCGGCAAGCTCCAACAACGCCAAAAATCAGCGCAACCTACAAAAAAAGGGATTTGATTAATATTTTTTTAAATAATATATTGACTGTATTTTGCGATTTCGTAAACTGAATACTAAAGAAAAATATAAGTATTTATTAATAAATTACCTTTGTGGCTAAATAACGATCATCGGGAGCTTCGTTCAATAACCTTTCCACTTCATTCGATGTTAATATTTTCGACTTTTTAGTTGTAAAACCGTCTGATTGTCGTTTTAAGAAAGCATTTAGTTTTGGGTATTCACTTATATCCACGTTGTTCCTTATTTTCAGTATACTTTTTATCATCGAAAACCTCGACCATAACGTAGAAGGTTTTAATTTTGATGAGAGTTCGGAGAAGTATGCCAACATAACATTTTCTGAAAAACTATTTGCTTTTTTCTTTTCTCTCCACGCAATAAATTCGTCGTATGTAGATATGTAGCGACTTTTTGACTTTTCCGGTAAAATGGTCTCCGAAGCATTTGTGCAATTATACTGAGTTCTGGTGGTGTTAATTCAAATAAAATATCGTCGAAATTACTCATTTTGTGCAACAAACAACTAAACTCGCAAAGAACATTTTTGGAAAATGGCGCCAACCGTAAAAGAATATAAGCAGAGATTTTTTTTGTTTTCTTCACCCATTCTGGGTAGGCAAAGGGAACTATGCCATACAGCCAAGTCTTCAGTAGAATTTTTTTATTGATATGAAATGTAAATGAAATTTAATGAGATGAAATGAAATGAAACCTAACTAACTCATTGAATCAAATCATTAAATCTGATATTGAAACAAATTAGTAGCTTCTTTTTAGAAATATTTGCATGAATCATAAAAACTTCGATGATTTTTTTTTAATAAAAACTTCGTGATTGGTTTTTTTCTTTTTAATAGACATTATTTTGACAGTTGGGAAAGAGAACGCACGAGTTCGGAAAAGGTAAAGAAAAAGCTCGAGTATGTAATAGCCCACATCCCGAACGCTATACGTCCCTGCAATACGCCACTTTTTGAGCAACTGTATTAAAAAAGTCTTTTATTTATTCTCTCTTTTATTATTCTTTCGTTCTTTTTGAACGATACTTCCTTGACACGTTTATATTTGTTGCATGCATTTGTAATCTAATCGCCTTGTCATTATTTTAAGCTTAACATTGTTATGGCTCCGTAATCCAATTTACGCATTACTCCTAAGATTAAGATGGTCATGAAAAGACATCCGAGTCTTTGGAGCAAACGATTGTCCCTTTTACAGGCATACCTAGTGCGTGTACCAAGGACATAAATGTACACAAATAATCGACCTTGGTATCATATACATATCATTGCGATATGAGATAAAATCAATTAAAATTGTTAAAAATGTGATTCACTTCGAAATCAATCCTTCTTTATTTAGATAAACAATATAAAACTATAATTAACAAGCTGTTGCCCGCGACTCCGTCTGCGAAGAATAATAGGGGTATGAAAAACAGATGACCGATTCTCAGACCTACCTGATATGCATATGGTCGAGCCATTTCGGAGGATTTTGGTAACAAACATCGCGACACGAGAATTTTATATATTAGATTTTGTAGTAGCATGTTTAAATCGACGAGGCATGGAAAAAGAGGAGAATACGCTTGGATAAAAAACATTTTATCGACTTTTTTGAATATCGATATTTTTGTTTCAGATTATTTTATTCCATACAACGTAAACTTCCTTGCAAGAAACCAAAATCGAACGCGTGAAAAGAAATCAACTTCAGTACTTTAGTGGACAACTCAAATTTGTTTTCACAATGTTCCTATAGTTTAGGATTATACTTGATTTTACTTTCGTTCGATATTGCAAGAAAAAATCCGGTTTATTAATACTAAAGTTAAGAAACAAAAATGTCGATATTCGGAAAGTCGCTTCCCTCTCGGCATTTCCTCCAACCAAAGTCTCTTATAGTTATTAGGAGCTGTTGCCCGCGGCTATAAACCTACCAAATATAGACAAAAAAAAAATCATAAAAATCAGTCAAGCCGTTTCGGAGGAGTTCGGTAGCAAACATTGTGACACGAGTTTTTTTATATATTAAAAGAAGAAAGATTTCAATCGGGACTTATCGCGACAATTTATTCCTAAAATCACCTCGACGTTTCAACCACATCACAGCAGCCGTGGTCACGAGTAAACGAGTAATAATAACGACGCATGAAACGTCAAAGATTAAAGCGAAAGAAAGTGTCTGATGTCTGGTAATGACTCATTACCGTATATTATACTTAATGTTAATATTTTTGTTCCAGTTATTAGACCTTTTCGATTCGGAGGACCCACGCGAGCGTGACTTCCTCAAGACGACACTACATAGGATATACGGCAAGTTCCTAGTGCTGCGTGCCTATATAAGGAAACAAATTAACAACGTATTTTATAGGTGAGTCTATAATCTATCACTTCACTAAAAAATACTACTTTATTTCTGTGCCGTGTACTCGGAGCTTTGCTCCTGTGGAAAACTAAAAAAAATACTAGCTCCATGTTCCGTGGAGTTTGGAAAAATCCCTTCTTCGTGCACTTCTATGATTCTCAAGGAATATGTGTGCCAAATTTCACGTCTAGCTCTAGTGTACTAGTTTTCTGCCCGTCAGTCACGTAAGTCTTATAGGTACGTATAGACAGATTATATCCTTACTTATGGCTAATTATGCTGAAGACCAGGGAAAAAGTGGTATAGGCTTTTTTTTAAATTACATTATTCAATACCCGGGTAATGAATTAAAATGCTCGTAACGTTACTATAGTTCCAACGTAAAAAAAAGCGTATTAAATTAGATCTACATAATGCCTTAGTCTCAAGTCCTTGCGCTTTTATTTAACTTGCAATGTTAGTTTCTATGTTTATTAAGGACAAATCTTGCTGGTCGAATTTCACTTCTAGTGATCTGCAGGGTAATTGTGTAACTTTTTTGACACTTGGCATCGGATTGAAATGACTGTTTTGTACCGTATGGCTGCGACAGCTGGCTGGCTGTTTCCGATACCAATTGTCAGCCCATACAAGAACTGTCAAAATTAACGCGATGGCGATTGCGAGGGAGTTAGACAATTAGCCTGCGGGTTGACTTGAATTTTGGTACCCATAATACAGGAGACACTCCAAATACAGTCGGAAAAAGGCTTGCATTTCATTTACAAAAACTTGTTATCTAATAATCTGTAATTAATAAATAATGAACCACTACCCACCTATATGGGATTGGGAAGGCTACCTAAAAGAGTCGGAAGTAATAGTTCTATCTAAAATGCAAAAACTCGAGCCAAGAGGGACATGACATGTCCTCCAAACCACACCACCGGAACCTCTGCCACAGACCTGCACTCTGATTATCTACCAAAAAAAGCATACAATCAGTATACATATCTAACTGATCGCGACAAGGGCCCCGACATTATAGCTTGGAAAATACCACCATTCAAAGGAGTAAGGTCCCAAACTGTATAAAATGTGTCTCTTTTGGTTCGAGTCCACCCCACCACACCACCGCGCCCATCACAATTCGACGAATCCGCCTTTAACATTAATTGCGCAAACAACTCGACGAATAAAGCCATACATAATCCGAGCGTCCCAAGATCAAAATAGAAACAATGCGCAATTACTTCCATGACGTAAATAAACAAAATGTTGCAAAAACATTTCCCAACAAGCGACAATAGGCCAGTTCTGTCGCCGCAGGCCGTCTATTAATGGCGTTTAATGATAGCCACGTATTGATGATATCTGTCATTTATACGCATACGATGTTTTCATTAAATGCTATTTGTGACAGACGACGAGAAGAAATGTTCTTCTCGATTGGCGATGGTGTATTAACTTAACCATTAATAAGGCCCCATTTATTGGAGCACACTACCACAGAATCAAAAGCAGCTATCGAATACATACCTGACAAAGGATATTTTTAAAGCTTGTAGTATTTTTAATAATTACAATGGATATTGTAACTTAATACTAAAACAATAAGGTTGAATTTCCAAGTCAATGCTTGTGTTCACTAAATCGCCTCTACCACTTTTTGACATCACTCTCTAAAGCTCTAAACGCACAGACAACGGAGGCGTGGCGGTGCGGTGGCGGTGACGGTTGTAATATTCTAACTTGTATAAACGGTTGTCCGGTACCGTACCGCCTATTAATGTAAGTGTCCAGTGGTGTGGCCCCGTAACAACTCTCCCATCAGGTCGTTAAAATTTTCACAACTCGCCTTTTCTTACGTCGTTTTAAGACAGTATTATTTGTGCTCCAGGTTTTCTAACAAAAAAGTTATACCTGCCACGCTGCAGCAGGGATAAGTCTACTACCGTAATAGGTAGACGTTTGTTTTTTCATAGAACAGAAATGTATGACTGCTGTAACCAGAGGTCGGAATTTTCACGGCAAAACAAAAGACTGTCTCAATCAGACTAGTTTTAGAAACGTATCTTTATCGATATCAAGTATTAAGTATTAGGTATTTAAAAAAAGATTATTTTTTCCGGTGTTTATGATCGATCTTAATAATGGCAATCATACGGTTGTACGGAACCCTTCGTGTGCTAGTCCGATTCGCTCTGTTTTTATTCATTCCTAGTCTCACGTGTAATCACCTAATTAAACAAGTCAAAGGCCATCATAAAGATTCATAAAGGACCTAATTAGAGCTCAAGGTTCGCTACATTAAAACCTACACACGGTCAAAAATTATCGTACATTACATAACTGTACCTATTGGTTAAATTTATATTATAACTATACCGAGTCACGTGTAGCGTTAAAATAATTATACACCTTGGCCGACGAGAACCCGACAGATTTCAAACATAGATTCCTCACGTCATTTAACGACCGCTTTAGCCTAGTTGGTAGTGACCCTGCCTACGAAGCAAGAGGTCCTGGGTTCGAATCCCGGTAAGGGCATTTATTTGTGTGATGAGCACGAATATTTGTTCCTGAGTTATGGATGTTTTCTATGTATTTAAGTATTTATTTATCTATATAAGTATGTTTGTCGTCGTCTAGTACCCATAGTACAAGCTTTGCTTAGTTTGGGACTAGGTCGATTTGTGTAAGATTGTCCCCTAATATTTATTTATTTATTTATTTATTTATTTAAATACGTTCGAAAACACGTCTTTTGTATTTTCGATAAACAGAGCGTTTTTTTTTACAATGTCCAAATCGTATTTCTTTTTCACTCTACATTATTAAAGGGTTATAACTATCCGCTGTTTCACCACCCATTGATTAATTTTAACTGACGGATAAATGTGATGCCGTCTCCGTCTATTCGAACAAAAAAACAGAGACGGCATCACATTTTATCCGTCAAATAAATTTGATCAATGGATTGTCAAACACGGGGTAAAGATAAGATTATTAGGGGGTAAAATTTTTCTCACTTGTTAAATGTATTGTCCAGGTTTATCTACGAGACGGAACACCACAACGGTATCGCGGAGTTACTGGAGATCCTGGGCTCCATCATCAACGGGTTCGCGTTGCCGCTCAAGGACGAGCATAAGATGTTCTTACTGAGGGCAAGTGCTTTTTAAAATATCCTTTATTGTCCCATCTAGATCATTAGTTCCCAAACTTTTTTTCTCATAGACCACTTTCAAAACTTAGCTGGTTCCGGTGGACCCCTTGCAGCTACATTTGTACCATATTCCCAAAACTCGACAAAAATGTGAAGATTGGTTCTAAATCTAAATCCCGTCGAGTCTCCCGTGGACCCCGGGGGGTCCACCTGGACCACTTTGGAAATCAATGATCTAGACCAGCGTTTCCTAACCTTTTTCAAGAGCGGAATCGCTAGCGTCTCCTTGCCATGATTCGCGGACCCCTAAAAAAAACTATTACTTCTAATGCAAATGCACCGGCACTAAAATAAAAAATAAACCGAATTTTTTAATTTCCCAACTATTCATTAGCCCTATTTTTAGCATTCCGAATTTACATTTGTACTAAATGTCACTAGAAATAACATCAAACCATATGAAACGCAGCAGGAGTATTGCACGCACCGGTTCGGTGTCCATGTTAGCAGCTTTTGTATTAGTATTGTAAATGTTCGTTTTTAGGGTTCCGCACCTTGAAAGGAAAAAGCGGAACCCTTATAGGATCACTTTGTTGTCCGTCCGTCCGGCCGTCCGTCCGCCTGTCAAGACCCTTTTTCTCAGGAACGCGTGGAGGTATCAAGCTGAAATTTATATCAAATACTCAGATCTACTGTCCCTTGGAGCTGTGAAAAAATCAAACTTCTAAGCCAACGCAATCAAAAGATACAGCCATTTTTGCCGCAAATTTTCGACACTCGCAAAGGAATCAAAACCTACAGGGTACTTCTCGTGAACTCAGAATCTTGAAATTTAGTACGAAGCAAGGTCTTATAGCACAGATAAAGAAAAAATTGCGAAAAGCGTACATTTTTTTGTCTGTTTGTCTATGTATATCAGTAACCAATCTACAATGATCCCACACTGCGCACATTTTGCTTAGGAGCAGGGGTCTGCTAAGGCTGGATGTTCTTAGATACATATAAATTTGTACGGAACCCTCGGTGCGCGAATCCAACTCGCACTTGGCCAGTTTTTTAAACTTAAGTATACTTTTATTTTCAGGTATTATTACCATTGCACAAAGCGAAATCGCTATCGGTGTACCATCCCCAGCTGGCGTACTGTGTCGTGCAATTTTTGGAGAAAGATCCGTCACTCACACAACCTGTAGTTAGGTAAGTATATTCAACTTGCTGTTGCGTGCGACTTAATTTATAAACGGGCCCTGAGCTATGAGGAATATGTATCATGCGATTCTCCTGTGAGCATGGCAAAAGTTAAGGGTCTATAGCTTATATTTTTTAGTCAAGTCCAAGTCTACGTTGACGAGTGGAACGCCTGATCAACTTTCGGCCTTAAAATAAATATTAAGTTTGCTGACTCGGGAGTCGCTAATTTTATGCCCACAGGAGAGGCAACTTTTGTTTCTTACGCTGAGTATGACCCATAATATAAATGTACTAATCCAGTACCGTCTTTCCTATACACGCGAATTCACGCGATGTCCATGCCCAGGGGCACAGAATAAGTAATAGTACTAACGTACAGAAGGATCACTCTCGAGCAAAAGTCAACTTTAGGTATAAAAACTTGTCTATTCTTACTGCTTGCATGCGAAATTGAAACTTATCGTGTGATCCGAGCGTTCATATTCCGTTGGGCACCGCTGATCCGAAACCAAGGGCACAGGGTTCCGATTCGCCGATGTTTGGTAGAGTATAAAAATCAAGAAAGATAACAGTGTGTATGAATTCAGTAAACCACCTTTAGTAAGTAAGTAGGTTATTTATAAGATCGTTTAGAAGTCATTGTTTGTCGCAAAAATCACAAAAAAAAAGATTCTTAATTACGCGCGACGCGGCTAGCGTGCGAACTGAAGGCCAATTGACAACCTACTGCCATACTCCGCCCGGGCGGAGCGCCGGCCGAACATATCTAAACTGCGGAGTGAACCCCCCCTGCCAGGGGCCCCTAAAGTCCGATATATCCGCTTACACGAAAATACTCAATTTGTATTTGTTCTCAATGTATTGTCTTTTTTACGTAACAATTTACAATCGACCCCTTATTCGTTGATGCCCAAGGGGCATTACCCTAAAACGGTTCTGATCGAACAAACTTAATCGTGACGTGACCCAATACAACTTTGTCATAGTAAATGTCATAGAGACATCGCATTTCCTGAAAGGTGTAATAAATATGAATGGTACTTACTGTGAGAACATTTTGCGATGGGTCAGGGATTAAATGCTCCGTTTACAATTTCCCTTTCGTTTCAGGGCATTATTGAAATATTGGCCGAAGACGCACTCACCCAAAGAGGTGATGTTCCTCAACGAGATGGAGGAAATCCTGGACGTGATAGAGCCCGCGGAGTTCCAGAAAATAATGGACCCTCTGTTCCGGCAGCTCGCCAAATGCGTGTCCAGTCCGCACTTCCAAGTGAGTCATTCATCATCCCAGCCTATACGTCCCATTGCAGGGCACATGCCTCCTCTCAGAATGAAAGGGGTTGGGCCATAGGTCCCACACGGGCCCAGTGCGGATTGGGAATTATATATTTTCCTTCACCGAAAAGCTCATGGTAAATTTCAAATTTAATTTCGCACATAAATTCCGAAAAGCTTAAGAGGTGCGAGCCGGGATTTGAACCCACGATCCTCTGCTTGTGGAGCCATAGGTCAAACCACTAGGCCACCACGGCTTTTTTTTCAAGTGAGTCATTATTTAGTCAGTTCAAATTGTTATGTACAGGGTGTATCAGCAACTCGCAATAATTAATAAAATTCAAATACCGCCTCATATCCTCCTGAGACCCGACTTTTTCTAACTGATGTAGTGCAACCTAGATGAGAGTCATTAGCTTTGTGATTTTGGAAATTATTTAAGAATATTTAAAGTGCTTTCATTGAATAATTTGTCCTTTATACAGGATTATTTGTAATTCACTGACATCCTCTTAACCCTGAATTCCTATCACTCAAACAAATGTTTTTTGTTTTACGACTTTTTAAAATGAAGCACTTTTTTTCCATACAAATACACAGTATCGTAAAAATAAGAGGTAATCTCAAATTTTCAAAACGTTATTACACCAAAAATATTAAGTTATGACAAAAGCCGTAAAACAAAAAACATTTGTTTAAGTGGTAGGAGTTTAGGGTTAAAAGGATGCTAGTGAATTACAAATAACCCTGTATAGTACAGTACATTCGGCAGTTAGTCTTACAATTTATTTGTTTTATATAAAGTATAACCTTGAACTACACCCCCATGTATGTTCAGCGATTTTTTATAGTTTAGGAGTAACGGTTTCGTTCGCGATTTTTTATCGAACTTCCGTGTTTTTTGGGCAGTAAGTCTGGAATAATCATAATAGATTGTTTACCAGTAATTTTTGCCAACGTACCTATCTAAATTAGTGTGTATGTTTTTGTGTTTAGTTTTTAAATGGGTCCCACTGAAAAACAGCGTTGTGGCTTGCCACAACACTATGCTGAGTGGGGCCCAATTTATACTATTCGATATATTTTTTTTTTATTTGTAAATTTCCTGTCAAATGTATTTTTTTTCTGTGTTTGTATCGAATATGTGTAAATAAACATCTCTCTCTCTCTCTCTCTCTCTCTCTCTCTCTCTAAATTGTAAGAGTTGCTGTCGTTACTTGAAGTAGAAACTATCTGAACCAAACAAAAATTAACGTGATATTTGATTAAGATTTTAAAATAATTTACCCGACCTTTGTAGTTAGAAACCTTCAAGGCTTGTTAGTGTAATCATAATAAAAAAGTTTATGAACCACATTTGACGCTTAACGCGATGAACTTAAGACGCCTTCATTCCAGGTGGCGGAACGGGCACTATACTACTGGAACAACGAGTACATAATGTCCCTGATATCGGACAACGCTACCCACATACTGCCGATAATGTTCCCCTCGCTGTACCGGAACACGAAAAGCCATTGGAACAAGACCATACACGGGCTCGTCTACAACGCGCTGAAACTGTTCATGGAGATGAACCAAAAACTGTTCGATGAGTGCACGCAGCAGTACAAGCAGGAAAAACAGAAGTGAGTACTTACTAATTTTTTCACATCTTTCATTCGGAAAAGTGGCTTTTGCTCCCCAACGACAGGGATCAAAATGCTACTTTTCCGTTAAAGCTACTTTTTTAATTGATTCATTGGCATGTGTCATTTACGCAATGTGCCTATTGAAAACAGATCTTAATAAAATAATCGAATGTAATTTCATCCTAATCGATTAAAAACGAACATATTTCAAGTTTTAACTTTAACAACGTTATAAATATGTATGAAAATTGATGAATTTTTCGTAATAGTTAAAAATGACACAATAAATTATACGTTTTACTGAAATCAAAACTAATTTAATGAATATTGATATTCGATACCATTGTAATATTTGATTCGATTATTAATTAAAAGTTGTTTCATTATTTTTACAGCATTTTATTTAAATTTTCCTCATAGTCGGTGTGAAAAATTGTATGTGTCACTCTCACTCAGGAGCAAAATTATTTTCATCTTGGGCGTTAACAATGAGCAACGTTGACCACAGACATGACTCTTTCGCTCTATTGCAGCGCACAAAAACAATCCAAAATTGTTTACTTCTAAGTTAGGACTGATTGTTTGTATTTCTGTAATCTTGACAAGATAGCTAAGTATAGGTATTATTAGTTATAATAGATTTACACTCTCGCCTCGTGCTTCGTCTCGTGTCTCGACTCGGCGTCTCGCTCCGGACGCGAGCGTTGTGAATCACGAGACGAGGCGCGAGGCGAGTCGCGAGCGTCTACTCACACTACCGTCTCGTTGCTCGGCTCGCAGTTCGTCTCGCCACACGTACGCGAGTGTAAATGAGCTATTAGAAAGTTAAATAAGATAGCACGATGCGTTTCGTTCAGGGAGCGCGAGCGGCTACTGCAGCGGGAAGAGTTGTGGCAGCGGCTGGAGGCGCGCGCGGCGACCGCGCCCGCGCCGCGCCGCGACCCCGACCCCATACAGTTCGCGGACGACGCGCCCGACCTGTCCTACTCGCGCATAGAGCGGGAGGCCAACCAGGTGAGATAATCTACACTAATATTATAAAGAGGAAAGATTTGTACCTATTTTTGTATGTTTGTAATGAATAGGCTCAAAAAGTACTGGGCCGATTTAAAAAAATTCTTTCACCAATAGATTGCTACATTCTTCCAATTTGACATAGGCTACATTTCATTTTGAAAAAAATTAGGGATCCTTGGTAAAATTTGAACAATGTAACCGAAGGTGTAGAAAAATGAGTCTTAAAATGTCTTTCGTCGAATGCGCTGCCGAAACTATTAGCGATAGAACAAAATAATGTACAACAATATTGAAGAACATCATAATGTCTACAAAAAACTCCGCGGTAGCATATGTCCAACTATTGTAGTTATGTCACTACAACAACTTTTTTCATTTTAAACATTAATGAAAATGCTAACCAAATTCAAACCATGCTATTTATGTGTTTATATTAATCCTTACCCAAATAAATTATTTAATGGTAAAGACCATTTAACTACCTATAAAATAGTTTTTAAATTATTTAAATTGGACTTTCCATTCAAAAGATATTACGAATTAAAAAATTCAAACAGTAAACAAAACCGCCATAGCGCCGTGGCCGTTGTTTGCGATGCAGTCTGAAAAGCGCGCCGGGCATCGCGGCGGGCGGGGTGGAGGGGGCACTGAAATACAGGAGTGGGGCGTGCACGTCTGTAATAATTAATAAATAATAAATAATAATTTTTTAATAAATAAAAATATTTGTGAAAAAAAGTGTTTTATATCCAAATTTCCAAAAATAAATAATTGTCTACCCCGTGCGAAGCCGGGACGGGCTGCTAGTCATTCATAATCATAATCATCATTTATTGCAACCATGGTACGTTATGGATGTTTAAGGATACATTTGGTTTCACATGGACCCTGGTAGGGCACAGCATACTATAATATAAGATACAAATAAAATAAATTAAACCAAATTAAATTAAAATAAATTAAATAAATCAAAACAAATCAAATTAAATTAAAACAAAATTAAGTCAAATTAAAACAAATTAAGTGAAATTAAATCAAATCATTAAAAACAGATAGCGGCACCGGCTCCATACAGTTCGCGCATCGAGCGCGAGGCCAACCTCGTAACCACCCACCGGCACAGAATAAATAATAATAGTACAAGTACAGAAGGCCCCTCTCTTTTGATCTGTACGAAAGCCGCCTTTTTATTAGCCTACGCATAATTTATGGCAATCTAACCGGAACGTTAAGACTGCGTAATAAAATAACGGTGGAAATGCATCGTTTCGCTTGCCCTGTCACCGATAGTCAAAGGTTACAACGTATTGTAAAAAAAAAAAAATAACTTGTTGCGTATTTATTTCTTACAGTCACTATAATACTTGTAATGTTTCCTATCTACCCATCGACCGAGCGGGTACATACAAAGCGTGAGCCATGCGTCTCCGTTTCAGCTCGGGATAAATTGATTTCTGATAAACGACTTTCGCATTATTCTGTTTCATGATCATATAGCTAGATGTTTGTGGCTATTCAGTTTTTTTTTTTTTTTTTTCAAATTGACTACATGCTAAATCGTTTGTTACTTTGTCAGGCGCGCAAGCAGGGCCTCACGGCGCCGAAGCCGGCGCCCCTGCTGCGCAAGAAGTCTGAGCTGCCCGCCGACAGCGGCACCGTCGCCGCGCTCATCGAGCACCAGCGCGCCGACCAGTACCTGCCGCCGCCGCCCGACCCCGAGCACTGCTAGCCGCGGGTATGTGCCCCCCCCCCCGACACTGCTAGCCGCGGGTATGTGCCCCCCCCCGACACTGCTAGCCGCGGGTATGTGCCCCCCCCCGACACTACTAGCCGCGGGTATGTGCCCCCCCCCCCGACACTGCTAGCCGCGGGTATGTGCCCCCCCCCGACACTGCTAGCCGCGGGTATGTGCCCCCCCCCCCGACACTGCTAGCCGCGGGTATGTGCCCCCCCCCGACACTGCTAGCCGCGGGTATGTGCCCCCCCCCCGACACTGCTAGCCGCGGGTATGTGCCCCCCCCCCGACACTGCTAGCCGCGGGTATGTGCCCCCCCCGACACTGCTAGCCGCGGGTATGTGCCCCCCCCCGACACTGCTAGCCGCGGGTATGTGCCCCCCCCCCGACACTGCTAGCCGCGGGTATGTGCCCCCCCCGACACTGCTAGCCGCGGGTATGTGCCCCCCCCCGACACTGCTAGCCGCGGGTATGTGCCCCCCCCCCGACACTGCTTACCGCGGGTATGTGCCCCCCCCGACACTGCTAGCCGCGGGTATGTGCCCCCCCCCGACACTGCTAGCCGCGGGTATGTGCCCCCCCCCCCCGACACTGTTAGCCGCGACGCCGGCACTGTTTTTTTTTTTTTTTAATGAGTCACCAGAGACGCGAAGTCTTTGCTATTTTTTACTTTAGGGTAGGAAGAGTGACTTGTGCTCGGGAAAAATCCCTTCGGACGAACTGGGAATGGAGGGCCCAGACAGTGTCCGACTTGCACGGACTAAAAAACCCTGTCACAAGTCCCCTTCTCTATTGATTATTAATACAAAAAACGTGTGCTTTATATTTTGAGTAGGGGAGGGGTAGGGAGGGGACTTAATCTACCCACAGTGTCCTGCCTCAGCCATTTGCTGGAAGGCCGGGAGAGGAGCATGCATTCTCCCGCTGGGCACTGGGGGGTGCTTAGGTCGGTCTTTTATGTTTTTACCCGTTGGTTTATTTCTTGACCGACCCTCGCCCGTTTCTGTACAATTACTTAGAGCTATTGGTTGGGTTGGTGGGATTTCCTGTCATATGCATTTATCTATAACTACGGGCTTCCTTTCTTTTGCCCTGCGATGGAAGGGTGGGTCGGAGATCTTTTGGGCCCATTGTGTGGCTTTGGATGCCATCTTTTGGGTGGGGCTACCCTTTATGCCTGATGGTTTTTTGGCATGCTGTGTGTTTTTTTGCACTTGTCTCCTAGCGCTACCCTCTTTTCGTTACCGCTTCCATCGATAGTTTTCCTGCTATAATAATTCGGAGGGATGAGGAGTGTCCTTCGGACGGCTGGACGCCCCAGTGTCTCACAAGGGTCATGTGGAGCCCAGCGGATCCATACCCCAGCCAATGCTGAAGGGCCAGAGAAGAAACTTTTAGTCTCGATTCTCTGTTTAGGCTTCCGCCGTTGCTCCCACGAGTTCCCCACCGAAACTACCGGGTGCGTCCTCCGTCCGGAGCTCACCTGTCGTATGGGCGGGAGATGCATATGTCAGGAATTCTTAGATCTAATTATACACTAACCACTATTATACAGAAACTACTATACAATCCAATCACTAAAAAAGGTTTGACAATTTTTTATACGAGGGGCGTTCAATATAAAGTGAGAATGAGATGCAAACTCTTTCAATATTAGGAAATCAAATACTGGCCGGTAAAGCTAATCTATCTAGCTGATTGCTATGAAAAAAAAAACTAACTGTCTTTTGTTTAAAAAAAAATACGGTAATTTCTTTGCAATGCTATTGAGTATGTTAGCGAAAATGGAGAAAATTTAACTGCGCGCCGTTATCAAATACTTGTGTTTGAAAAATTTTTCTACGGACCAAGTCAATTTAGATTTGCGGGACACTTTAGGGTCTAATGCTCCTCCGTATTCGACAGTCGCACGTTGGTGCGCCGAATTTAGACATGGAAGAACATCGACCATGGACGACCCCCGCTCTGGACGTAACTACAGCAATAACTGAAGAAATTGTGAAAAAAGTTGAAAACTCAGTTTTGGCGGATCGTCGTGTCACGGTTCGTTTTATTGCTGAAAATGTAAAGATTTCAACGGGGAGCGTGCATAATATTTTACATGAACGCTTGGATATGAAAAAGGTATCTGCGCGTTGGGTACCAAGAATGCTTACTGACACGCAAAAACAAACTAGAGTCGAGATTTGTCAAGAAGCTTTGGACCTGATACAGGAAGACCGGGAACTTTTTTTTGCACGATTTATAACAATGGACGAAACATGGCTCCATCATTACGATCCTGAAACGAAACTGCAGTCTATGACATGGAAAAGGCCATCATCTCCCAACTCCGAAGAAATTCAAGGTGGGCCCATCTGCCGGTAAGGTCATGGGCTCTGTTTTTTGGGATGGTAAAGGGGTATTAATGATTGAGTATCTCATACATGGAGCCACTATTACGGGCACTTTATACGCCAAACAAATAGCAACATTGCGCAATGAGATCCGCGAAAAACGGCGAGGTAAACTCTCGAAAGTTGTGCTGTTCCATCAGGACAATGCCCCGGCACACAAGTCCGCCGTTGCAATGGCTGCAATTCGTGATGCTTGGTTCGATATCCTTAAGCATCCTCCGTATTCACCAGATCTCGCTCCCAGTGATTTCTACCTATTTCCGAGATTGAAACAATACCTGAGAGGCCAGAAATTTGAAGACGACGACGCGGTAGTCGCTGCAGTACAAGATTTTTTAAGTACTCAAGATGAGACCTTTTTTAAAAATGGAATTTTAAGTTTAGAAAAAAGATATAGTAAGTTTATTATGCTAAGGGGGTGTTTCACCACCTTACTGTCAAACTACTGGTCACGTAACCAATGAATAAACTAAGTACTGGACAAATCTGTCGGCTAGTTTTTTTTCAGTTTCACCACTCCGGTCCTGTGCAAACTAAGTACCACTTAACTAATCGTCGGCTTAACATAGAGGGGGAATGGCAACGTCACATTTCACGATCACGCGTTCCTGTTCGCACACTTTCGTTCAAAGAGTCGCTCATTGTTAAAGCAAAAGAAATCGTAAAGTGTGTAATTTTTAAATACATCTATTTTTTTGCATAAACAAATGTGTAACATTATAATTAATCCAAAAACGGTATTTATTTACACTACTTTGTTAACAATAACAAAGAAAAATAAAATCACGTAAAACGAATCGAAAAGTGGCGCCAAACCATTTGACAGATTAACTTTTTTTTGTAATGGCGATGTACAAGTTCACGTAGAACAAACGATTGTGCCACTGAAAAAAAGTCTTTAATTAAAAAATATTACAAAATGTTGGATTTATTTTTACATACTAAAAGCGTACCTATATTTTTTTATTCAAATCTTGATATTTGAATCCTCGTTTGCAATTTAGCATGACTTCTTTCTTTAAAAAATAAAAAATACTTTGATATTTTTCTGAAACCGGCTGAAGGGCTCTCCAACCATGACCACAAAAAAATTAACTGACTAATTAAAAAGTTATGTGACGGATAAAAATGCTAAATGCCACCTGATCTGCTGGTCAAATTAAGAAACAGTTTGTCCGTCACTTAGCGCTAATCGAGACTGGTGAAACAGAAATTTTAATTCCATCTGTCAAATAATGTTATGATTAAGCTAATCCGAACTTTAAGAAAAGTGGTGAAACAGCCCCTAAAAGGTGACTATGTCGAAAAATAAAATGACATTTAGTAAAAGTTGTTTATAACATACTCATTATCACTTTTTATTGAACGCCCCTAGTATATACTGCAAACAGTGTCTAGGTCCAGGGGAAGCGAAAAGAGAAAAAGGAGGGAATATTGAATGTGTGTTTGTTTGTTTGTGTGTGTGTGTGTGTGTGCGTGTGTGCTACTTATTTCGAAGACATGCCACGCGACCCACTCTTTCCAGGAACTCTTTAGTGTGGTCTCTGTTCTTTGCCGATCCAAGCAAATCACTCCAGGTCGAGCTATCTTGAGTTACCTTGACTCCGGTTTTTTGCTCTAGCTCGAACCTTTGTGTGTCAAAGCGGGGGCATTCACAAACAATGTGCCAGACGTCCTCGTCTTTAGCCGGGTCACATATGCACGAGGGTGCATCTTTGATTTTGAAACGGTGTAGATAGGCTGCGAATCCACCGTGCCCGGTAAAGGCCTGAACCAAGAAATTTATGAGTTTGAGTTTCTTTACGATGCTGTTTGCATCTCTCACTTGTGGGAAGAACATCTTGGTTATTGCACCGGTCACGGAGGCCTCGTAGCGGATCTGCCATTTTTCGACCGTCTCTAGTCTTATTGACCTTTTGACGTAAGATATCGGCACCTCGTCGTAACTCGGAGCGGTCTTTTTCCTAATTGCTGCTTGCTTTGCCAGTTCATCTGCCCTCTCGTTTCCTGGCGTTCCAATATGAGCTCGCAACCAATAGAATTTTATGTCCACTCCTGCCTCCCTCGCTTGTACAGTTTGTGTCTTTATTGCTTGGGCCAGTGGGTGCGTCGTGTGTGGCGTTTTGAGTGCCTCCAGCGAGGACTTGGAGTCGCTGAGAATGCTGACGCTTTGCACTCTGTGTTTCATTGCGATCTGCACTGCTCTGAACAGCGCGTACAGCTCGGTTTGATACACTGTGTTGTAAGGTGCTAATTTAAAGGTTGAGTGGCGGATTTCTTTCCCACCTTCCCACCATGTGAGCGCCGCCCCCATCTTTCCCTCAATTTTACTACCGTCGGTGTAAATTTGTGGGCCTCCCAGACTGTACCTATCCACCATGTCCTGGTTGTATTCCTCCAGGCTGACATAGTCGCCGCTGTTAGCTACTGTTAGCCGCGGGTAGGTGCCCCCCCCGACACTATTAGCCGCGGGTAGGTGCCCCCCCGAACACTGGTAGCCGCGGGTAGGTCGCCCCCCGCGCCCCCGACCCTGACACTGTTAGCCGCGAGTAGGTCGTCCCCCGCGCCCCCGACCCTGACACTGTTAGCCGCGGGTAGGTCGCGACCCCGACCCTGACACTATTAGCCGCGGGTAGGTCGTCCCCCGCGCCCCCGACCCTGACACTGTTAGCCGCGGGTAGGTCGCGACCCCGACCCTGACACTGTTAGCCGCGAGTAGGTCGTCCCCCGCGCCCCCGACCCTGACACTGTTAGCCGCGGGTAGGTCGCGACCCCGACCCTGACACTATTAGCCGCGGGTAGGTCGTCCCCCGCGCCCCCGACCCTGACACTGTTAGCCGCGGGTAGGTCGCGACCCCGACCCTGACACTATTAGCCGCGGGTAGGTCGTCCCCCGCGCCCCCGACCCTGACACTGTTAGCCGCGGGTAGGTCGCGACCCCGACCCTGACACTTTTTACCGCGGGTAGGTCGTCCCCCGCACGGAACGTACAAAAGCTAATCTCATAATCAAGTCATATATCCAATCATTACATTTTTTTCTGTCATCAACGTACTCATGAGAAATGTTTGTTCCCCAGGTATGCAACGGCAGGACGTGTGACACTGATGTCGGATGCGTGTGTCGGGTCGGTCCGACCAGAGTGCGCGGGACGCTATGTGACGTGCGACGCCTTGTGGTCTATATTGGAGGCTCGGCGGCGTACTGAGCTCGCTTTCAAACGCTTAAGACCCAGAGCCAATCTACACTAACTCAATACTAATGCGGAGTCACATTGGACTGCACAAAATCGTGACCTGTATTGTATGTGCCATCTATAATTTTCTTCAGTTATACAGGAACTTTCGGAAAGCCAACGTTGTTATTGTCCTTTTTGACACCATTTCTAACCTATAACCGAGAAACCTGATGTCTGATATGATCTGTCATTTCCCCTTATAACGCTTAAATAGTACCAGTATAACCGGGTCTAAACGTGACAGAGAATACCCTGCAAGCTGTAAGAGGTGTCTCTACCACGCCTTTCGAGTCATATTCGTTCTAAATACAACGTTCAACAGTGTTCCACTCATACCTATGTGCTAAAATTCGCGGTTGGCAATAGAACTTGGCATATAGTCGAGGAAACTGAATTATCTCTATCTCACGGTGGAAATATACGTCGCTTCCTTTGGCCAGGCAGGGTTAGACTTGTAAAACTCACTTTGAAATGTATACTCTCAAAAGGTACACTTGCCCAATTGGGCATTCTCGTAAGGTTCAAAATGTGCACTTATCCAAAACTTTTCATAATTTGGAGATTTATTTAGAAGTTATTCATGATTTGAGAAAGTACACC
Organism: Archips crataeganus; assembly: GCA_947859365.1. NCBI lineage: Eukaryota > Metazoa > Arthropoda > Insecta > Lepidoptera > Tortricidae > Archips > Archips crataeganus. The sequence goes on along the minus strand of OX402063.1, from coordinate 4,952,951 downwards.
CTCTGAAAAAATATACCTTCTGAGAAAATGCACTTTTCGAGAAGGTGTACCCATTGCGATGCATTTTTAGAGACAGTACATTCCAAGAATATGATCCTTCTAAAGAAGCAACTTTATTTAGTGAACATACAGATTTTGGAAAAGTGACTTTTACAGGCCTGACTCGTCAGATGGGATGTCAACATGACATTTGCAGCTAAAAGGCACACTTTAGTTGGCGATTCAGTTCCTTCGACTGCATAGGGTGGTCAAAGAAGTAAGAAAATAATCTATGAGAATATCCAGAAAAAATGAGTTATCCAGTTAATTGTTGTTAGGTACCTAACGGGATCTTGGACGGCTGAAGCGATCAGCTCAGTACTACGCCGAGTGGCGACGCTAGTTAGCGCATATTATAAACGTTTGTAGTTCTGTTGATGTTTTGATGTGACCTGTACCCCAGTGGCTGAGCGTTCGCGGTCTTAAAAAAAAAATTTTTTTTTTAACAATAACTTACACTCACCTTGCCTTTCATGTTGACCGTACTAGTTGGCACGAAACAGTGAACTCTCAGCCGCCGGTCGTTCGAATGTGATTTGATGTGAAAGAGTTAAATGTTAAATCATTTTCAATATGTATCACAAAGCGCCAGCAAGCTTGTACTACTTAAATTATTTTTTATATAAATATAATAGATATTATACACCATTCCACTGCAGTACCACCTAAGGCTGGGGCTTCACTTGGGGTAGGTAGTATAACACGACTTTTTCAACGCGTTCGCCTACATAAGTAGCAAGGTTGAATCTTATGCGTACGCGCGTAGTTTTTTCTACGTTTACGAGCTGGGCCCAGTTGCATAACAAAGTACAACTAATATTACAAGCGGAACTCCCTTTCTAGTTAATATAACTGAAGCGAGAGTTCCGCTTGTAATATTAGTTGTACTGCACATCCCATTGTGATAGTTCCATTAATAGCTATAAATTTTTGTATGCCTTGCGGACCAACATGGTGGTGTAACTGTAACATTCAAGATCTGTGCTTATGTACAATTCTACCTGTGTTGAACAAATAAACTATTTCTATTTCTATTTCTACTTTGTTATGCAACTGGGCCCTGGTGGAAATACATATTTTTTATGAACGTTCAAAAAACGATCCCCCATAGATTTTGAAGCGCAGTGCTGAACTATGACGTCTCTTGTTGTTTATTTAGTTAATACTATTACTATTGAATTTATATCAAACCTGCTACAAAATAATATTTTACAGTTTGAAAATTAATCTTGTTTCCCCGAGCTAAACATAGTTTTTTGAAATTTGATTTTTGTCTTGGAATTATTGTTGTCAAATACAGTATTCAAACAAATATTAGGTTGTTCCTTTGCTTCAGCAGATCTAGACATTAAAACTATGATTTGAAAAACTTAGCGACGTTTAATTAAAAAAAAAATTGAAACTACCTCTAGTGAAGCCATGGTCCATGAATGCGTGAGACCAAACGTATAAAATATCGTTCCATATAAATCTTGAAGCATGTTAGGATGCTACTTGATAAGCATCCGAAAACTGTCTGACAGTCTTGATCATAAACATAGATCAATCCCATATGTGAAGCTTAATTAGAAAAGAGTGAAACGCTAACACTGCTATGCTATTAGTGTTTAAGTTTTCGCGTGAACGGACGAAAAGCACGTAAATATCTTAAGTAAGGCCCCTCTAGTATGTGCAGTCAAGTGTAAAAATATGGATGCTTAGAACTTTCTCATAAATATGTCCCATAGCTCTTATGTCGTCGGATTAAGGTATCATTACGAGATGATCGAATCGATACATATTTTTGCACTTGACCGTACCATGCACAGAATTGCTATCGAATTTAAGTGATTTTTCTTATTTGGAACATCGACTTGCCTATACCGACACGATTCTAGGTACAAGGGGGGCTTTCCTTTAATTAAAACTATATCGCTATATGGGCGAAGGATATAGAAAGACCGAAAACGAACACGAATAGCGATACGTACTGGCAGCTAAGTTTTTTGTATCGATAAAAAACAACATGTTCAAAAATACACATGTCGTATTAACTTACTGCCTTCGTAAGGTTGAAACTAGTGGTTGTTAGAGTCTCGCTTTATCTAGCAACACGATATCGGCTTAAACTGATCAAAAAATATAATAATAATGTTTCATTCCATAAAAAATATGATATGACTGTAAATTTAGAACAGTGCCGAACCAAGTGGAGCTGTTTAACATCTTTTTTCGCTCTTATTGCGTGGACATAAAAGCTTTTTTTGATCGGCTCAAGTTGATTCTGGGTCGGTATACAGGGTGAAATCTAAAAAGTGATACAAAATTAGTGTTTCTTACTCAGATAATGCTGGACAATATAATGCACTAAGCTTATTATTGGTTTTAATTAGTCCTATTTAATGTGAGGTGTCCATACATTGAGTTTGTGATTTCATTTCAACTAAGTATGAACATCCTAAATTTTATCAGACTAATTTTAACAATTGGGAATGTCTAAAAAAAATTACCAGTGGTTTTTATATTTTTTTTGTATAGAAAAGTCAATTTTAAGAAACTGATTTCAATATTTTGTCATATAGTTCTCTACTTTCTTCAAAATTAATTATTGAAACTATTTTAGTATGATGACGTCAGATTGTAATTGAAGGCTCCCACAATGCCAAATTTCTAAATCTATCTAAATGCGTACGATAAGGCAACCCCTTTAATTATTTTTTGCGTAGTGGTACACTATACACTGTGTCACTTTACTGGCACTGACAAAGTGCTAGATGTCAGACAGCGGGTCCAAATCAAACTCCGTAGTATAATCCACGCGTAAATTGTGAAGAATTCCTAACCACACAGAATAAAGTACGACTTGAACCGGTCACGCAATTTATACCAATGTCAAATGAAGGTCATTGCTTATTTCTTATATTATAAATTCATTACGTAATATTAAAATTAAATAACTACAGCAAACGAGTTAAAAATCATTTATCTCGAAATGGTTTTCGGTTTACATTGCAAAAAATAGACATCCCCAATTTTATCAGACTAATTTTAACAATTGAGTTAATACGCTATGTTCAGCATTAACTGAGTTAGTAACACTAATTATGTATCACCATTTAGATTCCATCCTGGGGGGTTACTACGAAATTCGAAGTTCGAAGTTCGGATCGTGCGGTCCCTCTCACTCTCGTTATAAATACCATTAGCGTGAGCGGGACGGCATGAAACGAAGTTCGAATTTCGCGCTTCGTAGTATAGGGCCTGTATAAAGCGAGAGTAGCGAGACCCGTATGTCGGGATTTCCTTAAGATTAAACGTTTATATCAAAGACATGTTAGTTACACGAACATCGTTTGGTCCACTCGTGTTATTTAAATAGTTAATAATCATGTTTATACGGAGCCATTTATAATGTAGACCTATAATTTATTGTTTATGAACCAAATATGCATTGACTTTTAGTTGTAACTACGCAACTAGTTACTGGTGCTGTGCTTGAGTTTTTTCCAATTCAGTATCAACCAGCCCTCATGAAATCTTATGGCGATTATTTATTCCCGAATTAAATTGCAGAACCCTCTCCCGCGTAAAGGAATATTGAAAAAAAAATCCTTTATGATCTTTTTAAGATTATGAAAAAGTGATACACTTTTAAATGTACTTTACTCATCAATATATGTATTTTTATCGAGAAAGGGTTCTATGTACTTAAAAAAAAAAAAAGATTTGAGTGAATTTAGTTGAACCAAAAATTAACCTTGCTTTAAGAGCGCAATCAGACAGAGAGCAGACTGGAGTTCCGAGTTCGGCGTTCAGAGTTCTGTATTTTGACCGCTAGCTGTGTGCGTTATCGTAAGAGACTCGGTACATTCGAAAGAACGCAGAACTCTGAAAGCGGAACTCTGAACTCCAGACCGCTCTCTGAGTGCGCTCTAAATCTCATAATTTTCCAATCTCGCGGTGTTACTTGACAGAGATTCGTCTATGAATTGATACGATTCAAGAAAAAATTTCCCACCTTAAAAACTGGAATATTCTAAGCACACATCAGTAGCTCGCTGCTGTTTTAGAGGAATATAGTGTACACGTGGAGTTAGCCATAGTTTATGCCTTAAATATAGATTTAAATAGAATAATCTGAAGGTCGATGGCACTCACGGTTAGACGTTTCGTTTACTTGTCCGGGCGTGCCACATCTTGCCGCATGCCGCACGACGAGACACTGCGGCAATCTGCCATGACGCACGCTGTCGCCACGCTTTTTCAGTCGCAGATAACTTAACTTTTTACAGCCAGCTAATAATTACGTGATTATTTATGAAAGCAATAATTCTAGATACTTGGTTATTATGTACAGTCGCCATCATAAACATAGGATCATTTATCATCATCGTCGCCAAACAGACCAGTTTTGCGCCATCCGCATCCAACGTGTTCCCGCAACCTTAACCAGGTCATCGCTCTATCTCTTTGGAGGCCTACCGACACTGCATCTTCCGATCAGTGGGCGCCACGAGAACCTCTCGGCCCCACCTGCCGTCAGTTCTACGAGCGATGCGCCCTGCCCACTGCCACTTGAGTCTGGTGATTCTTCGAGCTATGTTGATGACTTTAGTTCATTGATTCCCAAAGTGGTCCACGGGAGACTCGATGGGATTTAGATTTAGATCCAATCTTCACATTTTTGTCGAGTATTGGGAATATGTTACAAATGTAGCTGCAAGGGGTCCACCGGAACCAGCTAAATTTTGAAAGTGGTCTATGAGAAAAAAAAGTTTGGGAACGTAGCTTTAGTTCTTGCGCGGATTTCATCATTATCATAGCATTCAAGTTGGTCAAAATATCTGAACATTCGCGTACGCGATTTGATAATGTTTATGATGGCGACTGTACTAGCTTCTTGGGTCCCAACTTCTATTAGATGCAATGCTTGATATCAGGTCGACTCTCCAGTTTTAAAATTTTGGAAATTATTTCAGATATTCTTGCCTGTCGCTTTGTAATTTGTAAAGTAGTTAGGATCCTAGGCCAGTGGTGCTCTTGTAGTCGAAAAACCATTATTTTATTAATTGAGTTGCTAATCTTGTAGACCTAATAACTGTAAAGTTACCTGCGTGTGACGCCAATAAACTTAATAACACCTATAGTATAATGAGGGTTAATATGCAACCAATTTCATATTTTAAATTATGACAGTTGATGCAAATTTTTTGTTGTTGCATTATAATATAAAATCGCGATGTGAATTGAAGTGAAAATCTGTCATTTTTGATGTATATTTTGACGTTTAGTATATGTAATAACTGTCAGTTGTATTCACGGTCTAATCGCGATCTGATATGAGCAGTCTCGGTGTAAGCAAGCTTTTAGATCCTGTGTTTAGTTGCGTGCATGGCGTGCCAAATGTTTGGTCGAAATGTTACTGTTTGAGATATTCTGCCTCCATTTGATATAAAGGCACAACTGGAAACTTGTTCTCAACAGAAAAGGCATAAGTGCACACTAAACTTACTCTTTGTAAACTTGTGCTGTTTCTTTTTGGAGGAAGTTTGCTGCGAATGTTGCAAGATCACGTGTACTTGGCGTTTTTGTCAGTAAACCAAACTATTGTATGAAATGTGAATGGGATAAACATAAATTATGATATGAAATTAATGAAACAATTTTATAGGTGAAAAAATGTTTTGTGTATAAATGTCAAGATTGATTGAGCACCTTTTTAACGCTATTTGTTTTACATTTACCTATATCCCTATATCTCGATCCTTAAATAAATCCATTAAACAATGTATGATTAAAATTAAATGGGTAATTTTACACACACATTCTTTTGTATTCATTGTTTTAAATGTATAATCGTGTTTATTTTTGTCTATGTTTTATAATGAGACAGCAAGTGACTGGTATAGACAATTATGGTTTTTTAATTTATTAATTGTTAAAGTTACTAAAGTGCAATCGATCATGCTTAAGCAAGGCAAAAACGTTAAATTACGAAGTTTAAAAAATTACAAAATACATAATAGTCAATACAAAGCATTTTTTTTTTCAAAAATTATTAACTTTACAAGATTGTTAATAAAATAACCTAACCTAAACTTTGTTTTTTTTTTAGCATTAGAAAGAAGGTAAGCGGTCTTGATGTATCTTTTTATTCAAAAATGTTCATTTAGTGACTAGACTCTATTCAATAGTTTCACCGAAAATTATATTATATCAAATGACTATTATGTATGTCACGGTCTTATAAGTAGACCCCGTTATCTTGTCGCACTGAAATTGTTTTTCAGTAGAGCGTGAATGTTTTTTTTATCGACCTTCTTGATATCGATGTTTATATAATGCAATTGAATTTTCGCCTTTTAAGTATATGCTCAATCTCAACGTCAAAAAAGAATTACCTACAGTTTATAAAGGATAACATGTAAATTTTATCGTAAGCAATCCCAAAATTAGAGGAACAATCAGTCGAGCTTTCTGAATCAATTGCCGTAGTAAGTGATGTAAAGAAGCAGTGTTGTCGAAAAGCTATCTTTGACATTAAAAAAAATTTAGCTATGAAGTATCTTTTTTTTTTTGTACTTATTTTTTCAACTTCATTTTCCCAGCATTGGTCTTTTTTCTGGGGTTTTTTCTGTGCATCTATATTTCAGTTTGTATTTAGTACGAAATATTAAAAAAAATGTTGGATATCATATATTGCAGAAAATTGATATGCTTAATCCAGAGGCTTCGAAATAGAAGTACTTAATGAACGACGATCCATGCAAACCCAGCCTCCAATACTTCTCTTTATACGCTCCCGTTACATCTGTCGCAGTGGAAAGAAGTTTTTCATTTTTAAAATGGATCTTTTCAAATAGAAGACGCAGAATGACTTCAAAAAATTTAGAGCAACTTTTATTTCTTCGTTTATCATTAAATATATTTTTATACAAAAGTAATAGTAACTAGTGACTCCTCTTTGAAATGTGACATACAGTATCGACATTTAGATAGTCGATAAAAAAAATATTCACGCTCTACTGAAAAGCAGTGACAGTGCGACAAGATAACGGGCTCTACTTATAAGCAAATTATATAAAAATAAGTTTTAGATAAAAGATTAATTTCCAAAATTCGTCCTCAGTCAATCGGACCATTGGAAGATAAACATTCGACTTGCATTTATTTACATTGTTAGTTAAAATCGAAGCTGATAGAAAGGTTTTAATAAGATTTTGTAATCTCCTAAATAATAAAATAATACTTAAAATGCCAATAAGATTAAAGTAACTCCCATAGCTAGTACAAAAGGTTGAATAGATTTTTTTACAAGTCGGCAAATGTAGCTTTGTTAGAAATATATATGCGAGCGCTTAAAACAAATTACAATAAGTCTAAAATAATTGTTAATGCAGGGCTGAGTGACTTTTAAACATTGTATCAATGACCTTAAGCTAGTATGGCTAGTGATCCCTGAATTATTGAGATAAGGTTGTATTTTGAAGGGCGCGATTAAAACATTACCTCTATTTGTAGACCTGTAATGAACGACAATAATACACGACCTGACAATTCATGTTATTGCCATAAGGGTTCGAACTATCGGTCGTGTCGTTGTCGTACATTCCGGGTCGATAAATACGGGGTCGTACAGTCGCCGTCACAAACATCGGAGCATTCAACGTGCTCTAAAATATCTAAACACGACCGTATTGTCAATCGCGTACGTGCGCGTTCAGATATTTATTTTATTTATTTATTTATTTACAATTTTTGAGTACCTTGACTGCTCCGATGTTAATGTACTGTACTGTACACTAACCGCACTCCATTTTGATATCCTAAGCTGATTTCACATGAGTGTTGTCTGTAAAGAGTTATTAGGTACATTAAAACTCGCCTTTAAGGTTAGCTCAGACCAAACGTGACGCGGTACAGGGATTACGTCAAATGGAGTCGTACGTATCGTCTCAATGAAATGTATCGTTGCACGTCGCGTCGATGCAAATTGAGCCCAAGTGTCCAAAGCGCGCTGTTAGAACCTCATTCGCCATTATTTTCTAAGAAAGGGTCGACGTCATCTGACCTGTATACGTCCAACGTCCCACAGCTGGGCAAAGCCTTCTCTCAGAATGCGAGCGAGGGCTGTAGTTACCAGAGCAAATTGGGAACTTCACACACCATTGAATTTCTTCCCTCGTGTATGCAGATTTCCTTCACCATAAAGCGCAAATTAATTTCGATAAACTCAGATTTGCGAGTCCGGGCTCGAACCCACGATCCTCTGCTTTAGAGGCCATACAGGTTAGGTACCTACTAGGCTTCCACGACTTAAGAAAGGGTTTTTAACACCAAAGCTGATTGTGATAGCGCGCATTGGACGTCACTGGCGTCATCTTGCTTGACCACTCCCAAACAAAAATAAAACGTCTCAAATACGTCATATCAATTTTCTTCTTATGTTATATCAAGTAAAAAGTAAGTGCTGTTTTTACTAATTATTTTAGCATAACTGTTAGTTTATGTATGCAGTCACTTGCTTGGAATGAACTGTCTGCCCGTGAGTGGTTGCACGTATGAATGACTAAACTCCGTTGTAACGGAACGGTGAATGGAATTGATCGTTATCCTTTTAACGTAAGAACTAGAGATGTTACGGTAGTTCCGCACCGAAGTCAGAGTTTAACCCCCGTTCCCACTATGTCGTGTGTCGTTCCGTTTTTTAATCGGGCGTTCCAGTGGCAGAACATTTTATATGAAGCTGTTCACATTTGTCCGACACGATTCGTGTCCCATTTGTATGTCACATTTGTCCGACACGATTCTTGTCGGACAAGTGTGAACAAAGGGTTAGCCTCTCTACCTTTTGCAGGCCACACATCGTTCTTGTTGCGAACAAAATTGATTCTTATGCGGTTGCGGGTAGGTTCATTTTTGTATTGTCGTCTATAGACGACGCTGGCGTTCAAAAGGTTTTAATCGAGTTCATAAATATCAAAAATCCAATATGTCCGCAATAAATGACAAGGAGATATGATCCTTATTTGCATTATTTTATTGTATTTTCACTAAAAAATCAAGAATCACCATAGGGTAGACATATTGGAGTTTGATATTTATTAACTCAATTTCAGTGGGGAGGGAGGTTCCTCGCGCGTCAAGTATTATAAACTTTTTCGTACGCACTGGCTGATTACGATCGCCGCCGCAGTACTTCGACATTCGATTCTGACCTCCGATTTAAAAGTGTCGGAACGGACGACGAAATCGGAGACTTTTCGGAATCAGAATCCCACCTCCGTAACATCTTTAGTAAGAACTATAGATTCGTTCGCGGCACCGTTTCAACAGGGTATAGGACTTACCTCACTTAGCGAATCATTTGCCACGCTGTTCGACAAATTGATAAATTTTGTATAAATATTTATAACGATAATGTAACTGTTGAGTAAATTATAACAGATGATATAAGGTGCTTATGATTATCGTTATAATACAAAGTTGTGCATATAGCCTTGTCTTTTATTTCTTCCCTTGTACCCACATTATGCAAACAAACCGAGAATTAACCTTTTTAACGCTTTGTTAACAGCTCACACTCATACGCCATGGCATCGGAATGTCAAACGTGATGTTGAACCCTACAGAAATGCATGTAGGTAGATATCAATCTGCTCGCCATGACTCATTGATTCGTTGGCGTTGTAAAGGTTAAGCGTTGAATAAACCTTGGTTATTCCGAAATTCAAAGTTCGTATCGTGCAGTCTCGCTCAGTTCACTAGATGTACTAGTTAGATGCGTGCACATTGGTGTGTCATCTTTCTTACAGTTTTATTACTTTGAAATCAAACCTTCAAAAAAACAATGATTTTGTTCAAAACTATTTAATCGTTATTTCATTATCCTTACAATATAACATAAATAAAGTACAGTGTAAACAGTATAATATCCTTTTATACACATTTGTAATAAATAATTACAATATTTATTTAATCTAAAACGTTACGACGTTGAAACGTTAGACAAACAAATACAGTGCCACAAACATTTGACAAAGTAGTCGAAACTCGAACCAACGCCGCAATCATCAATATCCAGCTGCCATCTTAAATATCGGAGCTTATACAGACGCTTAAGGCCACAACAAACCAGGAGCGCGGGGCGTCGACGGAGCGTGCCCAGCGCGGTCAAGAACACTGAATCAAATACGGTGTGCCGCGCTGCCGGGGTGTGTCACTGTGTATTTGATTCAGTGTTATAGGGTGCGCTGGGTACGCTCCGTCAGCGCCCCGCACTCCCTGTTTGTGGTGGCCTTTAGTGTTCAGATATTTTTGAGCACCTGAAAATTTCCGATTTTTATGATGGCGACTGTCCATTTAACCGGCAACACTTTTGTTGCACTGTATCCAAAGTACAGTGAGAGACATCAGACCAAATAACCATTTTACTTATAGCTTCATAAAGTAAAAATATTGCTATGATTAAAAAGTGAAAAATAAGTAGGTTTTGATTTACAAAATTTCCGTGCATCAAAAAATATTGCAAGATATTTAGGTGACTGTACTAAAGAATGCCCAAAACATTGGTTACGGTAAGACGCAGTAAATTAGGCACGTCGTGAATATTATATAGACAGACGACCGAGTGATTATATCCTTAAAATTATACACCGAATAGCTGGGCCAAAATTAATTTTACGTGAAAATTGAGACCCGTAACAAAAAGGTGCATAATTTAAAAGAAATCTACTGCTTCCAAATGGTGTGTAAAACTCCTAATCCGCATTACAATTCACCGGCAGCTCCTATATCAATATGCCAAAGGCTCGCAGGAGACCTTCCTAATGCGCGTGTTATGAAAAAATGCAAAAACATACAATGACAGACCTATGGTGGTCAACCGTCGATTAGGCGTATAATGAAGACTAGGCTGTATAATTTAAAACCTTTGTCTTTTCTCTAGCGGAAAGGATTTAATAAACAACAACAACAACGATAAAGGCCACCACAAACCGAAGTGCACCGAAGGCCACCAGAAACCACAGCGCGTTGTATAACACTGAATCATATACGCTGACACATGACGTCGGCGAAACGCGCCGCGTTGCTAGTGTGTGTCAGCGTATATGATTCAGTGATATACAACGCGCTAGATCCGCTCCGTCGGCGTCACGCGCACGCCCCGCGCTGCGGTCTGTGGTGGCCTTTAGGCGTCTTATTATATTTAACCTGTGCCAATAGAACGTAGGATTGGAATAGCTGATAAAGCAGGAGCTATATACAGACTCCAATATAAAAGAGCAGAAAATAAACAGCGGCGCGACTATCTTTGTAACCGGCATATTTTTAAAGAAAAATACTTTCATATGGCAACAATCTCCATCATTCGTTATTTGCTCTTTTGTGGCAGTCTGGATAAAGATCTCAAAATCACACACGAAATGGTCTTAAGAGTAAGAACAATGCGTTTATATATCAGAACATTTCATTTAACGTGTATATTTGTTAGGTCGTAATTTCATAATGCACATAACCAGAGTTCAGACAAATAGGGAAATAGAACAAGGTGCAATAGAGTCGTCATATGTGTATGATTATTATTATCTACAGAGAATATTTTCGCACTTAGCATTCAACCTGTTTTAATTGCATTTCTGCCGTATCTTTTTCACAGTGACGTTCCTGCCCCATTTTCTAACAACAAAAATTAATAACGAGGCAATTACACTAACTCATTGTAAGACCGCAAATGTGTAAAGAAGACGGTATTGAAGACGACGTTCGTTGGCCAGTAGTTTGAAACAGGTTCGGCGACCGCGTTAGGTGAAGGACTCAGTGTAATCGCCGCATAAAACTATTTATCGTGATTCCTAAATATTTTAAGCATGGTGAAATTAAAAACGGTCAAGAACTATTCTGAGCTGTCATACGATGTATTAAGGTTATGAACATTATTGAAAAATTAGATTAAGAATATTGTACATAAAAAGGCTGTGTTACATCCCTTTCCATTTCAGACTTTTGATTGTTTTGCGATGACTAGTCAGTCCTAATTCTGTACATTAAAATCTCTCTTAGAATGTGGATACCTGTAATATATAATACTTAACAAAAGCACATTATCAATTCATACAAGAACGCGTACAAATAAAACAAATATTCGGACGTTACATACAATTCGTTATTCACTGAATCTAGTCGTCTTGCATTAGTTAGGCCTGTAGCCAATTACAAGGATCATACACTGAATTTTGCTCCCGTTTTTCATTTAGACAAGACACAATATAAACACAATTCATCTCAAGATTAGTTTTTACAGTTACACATCTGTGTAGAAAGACTATTTTTAAGATAAACTATATCCATCCAGTATTATCATTGGGTTTACGTATCCAACCCTAGAAATATGAAAGACTATATTTGTGTCGAGTCATATCTGGTACTGCATTTTGAGATTTATCTGTTACCAATTACGATACCAATTTGCATGGATAGGCTGAGTGTCGACATACTTACAGATTTCTAAAAAGGATACATCCTTTTCATCCTTAATCATATGGATTTGTAAACAAAAACGATTCTAACCTAAAATTCGATCTTTTTCAAAGAAATTACTTAACCCTTAACCAGGCAATGTACTATACAGGACCACATTAAATTAGATTTTTATCATCGGGAAAAGTATCCCTGAGAACCATAATATGTCAAACACTCATAGACAGAAAACCCTCGTTGCCTGGTTAAGGGTTAATTAAAATGAAACACTGCTTGCCGGTTCAAACCCGATAAGTCGATGTAATGTTTTGTAGGAATTTCGAATTTAGACGTTTGACATAGGTAGTGTTCTTTTTTCAACAGTCAATTATTTCGATTTATTAGGTTTGACCCGGCAACCCCGTCTTTGATTTATTTTAATGAAGTAACAGCGTTGAAATATACGATTTAAATAGTTGTGGTTTGTTTTATTTAGATTACAAATTGGCTATGTAATGTAACTTGAGACAATTAAGGATTAGTTCCATTTCATCAGACTTAAAACACATAAAAGATATTTTTATTTTATAAATTTCAAGAGTTTAAAGGAGTTTTCATTATCGATAGGATATTTGAACTAGTATCACTGTAAAAAAAAACGTTGCGGCCTTGAAATACAGTTTATTCTAATTTTAATTTAGTAAAAACTGCTATAGTAATTTTTTAAAGTGACAGGATTTTAAGGACCATTTTCATAAAAACCCGTAAGTTTAAAAAAAAATAATCTCACGATGATTAATATCTACATTTATGCTAAACTAAATCACAAACAGCCGAAAAAGTCCAGTTTCGTATATCTTTGGGCCTCGAATTATAAAATCAGTTTTTTATCATAATTTATCAACAATAGAATTTATTTCGTTATAACATTTTTTACATTTATACAAGTACTATACATATTTACGCTTATATAATGTATTTATATCAGGTTATTTAAAAGTATTGGACAATTTTCTATACTTTTTATAGGGCGAACCCTGCGTTTTGATGCTTATGTAAGTTTTAAGCGACAGCAAAAAAACCCAATGCTGTGAATAAAAATTTTTTAAGAGGCCTGTCAGTATCCATGTAAAGTTGCGTTCCTTTAAATTAATAAACCTGTTGTAGCCAGTTTTACTACAGCGAGATCTCACTACCATTCTATCGTATGGCATTTTTGCTCCAAACACACAGACAGCGGGCGTGGCGGTGCTGTGGCGGTGACGGTTGTAATATTCTAACTTGTATGAACTAGGTCGCGGTCGGTATCGCACCGCAAGTCATACAAGTTAGATTATTACAACCGTCACCGCCACCGCACCGCCACGCCTCCGCTGTCTGTACGTTTGAAGCTTTAGACCTTTACACAATAACGCCATCTATCTATATGTATATTGTTCAAACCAACCGTTAATCCTCCGCCCAAAAAAAATTAAGCAATGACATAAAAAACGCAAGTTTCCCTAAGTCACAAGGTGGAAATTACAAAAGCTTAACTCATTAAGAAAAACCTTTCGTCACTACAACACCAAAGAACTTCGAGTGTCCAAGTGTCATAATCATATGTGATATGATTTAAAAATTTCAACCTTTTGACTTAGAGAAGACCGTAGCTAATTGTTTGCATTTTTCGTTACTTGCTATGATTTATTATTAGCATTAGCCTTCAACAAAACAGACCAATGTTGTTTTTACAAGATAAGTTTTCAATTGGTAAACGGTCAGCTTATAAAATTTCAACTGCACAAAGGTCTAAGTAACATACAAAATTAATTTTGTTTTTGTATGAATTTTAAGTTAGTTAGCAACTTCCTGTCCACTGAAGAGTGGAGATTTTATGTAACAGGGATGTTGACGCCATTAATAAATATTTCGAAGACACGACTCCAGTAAAAAACGCTCTATTTTAGCCCTGAAAACCAGATCAATTTACGATTAACTGCAAAATTAAGATTTTTTGTTGCTTTAAAAAAAAATTGTTGATTGAGTTGGCGAACAAGTGACGTCATAAGTTGCTATTGCCATCCGAACTCTATGGGAGAATTGCGTTTTGACAGCTCTTAAAAAGTACGTCAGTTGATTGGTGGAGTCAACACCCTTATTCTATTGGTGGATTTGTATCTCGCTCACCGCTCTGTCTCGCTCCGTTCCAGTGGTCAGGGACTATGCCGTTGGGCTTATAACCTTACTTCCTCCTGGTGCTAAGCTGATGCTGCAACTCTTCGATCTGGTGATGCTGGGCGGCTAATTGGTCGTTAAGGCCGCCCACGTGCTCCGTCAACATAGACATCTGTTGCTCGTAATTGTGAGACGTCGAGTGAAGCTCCTCCTCCTGACGAACACATAGTCAATCATCATCATCATCATCATCATCATCATCATCATCATCATATACATATATGTCCCAATGCAAGTCTTTCAAAATGAGAGGGGTTGGTAGGTCCAACACGGGCCCAGTGCGAATTGTGAATTTCAACAAAATTGAATTTCTTTGCAAGTGTGTGCAGGTTTCCTCGCAATGTCTTCCTTGACCGTAACTCATGATAAATATTTAATTAAGCACGTGAATTCAGAAAAACTCTAGAGGATTATTTTGAAGGCTTACCAATCTGCTGATAGTTTTATGTTTGTCTTCAATCGTTTGCGCGTCCGTTTCTCTGTCCCGCTCCATCTCCTCGAACCTTAATCTCAGCATCTCACACTGCGAATGAAAACAGGCGGTTACTACGAAATCCGAAGTTCGCATCGTGCCGTTCCTTTCCTTTGTTCCACGAAGACAACCAAGTTTGATAACTGGTTAACTAGGTGGAACATTTCGTAAGCAAAGAAAATCAGTTATCTGAGTGGAATTATCCTTCCGCATTCGTAATAGCAACTTGGACTGAAATATCCTTGAACTCAACCAGCAATAAACCAAAACCTAAAACGTTAGCGTCCGCTACAGTGTTTGGTAAACATAGCATAGTGAACATATATGCTTGGTATTTCGAGAGAAGCTAATTCCTGAATAAAGAGGTCAACAATGGTTAACAAAAATAAATGTCATTTTATGAGAAATTTTAGTCCAACTTGGTTATCAATATGGAATTAGAATTCCATCGACACAACTGGTTTTCTTAACGGAATAAATTTTCCATCTACTTAACCAGTTATCAAATTATCTGGGTGGAAGAAAGGGTTCCTTTAGCTCTTCTGTTTAATACCATTATCGTAAACGGAATGGCGCGATAAGAAGTTCGAAAATCGAATATCGCAGTATAACGCCAGACAAAAATCCGGCAGTTAGCTTTTTCACAAAAAATGACTTTGTGCCAATTTTCTTGCGGCGCATTCTTCTAGGCAATCGTGGTTTTTCCGAAAGCGCTGGTAGTCTCATAAAGAGACTTATAAAAGAGCCCTTAACGTCCTATCTAAATAAATATTCTTTTGTTTTTGATCAAAACTCACCTCTTTCACGTAATGTTCAGTCTTACTCTTCAATTGTTCCCTCTCCGCGGCCAGCTCGCTCATTTTATTCCTAAAGTAAGCCGTCATCCGATCCTCACGAGTCTGTATCTCGTGTCCGAGAAGGAAGGGCACTTCCATGCTGCCGAGGAGCCCCGTGACCCTGCCCTCGCCGTCCACAGAGGTCTCAGAGTAAAAGTTGAAGTCCCCGGAATCATGGCCGTCCCCTCTTCTCTTCTGGGACGCTGATATATGCTTCGCTATCTCTAGTTTTAGGTTCTCGTTCTCCATTTGAAGGAGCTCGTATTCCATTCTTAATTTTTGGTTCTCCTGAAAGTATATTAAGGCTCAATTGTATGCACGAATTTTCGGTGTTACGGGACAAAGAGAAGCAAGCATACTTCTTTTTTTCTGCCGGACTGTGGCTGTTAGCCTCTGAGGCCGTTTTTATCCGAACAAACCAAACAACCAATATTTCTCTAGACTTAATTGGATCTGGCATTTGAAACTCCGGAATTCCCAAAATATTACATCATGCTCTTTTATAAAGTTGCATAAAAATCATGCGCAACAATGTCATGTCTTTAACACTAACAGTTGACATTTTGGTATTTTATCCCTATCCCGCTTGTTCTCCTATAATTTAATTATTTATTTATTTTTATTATTTAGCTTATAAATACAACATGGAAATAGTAGCACCGTGTCGCCGATAACGACAGAGTAACAATGTACATAGTAGCATGCCCACGCAGAATTCATTTGGGCACAAAAAAAAAGAAAAAAAAAATAATAACAAAGATATTTCAGCACCGTTGTAGCGGCAGAGAAGAAGTAGTAGTACTTCTCAAGGTGTGGGTGTTAACATTAATATAGGGGTAAAAAGCAGCCTATATGTTAGCCCAGACATCCAGCTGTCTGTATACCAAATTTAATTCAATCCGTTTTAGCTTGAAGGAGTAACAAACACACGCACATAGAAACTTTCGCATAACATCATAGTATTTCCAATCATTCATTTTCTCGATGACAGCTCCCGTAGAATGTAACTTTGTTTAGTTACGCAAAAATTAAATTTTAAATGCGAGGTATAAAAAATACGACAACTGCCTAATTTTGTTTCTTGATCCTATATAATATCCATCTAAGACAAATTGAGTACATATATACATATATGCCGTAGTTTTTTTTAAAAGTACGTTAAATAATAAACGTTTTAATAAATTTAGTTTTAATAAAGTGTAAGTGATGATAATGTAAATAAATAAATAAATAATAAATAAATAAACATTCTATGGCAATCATAACATGACATTTGTATTGCCATAGAATGTAACTTTATTAAAACGTTTATTATGTATTGTACTTTAAAAAAAAATTACTGCATATATGGACTCAATGTGTCTTAGATGAATCTTATATGGGATCAAGGAACAAAATTAGGCAGTTGTCGTATTTTTTATATCTCGCATTTAAAAGTTAATTTTTGCGTAACTAAACGCAGTTACATTCTACGGGAGCTGTCATCGAGAAAATAAATGATTGGAACTACTATAGTAGAATTGACTGACATACCTGTTCTACAGTGTGTGCGCGCGCGCCGAGTTGTTCGGCTGCGTGCAACTCGTCCATTGAGCTCAGAGCATCCTCGCTGCCCATCTGTCATACAATACTCAGTTAACACCTGAAGCAACTACACTTAAACATAGTACGAGTCCATAATTAATATTGTTACCAGCTGTTCCCTGCGACTCCGTCCGCGAAGAATTCGTTTATCGCTATCCCGCGGGAACTATGCGATTTTCCGGGATAAAACTTTCCTATGTTATTCCTAAGATCTCAAACTATATCCATACCAAATTTCATGTAAATCCGTTCAGCTGTTATTGCGTGATTGAGTAACAAACATCCAAATATCCAATCATCTTCACAAACTTTAACACTTATAATATTAGTAGGATTATTCCGACCACGCACAAAGCGCGTCTTTAAAGCTCCAAACGCACAGACAGCGGAGGCGTGGCGGTGCGGTGGCGGTGACGGTTGTAATATTCTAACTTGTATGAACGAGTTCGCGGTACGGTACCGCAGTACCGCCACGCCTCCGCTGTCTGTGCGTTAGGAGCTTTATAATGGAGACTGCTAAAGTTTTGAATTCGCTTCCATCATCTGGTATTCTAGATAAGTACGATTAGGTATATTTAAGGCCAGAGTCAATAAGCTAATACTGAACCAGTGAGTTGCATTATCGGCATCATCTGCATTATCTATCAAGTGACAGATGTCAAACACTGGCAAGTTTCAAACAATAAAATTAAAAAATTTAAAACCCCCAACGCATTTTCAATTTAGTCACACATAATAATTTTTGAAAAAAATATGTAATTCGCCATTTTGTGGTGGCGGCCATCTTGGGCCGATTTTCCTCAAACATAGCTAAGAACACTCCCGACTAATTCGCCTTTCAAACAAAAAAAAAACAAATTCACAATCTGTTCATCCGTTCGGGATCTACGATGCCACACCCAGACACACACACAGACACGTCAAACTTATAACACCCCGTCGTTTTGGCGTCAGGGGTTAAAAATAAAAATGTACAAAAGGCATGGCATTATAAGCTATAATGACTTGATTCATTTAAAGTATTTAAATAAATTAAGGGTGAATCAACATTTTTGTGTTGTTTACTCAGTCCCCAGTTGTCCAAGTAACATCTTCATACTGTTTCACAGAATTCTTGGGTTGTTCGTGAAACAAATAGTGTGTAACCATAGCAACAGGTGGCAAGAAAAAGTTGATTCACTCTTAAACTTTATGAATTTAAATCCATTCAATATTTACTAAGGCCACATCCAACATATACAATACAATACAATACAATGACTCTTTATTGTACACCAGGAATAGTAAGCAATACAGAAAACAGGTACACAGAGAGTAAGTTACAAGGTAAGCAATAGGCGGCCTTATCGCTTAAGAGCGATCTCTTCCAGGCAACCCTTTACAAGAAAGAAGGAAGGACTAGTTTACAGCAGGTGGTGCATCAACAGTGGATCAGAAAATTAAAACGCAACAAAAAATAGTACATCTACTCATACACATATCGTACATATAATAAGTACACGTCTAAAACAAATATAAGCATTGGGATAAACAGCCACATATAAATAAATAAACTATAACAAAGCTAATTATTACAAGAAGACAGATAGTACACCTTAAGCATTGATTTAAAGATTGACAGAGATTTTGCCCGTCGTAAGTCAATCGGCAAGGCATTTCACAACCGAATAGCCTGGACAGTATAAGAATAGACATAGAATTTGGAGTTAGAGAGAAGCACGGTAAGGAGAAAGTTCTGAGAGCATCGAATAGAAGTTACGTAGCTAAACCGCTCTTTGAGGTAGCGAGGAGTTGCAGGGTTAAAGAGAATGCCGTAAAGAAGGTGGATATATCTAATGTATGTATTTCATACTAAATACAAACTGAAATATGGACGCACAGAAAAAAACCGGAAAAAAGACCAGCGCTGGGAATCGAACCCAGGTCCTCAGCCTTCCGTGCCGTGTGCCATTCCCCTGCACCACCACTGGTCAGGAGTCTAGACACGAATTTTTCCTACACATTCATATCTCAATTTGTTAGATCATAACTTGCGTGATACAGCGCCATCTATGTTATACCCTCATTGAGAGATTTCAACACTCCTTCGGAACTACCCGCTCACCCGGACAAGAGATGTCGCTACCTGTCCAAACTTTAACAAGTTTGATATGAAGTATCTTTTTGTATTTTTATTTTTCAACTTCATTTTTTATTACTTTTACGGTCATCCCGTGAAAACCATATATTTCATACTAAATACAAACTGAAATATGGATGCACACAAAAAATAAAAATGAAGTTGAAAAATAAAAATGCAAAAAAATACTTCATATATACTTGTTATATATCTAATGGTATTACCAAACTGCCTGCCTCCGACAAGAAGTCACCGTTACAGCTGGCAACACTCCCGGACGGCACATGCTTGTTCGGGGTGCCTCCTAGTCTCTCCTTCTGGGTCTCCTCGAGTGCAAACTGCAACTCCTGATTCTTGTTCTTGAGTTTAGCTACTTCACACTTGAATTTGCTGTCACTCTCGCTCATGTGCCTTTGATAATCTTCAAGAGCAGCTTTCAACTGGGACAATTCAAACACCTTGTCTGAAAGCTGATTGATTAACACGTCAGCTGATTGATAATTATGTTATGGTACAAAAGGATATTGAAGAGTAGATAAATTGATAAGATTTCTTTGTATTATTCAGTTATCTTAAACACTGTTATATTGAGTGGTGTTGTCACATTATTGGTGACACTGCAATACTTTGAATAAGAACTCTGAAAGAGAGATGTTTATTTACACATACGAGGGGCGTTCAATATAAAGTGAGAATGAGATGCAAACTCTTTTAATATTACGAAATTAAATACTGGCCGGTAAAGCTAATCTATCTAGCTGATTGCTATGAAAAAAAAAACTAACTGTCTTTTGTTTAAAAAAATATACGGTAATTTCTTTGCAATGCTATTGAGTACGTTAACGAAAATGGAGAAAATTGAACTGCGCGCCGTTATCAAATACTTGTATTTGAAAAATTTTTCTACGGACCAAGTCAATTTGGATTTGCGGGACACTTTAGGGTCTAATGCTCCTCCGTATTCGACAGTCGCACGTTGGTGCGCCGAATTTAGACATGGAAGAACATCGACCATGGACGACCCCCGCTCCGGACGCCCTACTACTGCAATAACTGAAGAAATTGTGAAAAAAGTCGAAAACTCAGTTTTGGCGGATCGTCGTGTCACAGTTCGTTTTATTGCTGAAAATGTAAAGATTTCAACGGGGATCGTGCATAATATTTTACATGAACGCTTGGGTATGAAAAAGGTATCTGCGCGTTGGGTACCAAGAATGCTTACTGACACGCAAAAACAAACTAGACTAGAGATTTGTCAAGAAGCTTTGAACCTGATGCAGCAAGACCGGGAACTTTTTTTGGCGCGATTTATAACAATGGACGAAACATGGCTCCATCATTACGACCCTGAAACGAAACTGCAGTCTATGACATGGAAAAGGCCATCATCTCCAACTCCGAAGAAATTCAAGGTGAGCCCATCTGCCGGTAAGGTCATGGGCTCTGTTTTTTGGGATGGTAAAGGGGTATTAATGATTGACAAGTTAAGTATGAAGTATCTTTTTCTATTTATTTTTTTATTTTCTTCAACTTCATTTTTTTATTACTTTTACGGTCATCCCGTGAAACCATATATTTCAAACTAAATACAAACTGAAATATAGATGCACAGAAAAAACCCCAGAAAAAAGACCAAGCTGAGGACCTGGGTTCAATTCCCAGCATTGGTCTTTTTTCTGGGGTTTTTTCTGTGCATCTATATTTCAGTTTGTATTTAGTTTGAAATATATGGTTTCACGGGATGACCGTAAAAGTAATAAAAAAATGAAGTTGAAGAAAATAAAAAAATAAATAGAAAAAGATACTTCATACTTAACTTGTAAAAGTTGGCCTAGTAGCGCCATCTCTTGGTCCAGGTGAGCGGGTAGCTCCGAAGGAGTGTTGAAGTCTCTCGGTAGAGGGCAATAACATAGATGCGCTTTATCACTGCCTAATGTGATTATAACAGACTGAAGTGTATGATGTATGGGAAAGATTCGTCGCTAACTTCTAGACCAGTGATGGTGTAGGGGTAAGCACGCAGCACGGAACGCTGAGGACCTGGGTTCGATTCCCAGCATTGGTCTTTTTTCTGGGGTTTTTTCTGTGCATCTATATTTCAGTTTGTATTTAGTTTGAAATATTAATGATTGAGTATCTCGAGCATGGAGCCACTATTACGGGCACTTTATACGCCAAACAAATAGCAACATTGCGCAATGAGATCCGCGAAAAACGGCGAGGTAAACTCTCGAAAGTTGTGCTGTTCCACCAGGACAATGCCCCGGCACACAAGTCCGCCGTTGCAATGGCTGCAATTCGTGATGCTGGGTTCGATATCCTTAAGCATCCTCCGTATTCACCAGATCTCGCTCCCAGTGATTTCTACCTATTTCCGAGATTGAAACAATACCTGAGAGGCCAGAAATTTGAAGACGACGACGCGGTAGTCGCTGCAGTACAAGATTTTTAACTACTCAAGATGAGACCTTTTTTAAAAATGGAATTTTAAGTTTAGAAAAAAGATATACTAAGTGTATTATGCTAAAAGGTGACTATGTCGAAAAATAAAATTACATTTAGTAAAAGTTGTTTATAACATACTCATTCTCACTTTTTATTGAACGCCCCTAGTATTCAATACACAGGAAATACAGTTGACAGGAAAAGTTGCAAATAAAAATCATCAAGTATAAATTGGGCACTCAGCATAACGCTGTTTTTCAGTGGAACCCATTTAAAAACTAAACACAAAAAGAGAAAAAAAAACAAACACAAACACATTGTGATGACACAAACGCCTGCGTAAAGTGTAGTTCGCAACAAAACCTAAATAGGTACAAACCGGAATACGTATAGCAACATTTACAGTTTAATTGTATCTGAACCATTAAACTGCGACAAATTACGCCAAGGATTATTCTGGCTACTGTAGTGGATTATCAGCAATTTTACTAATTTTGATGTTGTGATGCATCACTCAACCTTCGATAAAACAAACGAGCCCGAGCCCGGCCCTTTGTAAAGTCGTTCACAATAAATTTAAGCTAACTCAATTCCCTATTCAAGGGACATATCAATAAAATGGTTAGCCAACAACTGAGCTGGTCATTGTGCAAGGAGCCCAAACCTCCAAGAACTCTTCTTCTCAAGTCTGAATTCCGGACACACTCTAAAAACAGGTTCATGGTACCTCTGATGCAAAATGTGCATTTTCGATGATCTTCTTCTGCAGCTCTTCCTGCAACAGCCCGGAGTCCAGTGCAGACGCGGTGCTAGTTGTGGCTGGCTTTTCATCCTTACTCTTCGTCTTCTTTGTTGATTTTAACTGAATAGATAAATATTATTGAATTTATTGATGAACATGCTTTTTAAGGTCTAAAGAAAAAAATGCCAAACTTTTTTAACTGACTTAACCTTTCATATGCCGGTGAAGCTTGCACTGTACCAGTCGTATGCCTAGTACTGTATCCGTACCTGTACCTGTCCACCCTTTTTACATGTACCTAAGAAATTTATTGTGACGTTTTAGCAAATTTTGAAAACAATGACTGAGAAAGTGCTCTGAATTGTATTAATATATGAGAAAATTCTTTAAATAGTCAATGCAATCTGAAGCTATTGAATTGCTTATTATACGGGTTTGAATAATTCTGCATAATCTGCTAATGCTACTATGGAAAAAGACTAAGAAAACATGGTAAATTGTAGATTTCACTATTTTTTGGTATAAACACTCTTAAGAGCATATTTTTTTTTAAATTATATGCTCATAATCCCATAGAATAGATAGGTTGAAAAACATAAATAAACATGTTCCGGTCTAGGATGTTTAATTTGTATTTAAGCATGTATTTATGTATATAAGTAAGTTTATCCGTTGTCTAGTACCCATAGTACAAGCTTTGCTTAGTTTGGGACTAGGTTAATTGGTGTGAATTGTCCTGTGATATTTATTTATTTATATTTTTATATCAGTAGATATTGATGTTTTTACTCATTCATTGACCTGTAACGCTTCCAGCTCATCCTGTAGCACGGACACGCGCCGCGTCAGCTGCTGATTCCTGAACGTCAACGAGTCAATCTCCAACTCCCCTTTCCTCAGCAACTTCTCTTTCTCTTTCAAATTCTCCCTCAACTCGTTCGACTTCGCTTGCTCGTCCAAAACCCCCTTTTTCAACACTTTAACGTGCACTCTCAACTGCAACGGAAACAATAAATTTACAAATTGCCGACTACATTAGCACACGATAACGAACTAGTCATACCTTTGAGTATTCCGATGCCAATTTTTGGTATTTCGCCTGAACGTCACCCGTAGGTAACCCTTCCATGGTTTAGTCTCACGTTGAGGCCGACATTACTGTTTGATGATGGATTTAACACTGTATTTGCTTAAATAAATATTGTTAAAACACCCACTTTCCTGTGAAAGAAGTGACATGAATGACACAACATTCAACATACGCAAATCTGACATTAGTAAAGCTACATTCATAAGTCAAGTCAGTCAGAACATTTAATCGATTTGTCATCGATTATTTTCAAACAAACAATCATAGCCATAATTGACGATTTTTATTAAATTGTCACATGTTTAATTTCAAATTCTTATAACAGCATTTTTCAAATTTCACTGCGACGATGATACATTTAAGTATAATTATAATATTATATAATTAATTAATCGATTTCAAAACCTATCAACATAATTATTTGGGCCATCACTATTGTTGTTGACAGAGATGAAGTGTTTTTCAACCTCATTATTTACATACAACCAAAATAAACTTTATTCCAGTGTTTGCGTCTTTAAATTTTTTACAACATTGGTTTTTTAATTTTCTTGTTGATTTTATTGATTACTGCTTATTTTTTCAGTTTTTCATTCACATTTGTCTATAATTGATTTCTAAAAATAACAAAGTCAACAGCTATTTAGGAAAGTTTACATTCTGTCCATAATACTAAATCAAGTTTGTTGTGGAATCATCGTAATAATTATAAATTAGTTGCGTTTATATTATTCAGTGTTAACCATTAAACCTATTAATACTGCTTGAATATTTTTTTTTAACTTCTGAACGTTCTATCCATTATCCATGTTCTATCAGTAAACGAGGGAAAGAAAAGTGTTGCCAATTTAGGATATTTAAGCTAAATTTAGCATATAGCATATTTTATTAGCATATAAAAAATTACTTAATAGAAAGTAGAACCATGAAACACGCCATTTTATAAGTCAGATTCGACCTCAAAGAGGAAGGGAAGTGCTGGATTTCCTACATAGTCTCGGACAGCGTGCTGCGCTCTATACGTACCAATGAGAGTGACACTCAACTTTACACAGTCAGTTGCGGATAAAGACCAAGATATCAACATTCTATTCGAAAAAAGAGTCGATTAAATGCTGTTCATCAAAAGTGTGATCAAAATTTAGTTGATTTACAAACAATTAAGGCGAGGCCTATTCACGAAATCTGACGTAAAGATTGATGTTTGAGCTTCCAGTGTGAAGAAATAATGAAGAAATCTACTACAGAAAAAATACTGTAGACTGAAAAAGAAACAAAGACACACAATAACCGAGCATAATATTGAAAAATGGCTTGGTAACTCTGTAAAAAAAAGTCTTAAATATCACCATAAAAATAAACTTTTATGTTGACGATTTGGTAATTTTCAACGACAATCTATTTTTTTTTTTTATAAAAGGGTTAGCTTTTTTATTGTTCTAACACAATAACCGGATAGATTTTTAATAAATTATTCAGTATTCCAAAAATCCATTATTATGTACTAAATAGTAATGTTTCGTTCGTCAACCTAGTGAAGTTGGAACTGACATGTTCAATTTATCTGATCAAAGTTCCTTAAAATAAAGAAAAAAAAACCTAGTGAAGCGACAGTTAAATTTATGCAATAAACAACATATTGACAGAGCGGCGGGCGCTGCAATTTGATACGCACGTTCGTTTAGTTTGCCCCAGCGACTTTGGCCGTGGAAGGTTGTTTACGGACGCTCTGTGACTCATGTTCAATTGTCTAGTTACGAATTATTATTTGCTGTTATCCCTAATTTATGCGTTTATTTAATTAACATGGGTGATTAACGTAAAAGTTTTACAAGAAAATGACGAAAAGTTGCACCTAACGACGGAATATTTCGAAATTTGGAGAATCACATGCGAATATGGGGCCCCGCGCGCCTGCTCTCTTCCTTCCCTTGCTTCACCCCCGTGTTGAGTAGATTTCGAGAACCTGTCTCGCCTTAAAACTTTTTATTTGTCACTAAAATATACACTACAGTCGGCGCCATAATTCGAGAGACAAGCTTGACAAATAAAGGGTTACCAGGGTTAGACGAAATTAAATAGTGATGTGGCAGATATCGATAATCAGTGTCGACTGGACTATATGATTTGATATAAGACGGGCTTTTTTACTTCCTTTAATGATATCTTATATTGAAATGTAAATTGTTAAATTAATTTAATCATATCACCGTAAGTAATTAATAAATACCACAGGTAGCCAATGCCATAATGTTTTTTTTATTATCGACACGAACAGCACTACCCTGTCTGTGGCTACATTTGAGCAAAATGAATTGTCAAAGTTGTCTCTCGAATTATGGCGCCGACTATAGCATAATTTTGGCATATTTTTAAGTGTTGTCTAGCATATTTTATATTACTCTTGTTGGCAGCACTGGGAAAGAAAATGCAAAATATCATTCAGTTTTTTTTTAATGGCAACATCACGTCTGTTGATGTGTCGTGACTGTCTCTTAGGAAATATCAATATTTAGTATTTTATGAAAGAAAAACAATAATTTCAGACCAATTTTTTGTATTTATATATCTCTAAATATACCGCATACTTCAATGCTAAAGTCATGGACGACAGGTCAGTTGTTCACGAATGAACTTCGTCGCAACAGGTACTGGCGAGTTGGGAACAATGCAAATTTTTACTAAACTATTTGTTATTCCACAGAACCATGGATTGTAGCAGTTCTAGTTACGTGGACAGTGAACAGGAACATCCGCGGAGCATCGTACACATCGACATAGACTGTTTTTACGCTCAAGTGGAGATGCTCCGAAGTCCGGAACTGCGTGCTGTGCCTCTTGGCGTGCAGCAGAAAAATTTTGTGATCACCAGCAACTACGAGGCGCGCCTCTGCGGCGTCCACAAGTGCATGCTCGTCAACGACGCGCTCAAAGTCTGCCCTAACCTTAAGTTGGTCAATGGAGAAGACCTGCATAACTACAGAGCGGCTTCCAACAAAATATTCGAACTCCTTTTGAGTTGGAAATGTCCCGTCGAAAAACTGGGGATGGACGAGAACTTTATAGATGTCACAAAAGTAGTTCAAGAGAAATTAAAGAGTGTGGATGTGAACAACCTTACTGTGCCTGGTCATGTATACGAGCAAGCGAGCACCGACTGCGCGTGCGGCTGCCACACGAGACTGAAAATAGCATCACAAGTAGCCAGCGAAATGCGGGAGAAAATATTTAATGAACTAGGATTTACAACATGTGCTGGTATTGCACACAACAAACTACTTGCAAAACTAATCTGCCCATTGCACAAGCCCAACGATCAGACAACCATATTCCCAGAGCACGCTGAGGGATTCATGTCTGCCCTGCCGAGTGTTCGATCTATTCCAAGTATAGGATCAAAGTCAACTGAAGCACTGATTTCTCAGAAAATTATAACAGTGAGCGATTTGCAGGAAGTACCTTTAGATATACTGAAGAAGCATTTTAACAGCGACATGGCTGTCAGACTGAAAAGCCTTAGTTTAGGGAATGATAATACTCCAGTGAAACAGTCAGGGAAGCCTCAGAGCATAGGGCTTGAGGACAGTTTCAAGACTGTTAGTGTCAGGAGTGAGGTGGAGGAGAAGTTCTCTGCCCTGCTGCAGAGGCTGCTGGTGCTAGTGAGGGAGGACGGTCGCATCCCTGTGTCACTGCGGGTTACACTGCGGAAGAAGGATGCCAAGAGACTCAGCAGCCATCGAGAATCCAGGCAGTGTCAGATCTCACCCTCCATTTTTACAATATCCAACAGCACTTTGGCAGTCACTCAGGCTGGCCAGCAAAAACTCCTGACCATCATCATGAGATTATTTAACAAGCTGATTGACTTGTCCAAACCATTCCATTTGACATTAGTGGGTCTGGCATTTACAAAGTTCCAGGAGCGTATGACGGGAAGGGGTTCCATAGTAAATTATCTCATGAATGACATATCCGTCCAATCTGTACTAAATTTGCAGAGTGATTGCGATACATCATCCACTTCTATGGACTATTCAGCTGCATCACCCAGCAGTAGCACCACAACTGACTTGTCTGATGCAGAAGTGGAACCTTCTCCTAAAAAGCCCAAAAAAGTAAACTGGATAGCAAAAAGACGATGTCTGTCAAAAGGTGAAGTTGCGTCACCGAGCAAACTGAAGGTAGGCGAGCTGAGGCTGAATTCAAGGGAGTTAGAGAAAGTTTCAGAATTGAGGTTAAATTCTCGGGACAGGTCTCTGACTCCACGTGCCAGTCCTGCTAAAGACAATATGTCTGATAACTCAGACACGATGAAAGATGTAGCAGAGGGCGGCATCTGTGATAACTGTCCTAGTGATGTAGACAAAGAGGCATTCAACTCGCTCCCTTACGAGATGCAGCAGGAGTTGAAGACCATGTGGAAGAACCCTTCCAGCTCTGGCGTCGCCCGGAGTAGCCCCAGGACCATGAACAAAGCGAACCCGAACACAATCTTAAAATATTTTGTTCCACACAAATAGTATTAGTAAGATTTTATCATGTTAATTATTTTAAGCGATAAGTGAATGGTTTCTATTTTTTCAAATCATACAATTTTTATTCTGATCAAATAATACATGTTTACGTTAGAACAATGTTTTTAATTTTCCAATTTTCCACCCGGAATAAAAAGCAATGATTGGGATATAAATGTGCATATCATTTAATATCTATACTTTTTACAGCTTCTGTGACCATACTATTAAGTTCTTTATACTTTTGCACAGTGTTTATGTCAATTTGGGCAGCCTGTGCGACGGCGGCATAAGATGTGATGTCAACTCTGAGTTGGAGCCGAATCTTCTCCCCATCGGTGGTTCCAACACTCTCGCTGCTCTGTTGGGCAGTTTTCTCGCGAATTTGCTTCAGTCTTCTCAGGGATTCCTCAGTTTTCTGAACTGATGTCAGCACATCCTCCACATATTTGTAGTACCTGGAAATATTATAGAAAATTAGTATCAAAAACAATGCTCTTATTTTTCTTACGGCCGATTTTTCAATCTCCAGACAAAAGTATCAAAATAAACGTAAGCTCTGTCCTTTTTTTCCTATGACTTGAGAAAAGGAAAGCGATAGTTTTAACTGATGGATACTTTTATCTGGGGATTGAGAAATCGGCCCTTGGGCAGCAATTATCAAAATTCTAATACCTAGCTAAATAAAATTGGGAAGGTCTTAAAAAAAATACCAATGGTTTTTATTTTTTTTTTGTATAGAAAATTCAATCCTAAGAAACTAATTTCAATATTTTTTCATTTACATTTTTAAAATTAATTATTGAAACTATTTTGGTTGATGACGTATTTTGGTTGGTTGATGAATTGAGGGCACACAGCCAAATTTCTAAATTCTTACGATAAGGCAACCCCTTTAATTGTTCTTTGTGTAGTGGTACATTTTAACTGGTGTCACTTTACTGGCGCTGTCAGTGCTAGATGTCAGACAGCGGGTCCAAATCAAACTCCGTAGTTTAATCCACGCGTAAATTGTGAAGAGTTCTAAATAATGCTATTCCACACCGATTAAAGTACAACTTGGACCATCTACGAAATTGACTTCAATGTCAATAATGAAGGTCATTGCTTCTTTGATATGTAATGCATTACATTATAATTATATTAAAATTCAATAACTACAGAAAACAATTTAAAAAGCATTTATCTCGAAATGGTTTTCGATTTACTATACATTACAAAAATAGACATCCCCAATTAGGCCAGAGGGCGTATTGTGTAACGCGCGGGCACTCGCGATCGCATTCTCCATCTCTTTCTATCTTCATCGTATATCGAGTGACAGGTAGAAGTGGTGAAAGCAATTGTAATTCCGAGTGTGTCAGACAATAAGGCCTCTGGTGCTGCAAACTTTTGGCTCAATATAAAGAAGTTAAACTTTCATAACAGTCATGTAAAATATTGATTAGCCTTTCCAGGGACCTGCATGTGTCAGCATTACGTGTTCGATCTGGCCACATTCCACTTAAGGGCCGGCGCTCACTGACGGCATGGCACGGCATGGCATTTTATTACCATCAAGTTATTTTGAATCTTATTTCAATGAGTTTAGAAATCATGTTACTTTATTGGTTATTCTATGTGTTGCGTCATCCCTCGGCACGTCGCGGGATCGTGGTATCGAAATAAAGTATCATGAATTCTAAACTCATTGAAATAAGATTCAAAATAACTTGATAGTAATAAAATGCCATGCCGTCAGTGAGCGCCGGCCCTAACGCATTCACTGCCACCGACGCAAATATGCGTTTTCGGGACTTGGCCCAGTGCCGCTGTCATGATTATTCATACATTTTGAACGCACATGTTCGTCGGTGGCACCTGTGGAATTCAGGTGGCAGTGAATGCGTTAGTTGTTTTTTTTTTAATTTGACGAGAGTCACAGTCACCCATAAGTATGGGTTGTAACAAGGTTGTAACAAAACTGAGGACCTCTTACAGTTCCTTCTGGAATGTGTCCAGATTAAAGACATTAGGAAAAAATATTTGGATCATTTGAATCTGTATAATGGTGGTGTAAATATGATTCTAAGTAAGCCATTGTCAGATGATGCAATACTGATGTACAAATTTATGCTTTTGTATACAGACTCCATTTCTGTGCAAGGCAGCATTTAGTGTGTTGTAGTTTTCTTTGGCTTGCCATGAGGCTGATATAGTCACATTAGGTGTACTCAAGCCTTGTTAAAACATTAGATTTAAAAAAAATGCACATATACATAGAACTGAAACATTCTGACTCAGTTGCTCTCCTTATTTAGCACAAGATAGTAAATTAACATAGTAGTTCTAAGAAATATTTTAATATTAATTTGTTGAGGAAAACATGCACAATAACCCTAATTAGCAAGTCACTAACACAATCCACACGCATCGGATACTTACGACACGGTCATGACGTTGAAAAGAGCTTCAAAAATTTCACGTATAAATTCATTGTCTAATCTTTTCCTCGCTTCTTCGTGGAACTGGTGTATTTCTTTAGAAACTATATCAATGTATGTGCAAGGTTTGGTAGGGACACTGCGGTTCGTCTTTCTGTAGAGCCTCGGGATGTCACTGACTTGTTTTAGCTGTACATTGAAGTAATCAAACAGCTCATTTACGATGCACTCTCTGATCTTGTGTTTTGTTCCTTGCAATGCTTCCTCGGTGTGCCTAAGACTGTGTTTCAATAGGTCTTTATTCTGGCAGGGTATTTTTGTTTCGACATCCTGTAGGAATTGAGGGAGCCTCTGGAGGAGGGTTTGGGTGTCTATGTAGATGCTTATGCTGTTGTCTATGAGGGTTCTATTGATATTTGTGGATTCTAGTTTAGGTGATTGTCTCTGTAAACAAATTTATTGTTAAACTTTGATGCAATGCAACAAGGGTATGTTTGTATACCATCCATTTTATTAATTACCTAATGCCTAGTTTAGACCTGCAAGAAATGTCATGCACGAGATTTCATTTTTTTAACACCTGAAAATTACTACAGGAATCGAAAGAGTTTTGCCTCCTAAACACCTAAAAATATTTATTATAATTTATTTCTCCATATTAAAAAAAATACAAGACATTAAATAAATACCTGTATTTACCCATACTACCACAGAATAGATATGTTCCCTTTGCCCTTTTCACCAGAAAAAAGAACTGTAATAATTTTAAATTTGATAACAATAATTTTAAATCTAAACGTCAGATTTACGTCATCACTTTTTTAAAATAGAGACTAGACAAAAGTAATGGATCTATTGTGTGGTAGTTTTGGAGTTATGCCCTTTTACAACAAGCACATCTTAAAAAAATTGTTCTTATAAATTAATTAATAACCCTAGTGAAAATGTAAAACTATCCGCGTCTTTCTTTTTCCAAACAGAATACAGAGAACAAATCAAATTATAGCCTTAGAAATTTGAAATCTTGTCAATTGCATGAGATTGCGGCGCTCAATTGGCTACTTCAAACTCGTTTAATTTACGGACTCGCAATGTAATGCAACTTGCACGATTTTTCTTGCATATCTGCCCGGCGCCCATTATCGGCATCGGCAAGGAAAAGGATCCTTCGGCATCCCTACATGCACACACGGTCGGAAACTATGCCTAGGTGCATGCTGCAACTTCCTTAGGGATTATCGGAATCAGTACATCCCTATATCAAGAAAATTTCTATGTTTGCCACCTAAAATCCTCAGCCGTGCCGATGCCGACAATGGGCGCTCGGCCTAAATTGGGCTTAAGGATCATTTTGCTCCCACATGTAATGACACGTAAGAGCCTTTCCGATGCGCGAGGCCCCTCAGACCGCGAGGCCGTAGAGTGAACCACGTCGTTTCGTTGAGCACACGCACATCTAGGATGTTAAAGATGCTAAAGATGATGGTAGGCCTACCTACCTAAAGTGAACGAAGTTGTGGTAATTTAGTGGTTTGAACAGTGGCCTCTCAAACAGAGGTTTGTGGGTTTGCAACTTTCGGAATTTATGTGCGAAATTACATTTGAAATTTACCATGAGCTTTCCAGTGAAGGAACCTGCATACACCTGCGAAGAAATTCAATGGTGTGTGCAGTTCCTAATCCGCACTGGAACTTGGCACCTACAAACCAAGCTCTCTTATTCTCAGAACAGGCCTGTGCGCGGCAGTGGGACGCTATAGGCAGGGGGGTTTCACTCCGCAGTTTAGGTATGTTCGGCCGGCGCTCCTCCCGGGAGGAGTATGGCAGTAGGTTGTCTCGCGGCCTTCAGTTCGCACGCTAGCCGCGTCGCGCCTAATTAAGCATCTTTTTTTTCTGTGATTTTTGCAACAAACAATGACTTCTAAACGATATTATAAATAACTTACTTACATACTAAAGGTAGTTTACTGAATTAATACACACTGTTATCTTTCTTGATTTATATACCTACCAAATATGGGCGAGTGGGAAACCTGTGCCCTTGGTTTCGGATCAGCGGTGCCCAACGGAATATGAACGCTCGTATCACACGCTAAGTTTTAATTTCGCGTGCACGCAGCAGGAGTAGGAAAGTTTTTATACCTAAAGTTGACCTTTGTTCGAGAGTGATCCTTCTGTACGTTAGTACTATTACTTATTCTGTGCTATAGGTTTAGTTGAGGCAGGAAGTAAGGAAAACTATACCTGTGTACAAAATGTGCAAGCCCAGGTAGAGTACCGGGATAGCAGCTGCAGTGATAGTTTCCAGAACTTGTGAGCAAGTGCATCGATGTACACCCCATCAGACCAGCATTGCTGCAATGCATGCCAGCAACTGTTGGTTTCTTTTAGCACCCAGCCATCATGATCCTCTTTTATTGGACTTATGTGTAAAGTTGCTTCGAAGCTTCCTATAAATAAAAACAAGTTAGCTATGAAGTATCTTTTTGTATTTATTTTTTCAACTTCTTTTTTTTTATTACTCTTACGGTCATCCCGTGAAATCATATATTTCGTACTAAATACAAACTGAAATATAGATGCACAGAAAAAACCCCAGAAAAAAGACCAATGCTGGGAATCGAACCCAGGTCCTCAGCATTCCGTGCCGTGTGCCATACCCCTACACCACCACTGGTCTAGAGATTAGACACGAATCTTTTCTATACATCATACATTTCAGTCTGCTAAATCATCACCTTATGCAGTGACAAGCGCACATCTATGTTACACCCTCTATCGAGTGATTTTAACACTCCTTCGGAACTAACCGCTCACCAGGACAAGAGATGGCGCTACTGTGCAACTTTAAAAAAGTTAGCTATGAAGTATCTTTTTGTATTTATTTTTTCAACTTCATTTTTTTTATTACTTTTACGGTCATCCCGTGAAATCATATATTTCGTACTAAATACAAACTGAAATATAGATGCACAGAAAAAACCCCAGAAAAAAGACCAATGCTGGGAATCCTATAAATAGGCAGATATTTGAAAAACCTAAGTAACATTATTATAGCCTGTTGGAACTGGCATGTTTGTTTTTTGATCAAAGTTCCATAATAAATAAAGATTAGAAAAAAGAATATTATAAAGGCAAATTTAACTAATTGTTTGTTTGTTTGTAACACAGTTAAAGTAGGTATTCAATTAACTGTGATAAAATTGAGTATGGAGATAGTTTGAGACCCTGAGAAGGACATGGTTTAAGCAAGAGGTCCTGGGTTCGAATCCCGGTAAGGGCATTTATTTGTGTGATGAGCACAAATATTTGTTCCTGAGTTATGGATGTTTTCTATGTATTTAAGTATTTATTTATCTATATAAGTAAGTTTATCGTCGTGTAGTACCCATAGTACAAGCTTTGCTTAGTTTGGGACTAGGTTGATTTGTGTAAGATTGTCCCTTAATATTTATTTATTATTATTTATTATTTTATCAAGGATGATATAGACTGGATTGGCAGTCGCCATAGTACGGATCGGCCGCGGTTTTTGTAGTTCGATTTTTAAATCTAGATGGCGCCGAAATATAGCCAGAGGCTTTGAAGGCAAAACAATAAGACTACAGATGTTTCATATTACTACAAATGTATTATTTTTCAAAAATAATGCATAATAATACATTTGCAGTGATATGAAATATCTGTAGTCTTATTGTTTTGCCTTCAAAGCCTCTGGCTATATTTCAGCGCCATCTAGATTTAATAATCAAACTACAAAAACCGCGGCCGATCCGTACTATGGCGACTGCCAATCCAGTCCATATCATCCTTGGTTTTATCCTGGCAAATTTTATAGTTGTTGCAGGCTATTAACAATTATTATTGTTATTATTAAAAAACAATAGAAAATAAATATTGCTACTCTGTTCCTGACTCTAGTTTTTAAAATAATGCGTTTCGTGCTATGCTGCGGCTACCGTGGCACTGTAGCGCGTCTGGCATGTTCGCCGTGAATAGGGTGGACGACTTTTACGCGGTCATAAGAAAAAGATACTGGTCTTTTATTGCGAGAGTGAGCGGGTCGGCAAACACCATTGTAAAAGTAGTAAGCGCAACATGCTACTTTGGCAGTGAAATTTCAATATTACACGTATAGTTAGAGTTAGGTATAACTATCTTAAAAAAAAAATTGCATGTTATTATTATGATTTTAATTATTTAATTTAACTTACTTTTATTTAACTGAGAATATTATTTTTAATTTAATGTAATGCTTTTAAATGAAATGAAATGATAATGTGTTATTGAATGATTGTAATATGAATTTTAATTTTGAATTTTTAATTTAATTTTTATTTTATTTTTTAAATTGTATGGGTTCTAAAAAAAATGCCTAAATAAATACATTTATTATTATTATTATTATTTTCATACTTCAAATAGTTTTTTTTTTAAATTGAGTTTGGCAACCCTAGCTCAACAGCTAGAAATTATTATGTAATAATATTTACCTGCTATCTCTTGAAATCGTATTTGAAAGTAGACTGGCAAATTCCACCTTCTCTGGAAGCTCTTATATTCTGGTGTGTCATGTAACATCTTCACCATATCTCTATCACCGCAGTACTCCTCCAACTTTTTCACAAACTGAACACTTTCATTGTACCTCCTGTAAAATATTTTGGGGTTGCCAGGGGCAAAAATTGACGCCAAATTCACTTCCAGCCTGCTTTCCACCTCACACCAAAAACAATTGACTAAAAATCTATAAGGTTTAGTAAGGAAAGACATCTTGGAATGTTCCATAACAGCATGGAGTAACTTGAGTTTTGTGTCTAGAAGCGCTAAGATTTTTTCATAAATGCCCTGCAGACCATCTTTATTCCGCTGTAAAGCTGGTTCCTTGATAATATCTTGTAGCAAAGGAGCTACTGCTTTTTTTCTGACAAGCATTTCTGTTTCAGCCACTCTATCCAAAGAAGACAGAGTCAACAAGGCCTTTAATAAATTTGCCTCATCGCTGTCATTCCAAAATTGAAACAATAAATCGTTCAGTTGCTGAACAAGTTTGTTTTCAATTACACTAAATTGTGTTTTCTGTTCTGCTTTTATTAAATTGTCACATTTGTGGATAGAGAACTTTAGCTGGTTGTATTGCATTGCTGCTCTGTCAGCCAATGCTATCTGCTCATGTTTTTTCTTGATGGAGAGGTCTTGCAAGATGTTTTCCAATGTGCTCAAACAGTTTATTGTTTGGCTGTAATATCTGAGGAGTTGTTTCTTTTTCTGCAAGCCATGTCGCTGGTTGAGCCACATGGACAGTTCCTTCATTGCATCTTCCAGGCATTGCTTTACACTCTGGAAAACAGTAAAATTATAAATAGTATTATTTGAGAATCAGCTACATTAGCCTGAGGGACGTCCCGTGCGCCATTGGGGTGTGTAAGTAACCGTTCATCATTTGCTAGATTTCTGTTACTAGTATCAGTCACCTTTTAATAACTAACCCTAGTACTATGACACAAAAGTCATTAGTCATGCCATGGGTTAAAGGATATATTTTGGTGGATCAACTATTTCTTGTTGTTATTCTGTCCCGTCAGCGAGGGGACAAAAGTACAGTTTAACTAGAAGAAATGTTGTGTCACATTAACTAACATGCTTATTAGATGACCAATTGTAGAAGGGGTTTAAAACTACTACAAAAATGCATGTTTGGCAAATTTTAATCAGATAAAATTACAGTTTAAAGAGCGACCCAGAGACCGTCACTATAGCAACGATTGTCAAAAAAAAGTTGATTGACCCGTTTGTTACAAAAAATTATTAAAAAAAGAACAAAATGTGCATGTGAGCTTAACCACAATCATATAGCGTCTGTTGCATCAACGCGGAGCGGTCCCGAGTTTATCATGGCAAATACACCGTGTTCTGCTGTGTTTTACAGTGTCTTCAACAGTAATTAAGATTTACTAGTTTTTGATTGGATTTAGTTTTATTAATGTCAGGTAATGGAGTAAGATTACTAGAAACCTTACTTAATTACCTACTTATTGTTTTAAAATTATTTGTAATTAAATTTCACCATAGCTTTATTTAAAAAAAAAATATCTCATTGAGTTTCTTGTCAACATAGGTCTTTTCCGAACCGGTTGTAGATTGTTCAATGTTCAAAAGTACGTACGGTCTAAATTGAATGGATATTTTGTCTTTGACTAACTCACCAGCACTTCTTCATTAAGCTGTGTTAGAGGAGTGTGGATTTTTGTAATCGCCTTATCAAAGCCAATTAGCGTCGCTGACAAATTGACGAAATTAGCGTAGTCCTTGTTGATTAACTCTATCATTGCTAGCCTTAGCACTTTTAAGTAGGCGCCCAGGTCGTCCCGCATACTCTCCAGGGAAGCCACATTCTGATGCTCTGCCAGGAAATTATCAACAGAAAAGTTCGTCTGAAACAGCCCCAAACAATTATAAATCATAATCAAACAGCCACTATCACTCCATTAAAGTTGAATACTGATTAAATGGGTAGAGTACCTTGACGAAATCATTGCGATCGAAGCACAAGCCTCCAGGCGCCGGTGGCAGCGTGAACCCCGTCGTATCGTTTTCCATATTAATAAACTATTGGCATTATGATTAAAAAGGCACCACCGTTGAGAGGAATCATTGAAAAGTGTTTAAATTATCTATTTAGATCGCCTCGATCGACGATCATTTTGACACCACTGACGTAAGCCTGACACATTACACGTCAATAGATCGAGCTGTTCCAGTCTTGTTTTACCAGCCATTTCATGCCTTCAAATGTTTTCTATTATGCTCGAATATCTTGACTGGGCCAAGAACAACCAATGATTCAATAGCTATGTTTGAGCTATGTAATTATTGTATTTGGAACGTGAAAAAAAATTGAAAATAACGCAATAAAATTGTTTGTATACCTGCCATATAGACAACTTTTTTATTTATAAGTTTAGTTTGTATGTAGTTTTAGTTTATAGTTTTAGTTTTATTTTATGTAGTTTTAACAATAAATAACTAATATTATTTTCCTGGCATATTAAAAACTGGTAAAAACTAAGGATTTTCTCGTCCCAAAACGGGGGAAGGTCGCAAAACCGACAGACCAATTTTCCTAAGGCTGGGCCTACACGTAAGAGAAAATCGAAGGGAAAAATGGTCGTGGGATTAAAATAAAATTAAGAATATTTGTATTATTATATCTATTGGGTCTAATTAAATAATCATCAATCCTTATGAGAACAGACTTTTTAAAAGTAAATATCAAAATTTTGTTCAACAAATGTGTAAATAAATAAGACCAAAGTAAGAAGTATACCCTTTCTAATAAAACAAAATCATCTAAATAGGACAACTTTATAAAACTTAATGCGTGATCAAAAATTTACTACATGCGTTCGCTCGAGAACTAGTGGCCATAATACAAGAGGAGAGACAACTTTTATTTCATACGAGAGACAATTCAATTCATTTTGCTCAAAAGTTGCCACAGACAGGCAGCAGAGCATATCTTTTTTTTGTCCACAGCACTTTGCTCAGTGTCCCACAAGTTTGAATTTCAATAAAAAATATTTAATCTATAAAAAACGATAAACTACAATTTTGTGAAGAAAGTTCATTTAATTAGTAAACACACGAAATTTGATTTGTGGTCAAATACCTTGTAATTTATTAAATACTAGCAGCCCGTCCCGGCTTCGCACGGGGTAGACAATTATTTATTTTTGGAAATTTGGATATAAAACACTTTTTTTCACAAATATTTTTATTTATTAAAAAATTATTATTTATTATTTATTAATTATTACAGACGTGCACGCCCCACTCCTGTATTTCAGTGCCCCCTCCGCCCCGCCCGCCGCGATGCCCGGCGCGCTTTTCAGACTGCATCGCAAACAACGGCCACGGCGCTATGGCGGTTTTGTTTACTGTTTGAATTTTTTAATTCGTAATATCTTTTGAATGGAAAGTCCAATTTAAATAATTTAAAAACTATTTTATAGGTAGTTAAATGGTCTTTACCATTAAATAATTTATTTGGATAAGGATTAATATAAACACATAAATAGCATGGTTTGAATTTGGTTAGCATTTTCATTAATGTTTAAAATGAAAAAAGTTGTTGTAGTGACATAACTACAATAGTTGGACATGTGCTACCGCGGAGTTTTTTGTAGACATTATGATGTTCTTCAATATTGTTGTACATTATTTTGTTCTATCGCTAATAGTTTCGGCAGCGCATTCGACGAAAGACATTTTAAGACTCATTTTTCTACACCTTCGGTTACATTGTTCAAATTTTACCAAGGATCCCTAATTTTTTTCAAAATGAAATGTAGCCTATGTCAAATTGGAAGAATGTAGCATTCTATTGGTGAAAGAATTTTTTAAATCGGCCCAGTACTTTTTGAGCCTATTCATTACAAACATACAAACATAGGTACAAATCTTTCCTCTTTATAATATTAGTGTAGATGTAGATGTAGATAAAATTTAAACCAAAACATTATAATTTCAAATGTATGAAAACCGGCGTGTCCCATCCAACATTTCGCTAATTCAAACTCATTTTTATTAATAACGGTCAAAGACACTATATGAACCTTTTAATTTTAAACTCTGCACTGTTGTAAGAAGATTCATATTACAGTGTATTTTTTATTATTTAGCATCGCTTTATAGTAGAAAATATTTTATAAAGTTT
The DNA here is from genome assembly GCA_947859365.1 of Archips crataeganus. Taxonomy (NCBI): domain Eukaryota; kingdom Metazoa; phylum Arthropoda; class Insecta; order Lepidoptera; family Tortricidae; genus Archips; species Archips crataeganus. The sequence continues at coordinate 4,913,316 of OX402063.1, read as the reverse complement.
GTCCCAGGAAATATTCCATACAAAAATTCTTTTTTTGTTACTCATTTTGGTTACTAAATTATAAGAAATTCTACCAAACTTCGTTGTTTTTACCATCGGGCAACACTAAAATATGTGCTAACATACGCCGCCATGTTATTACGTCAGCCATCGTCGAAATATTGCCACGTAAACACATTGCTACTTTTCGTACCAAAGTAAAGTTCTGTTTTTGATACCACGGTTTGAAGGTTAGTTCATACAAAAACATAATTTGCTAAAATTTCTTGTATAGTTCATACTATTAGTTATTAGAAAATGTAAATTAATCTGTTATTTAGTTAAATTTGAGCCATCCACAATTTTTCAAAGTAGTTGAAGTAGTGTTCGTTACTTCTTTTTTTGTTACTTTCACGTGGGTTCGTATCTAAGGAAAATTGAGTAACAAAGGAGGAAAAAATATAAGGGAGTGTTTTATTGTCGTACAGGGTTAGAAAATGCCATTAACCGGCCATGCCATTTATATTCGATCTCTTGGTACCGAAAAAATAAGTAAATAATTTTAAATTATCGTTTTTCTTTATTTTATTTTCACCTTACATCATCTAATCCCTTTTTAGTTTGAATACGGTTTTCATGCTTTATGATGAACTTAGCTTAACATTATTTATTTTGTTACCAGTGTCTTTCTTTGTTACCGGCCCAAGATTTCATCTGCCGTATTTTGGATTTTTTCGCTTTTTTAACATTTCTAAATTAATGAAATAGGCGTAGAAAGTTAATTGTAATTCATCTTTTCCATATAGGATACTAGAAAGCTAAAATTCTGGGTTACTTGTTCGTTAAATTTAAATATTATACATGATTCTTGACCCGAGTAACAAAATAAATGTATAGCATCGAATAAAGTAAGAAATATATTCTTCGCAAATGTTTAATTCAGTTGATTAAATTGTTTACATTGTATTGTTCAATAGAAAACCATAAATGAATGATTTTAGCCCACTATTTATTATTTTAAGTTTTTAATAAAAAGTAACAAAATTGGAAAGACAATTGTACCTTTCGTGGAAATTTTAAGTTTTAATCGAATTAAACCTAATTAAATGAAGTGACTATATCATAATAACTAAATTTATTAAGTATTCTACCAAATAGTCTCAATAAAATATCAATATAAGCGTATTTATTTATTTTGACAATTATCAGAACCGTGGACAAAAAAAAAAGAAATGCTCAGCAGAGAAATATTCGCCCCGCGCGAATTTCGCGTTTTTTTTATATTTTTTTATTTTATTTATATTTATTGAATCAGGCGTTACTTTGCGGAGGTCCATATTAATGAACTAAAACAATTACTTTGCTCACCCGCGACCTTCCATATAGGATCGCGAAGGTCGCGGGTGAGCAAAGTTATTGTTTTAGTTCATTTATTTATATTATTATTATTCGCTGTAGCAGAGAATAGGACTCAATCACACGGCAGCTTTTTTAACGCCCGTTAAAAAAGCGTTCAAATAGAACAAAATACTAAAATTGCCTTTAACGCCTAACGCCCAGCGTTCAAAATGCAACACTGCTCGATAAAAAACGTCGCGTTTTAAAAGCGCTGTCGTATGAACATATACTTGATAGTGCATTTGTTCTATTTGAACGCTTTTTTTACGGGCGTTAAAAAAGCTCCCGTGCGAATGAGGCCTAACTGTAGTGCTACGTTCCACGTATTGCAAGCAATTGTTTAAAAGCTTTAAGAAGTGCACTGAATCAAACGCTTTTGCTAAGTCCATATAATAATATTATATAACTGCCATATTATAATACACCCCTTCCCTCTTCCCCTCTCTCACCCCCTTCCCCTGTTCCCTTTCCTTTAGGGCCGACAACGACAACGCACTGGCATCGCGAGTAGTGATCATGTAACATCAGGTGACCCACTAGTTCGTTTGTCTGGCCTTTCTAACATAAAAAAAATGGATAGTTTGTGGTTACAGTGGGTTATTACGATCTTTTAAGCCCAATTTAGAGTTACAAGAAAAATCGTGCAAGTTGCATTACAATGCGAGGCCGTAAAGCTAACGAGATTGAAGTGGTCCATCCAGAATTTATTCCTTCAATTATGATAATATTTTACATTTTTGAGTAAAGGTTTCAAATTACATACATAGGTACATACTTATTTTAAGAACGCTTTTGTGGCTGGTTTAGATTTTAAAACTCATTTGGTAAGGACCAAATGATCGGGGAGGGGGTGCGGGAGTATTAAAGGGGGGATGAAAATTTCATTGATTTTGCCGTAGGATGCACCGTTTTCAAGATATTTGACAAAACACCGGTTCTCGTCCGATCACCGAGGTTAAGCAACGTCGGGCGCGGTCAGTACTTGGATGGGTGACCGCCGGTTTCATTTTTGTTTTTTGAATGTTTTGTTATGACGTTGTCACGTTAAACTATCGTCCGTAAACCGACTTTACAGACAACCGGTTTTTTTGATAACGCACATTCCCAAATAAAAAGTTGAGATGAGATGAGAGTGAAATATAAATGTTTGCACCTGTGGGACAGGACAGGCAAATCTCGCTATGCAGTATGCACTGCACACTGCACACTTTTTGGGAAACGCTCTTACGTATCCTCACTGGAATTCATGTGAATACGTTTCAAAAATTCAAGTAAGGATTAACGAGTTATTACCGGATGAATACTTGCTGGAATAATCTTACCAAATCACAGGAACAAAACGATATCTAGCGTGTTTCAACCTGGCCAGCGCCATCTATGAGCGCAATAAAGAATTGATTATTACCACGACCACGACGTTGTGCACAGAGTAAAATTTTCGTTGCGAGGTTTGAATTGTTGTTTGTCAAAAAATGTCCAGTGTACAACCAGTTCATAGAATTCATTACCTACAAGCTTTTTATTTACTTGCTATGTATTATACATTCAGCAAAGAAAGTTCATGAACCTGTGGCCGATTCGCAAGTGCCGCCAGTAGGCTATTAAATTTCAAATAAAAAATGTAATTTATAATTCCATAGCTAGACGTACGCTTTACCTAACGCTCAGGGGGGGCTACTCCGAAATTCGAAAATCGAAGTTCGTATCGCATCGTCTTGCTCGCTCTTGTGTTAAATACTATTAGCGTGAGAGGAATGGCACGATACGAAGTTCGAATTTTGCACTTCGTAGTATAAGGCCTGACGCTTGGTTTCGCATTCACTATTTCTTTCTGTCAAACGGCGTTATAGCTCATTTACACTCGCGTACGAGTGGCGAGACAAACTGCGAGCCGAGCAACGAGACGGGAGCGTGAATAGACGCTCGCGGTTCATCTCGTGATTTGCAACGCTCGCGTCCGGAGCGAGACGCCGAGCCGAGACACGAGACGAAGCACGAGGCGAGGTACGAGGCGAGAGTGTAAATGAGGTATTAGAATGTATATATATATGTATATGAGCATTTCTTTTTTTTTTGTCCACGGTTCTGATAATTGTCAAAATAAATAAATACGCTTATATTGATATTTTATTGAGACTATTTGGTAGAATACTTAATAAATTTAGTTATTATGATATAGTCACTTCATTTAATTAGGTTTAATTCGATTAAAACTTAAAATTTCCACGAAAGGTACAAATGTCTTTCCAATTTTGTTACTTTTTATTAAAAACTTAAAATAATAAATAGTGGGCTAAAATCATTCATTTATGGTTTTCTATTGAACAACACAATGTAAACAATTTAATCAACTGAATTAAACATTTGCAAAGAAGATATTTCTTACTTTATTCGATGCTATATATTTATTTTGTTACTCGGGTCAAGAATCATGTATAATATTTAAATTTAACGAACAAGTAACCCAGAATTTTAGCTTTCTGGTATCCTATATGGAAAATATGAATGACAATTAACTTTCTACGCCTATTTCATTAATTTAGATATGTTAAAAAAGCGAAAAAATCCAAAACCCGGCTGTTGAAATCTTGGGACAGTAACAAAGAAAGACACTGGTAACAAAATAAATAATGTTAAACTAAGTTCATCATAAAGCATGAAAACCGTATTCAAACTAAAAAGGGGTTAGATGGTGTAAGGTGAAAATAAAGTAAAGATAAACGATAATTTAAAATTATTTACTTATTTTTTGGGCACCAAGAGATCGAAGATAAAGAATAGCGCCTCATCTTTTGAGCCGGTTAATGGCATTTTCTAACCTTGTACGACAATAAAACACTCCCTTATATTTTTTCCTCCTTTGTTACTCAATTTTCCTTAGATACGAACCCACGTGAAAGTAACAAAAAAAGAAGTAACGAACACTACTTCAACTACTTTAAAAAATTGTGGATGGCTCAAATTTAACTAAATAACAGATTAATTTACATTTTCTAATAACTAATAGTATGAACTATACAAGAAATTTTAGCAAATTATGTTTTTGTATGAACTAACCTTCAAACCGTGGTATCAAAAACAGAACTTTACTTTGGTACGAAAAGTAGCAATGTGTTTACGTGGCAATATTTCGACGATGGCTGACGTAATAACATGGCGGCGTATGTTAGCACATATTTTAGTGTTGCCCGATGGTAAAAACAACGAAGTTTGGTAGAATTTCTTATAATTTAGTAACCAAAATGAGTAACAAAAAAATAATTTTTGTATGGAATATTTACTGGGACAAGCTTTATAAAATATTTTCTACTATAAAGCGATGCTAACTAATAAAAAATACACTGTAATATGAATCTTCTTACAACAGTGCAGAGTTTAAAATCAAAAGGTTCATATAGTGTCTTTGACCGTTATTAATAAAAATGAGTTTGAATTAGCGAAATGTTGGATGGGACACGCCGGTTTTCATACATTTGAAATTATAATGTTTCGTTTTCAATTTTATATTTAATAAATTACAAGGTATTTCACCAAAAATGAAATTTCGTGTATTGTGTTGTGTGTATTGAAATTTTGTGTGTGTGTGTCGTGTAACGTGTATTAAATGAACTTTCTTCAAAAAATTGTAGTTCATTGTTTTTTATAGATTAAATATTTTTTATTGAAATTCAAACTTGTGGGACACTGAGCAAAGTGCTGTGGACAAAAAAAAAAGATATGCTCATATATGTATGGTCTCTGATCAGACTTGATTTTAAATAAACTATGCGGCCGGACGGCCATTTAGACGGCCGGATAGCCTAGTTGTTAGAGAACCTGACTACGAAGCTTGAGGTCCCGGGTTCGATTCCCGGTCGGGGCAGATATTTGTGTGACCCCGGCGCCACACATAGACAAATGTTTCAACACATATTTGAACACATAGGTTGATTGTATGGATGTTCTATTGAACAAATAAGCAAATACCGGTGCTACACATGTGATCAAATAACTGTGTTCAAACATTTGTAATATGTGTGGCGCCGGGGTGAAAAATACGAATGTTTGTGCTCGAGTCTTGGATGTTTAATATGTATTTAAGTATGTATTTATCTATATAAGTATGTTTATCCGTTGTCTTGTCTAGTACCCTTAGTACAAGCTTTGCTTAGTTTTTTTTTTTTTTTGAATGAGAGGGGCCAAAGACGCGAAGTCTTTGCTGTTTTTTACTTTAAGGATTGGAAGGGTGACTTGTGCTCGGGAAAAATCCCTTCGGACGAACTGGGAATGGTCTTTGCTTAGTTTGGGACTAGGTCAATTGGTGTGAATTGTCCCGTGATATTTATTTATTTATTTATTTATGCCGGTCTTCCCCGCTGACCCGGCTTTAACCTTAGGCATAGACTAGTTCAATGTTTATTGTACTGTTAGTAGTCTGCCATTTTATTAAACTACGATAACGTAACGTAGTGGCACCAATGACTCAATGACCGACAAGAACCAATAACCGACACTTTATTTTTTGATTCAATAAAATAAGAGTAGGAAACCGATTTCTTAATATGAACACTGTACCTACCATAGATAGCACACTTTTGACTGGCTCCCATTGAAATTTGAGCCACAGAACAGAAAAAAGGAACAGTAGAACGTCTTCATACAAACGGCCGGAATGCGAGTTATACCTACCTACGCTACGCGCCACGAATTCTCAGCATACCTCGGCAACCATCAGTCGCGAGTGCCCCGCGGCCATGGACTTAATACCTAACCAGGACTGAGTACTAACTTTTATTAGTCAATCAAAAGTGACCCATATTACCAAGCCATACAGTTTAATAATGGCAACTAGAGACAGCGGTCCGAGAGATTACATACAAACTAGAGAAACTAGTGGATTGTGTCCCACTCGCACCATTACTTGATCACCCTAATTAGAACGAGATGCAATCCACTAGTTATTTTTTTTTACGGCCTCACTTTTTTGTCGCAGTACTCAGTCCTGGTTAGGTATTAAGTCCATGCCCGCGGCTACGTAGGTACGGTCGGCGCGGGACTCACGCGCAGTTATTACGTACCTAATTACCTAATTATGTCACGACGATATAAACAGTATTGTTCGGTGTACGGATGTTTAAATTCATCTATATTGAAACCGGAATTGTCATTTTTTAGATTACCAACTCAGTCGGAATTTATACCCTTAAAATCAACAAGCAAGCTTTTCGGACATCCCAGAAGAGGCGCAAATACTTCTCCATAGTTAATTTGTGGGCAGCAAATATACGTAGTGATGAAACTAAATAAAACCGTTTTAAATCACGTTTTGTGGTTTATTAAAATAACGTAAAATGTATTTTTTAAACACCACTTAGTCCATTCCTTCCATAATTTCCTAAAGCTCCTAATCCTTTCCGTACTTTAAATTTCATGTGAAATTACCAAAACATACCTGCACAGTGTCTATTAGTAGGCAGCCCTATAGCGAGTTTGTGTACCGAGCCGGCGCGTAGGTAATTATTATCAAGGACGCTGCCGAGACGTTATACTGCTCCTTTTTTAGAGTTCCGTAGTCAACTAGGAACCCTTATAGTTTCGCCATGTCTGTCCGTCTGTCTGTCTGTCCGCGGCTATGCTCAGAGACTGTTAGTACTAGAAAGTTGTAATTTGGCATGAATATATACATCAGTCACGCCGACAAAGTGATTGAATAAAAAAAACTAAAAATAATTTTTTTAGGGTACCTCCCATAGACGTAAAGTGGGGGTGATTTTTTTTTTCTCGTCTAACCCTATAGTGTGGGGCATCGTTGGATAGGTCTTTTAAAACCATTGCGGGGTTGCTAACATGATTTTTCTATTCAGTGATCTGTTTGCGAAATATTCAACTTTAAAGTGAAAATTTTCATTAAAATCGACCGTCCCCCCCCCTCTAAAATCTAAACTGTTGGGTAGAAAAATTTGAAAAAATTCAGTATGGTAGTAAATATATCAAATTTACTAGGAAAATTATAGCGGCTAAGATTGCTTGGAAATTATTTGTAGTTTAAGAGTAAATAGTAGTCTAAGGTATAAAACATACCTAAACTTGGATGATCGTCTTGTCCATGTTCAATTTAAGTTTCAAAGAAGTTAATGGACTCGGGCGCATGTCCTAAAACTGTTATTTGCCAATGTTCGATTTTGAGGAAACAGATACCACTTCATTAAGACCAATGCGAACTTGGAATCGAACAAATATTTTTTTCCAATGATAAGATTTTTAGCCACAAACTAAACTAAGTAAGTAACTATACAGCTACTAAACTAGGTAAGTAACTATACAGCTACTAAACTAGGTAAGTAACTATACAGCTACTAAACTAGGTAAGTAACTATACAGCTACTAAACTAGGTAAGTAACTATACAGCTACTAAACTAGGTAAGTAACTATACAGCTACTAAACTAGGTAAGTAACTATACAGCTGCTAAAAGTTAGTAATTGCGACATACATTACACGGCGGCAATTAAGTAATCTCTTCTCTTTTAATATAAAAATCACGTGTCACGGTGTTTGTTATCGAACTCCTCCGAAACAGCTTGACCGATTTTTAGGGTTCCGTAGTCAACTAGGAACCCTTATAGTTTCGCCATGTCTGTCCGTCTGTCTGTCTGTCTGTCTGTCTGTCCGCGGCTAAGCTCAGAGATCGTTAGTACTAGAAAGCTGTAATTTGGCATGAATATATATATCAGTCACGCCGACAAAGTGATTGAATAAAAAAAAGTAAAAAAAATTTTTTTAGGGTACCTCCCATAGACGTAAAGTGGGGGTGATTTTTTTTTTCTCGGCTAACCCTATAGTGTGGGGTATGGTTGGATAGGTATTTTAAAATCATTGCGGAGTTGCTAACATGATTTTTCTACTCAGTGATCTGTTTGCGAAATATTCGACTTTAAAGTGAAAAATTTCATTAAAATCGGCCGTCCGTCATTTAGGGGGTGGCCCCTCTAAAATCTTAACTGTTGGGTGGAAAAATTTGAAAAAATTCAGAAGGGTAGTAAATATATCAAATTTACTAGGAAAATTATAGCGGCTAAGATTGCTTGGAAATTATTTGTAGTTTAAGAGTAAATAGTAGCCTAAGGTATAAAACATACCTAAAC